>BTHU01000001.1:157418011-157783011 GCA_036184795.1 Tokudaia tokunoshimensis | reverse complement strand
TTGCATATGAAAGGCAGACATACATGCAAGCAACACATTCATACATAAAGAATAATAAAATAAATATAATATTTGAAGCAAGTTAAAAATTATTTACTTTTATGGATTATCAACTTCTCCAACTTTCTTTTAGCAGCTGCTCTTTCCACAATTTTCTGGTCAACAGTATTTGCTGTTACAAGGCGATAGACAACAACTGGCTTTGTCTGACCAATTCTATGACATCTATCTTGGGCCTGGAGATCAGACTGAGGATTCTTAAAGTTGAAAAGAAATATACAGTTAATGGAATTGCTAAACTTAAAAAGAAAAATGGTTAAAGAAAATCATGTACATTATCTGGGAAGAAACATTTTAATGGTTCTTAGATTCATTTAAACTTCAAGTATGGCTGTATAAATTACAACTCACATAGCAGTTGTAAAGTTTTCTACTTAAATGCTCCCACGGGGGCCACTGAGATGGCTCGGTGGGTAAAGGTACCTGCCAGTAAGCCTGAGCACTTGTGTTTAATACCCAGGATCCATATGGTAGAAAGAACCAATTCCTGCATACTGTCCTCTAACTTATGCCCACTAAATAAATAAAAGTAACTTAAAATTATTCAAATATTCTGAAAATGTTTTTATCCACAGAAAACTTGATAAATTCCTCCCTGCAAATAGGCACTTTTCAAAACAGATAAATAAAACAGCAATATGTATAAAATAAAGGATAACGTTTTCAGAACAGAAATAGAGTCAGCATATTGCTGGACTTCTTACCCAATCACTGTCATAAATGATCACTGTATCTGCTGCAGTCAAATTAATGCCTAAGCCACCAGCTCGTGTACTCACTAAGAAAAGAAAAACATCTGGATCCGTGTTGAAACTGTATATCTAAATGCAAAAGAAACAAACAAAAAAAATTAAAAAGAAACTAACCTTAAACATGAGTGGAGGGCATTATTTTTAAATATCACTGTTAAAGTCTTTTCTAACAGAGCTAGGAAACAATTATATTAGCTAATAAAACCTCTGCTTATATATGTATTGCTTTTCAAACATTTAGATTGTGCAAGATATTTTTATTTTGTTAAAGGCATGTATCATATCCACTATCAAAAACCAGACAAAACTACTTTGACAGACAGCTCCATCAGTACAGCACCTGCCATACAAGCGAGAGACTCGCAGTTCACAGATCCCTGTCGCCTATGTAAAGACTAAGTGGTGGCCCTGTCACCAATGCAGAGCTGGTGGGAAAAACTGAAATGGCAGATAGGCTGATCCCTGGAGCTCACTAAACAGCCAGTATAATTAATTGAGTTCTAGGTTCAGTGAGATACCCTGTCTCTAAGGCACGGTGGAGAACAAAGAAAGATGACATTGTCTTCCTTACCTTGGTACATGCACGTATACACATCCACACAACACACACTTACAAAGCCAACCAACAGACAGACAAGACAGACAGACAGACAGACAGACAGACAGACACACACACACACACACACACACACACACACACACACATCCCAGAAACAGTATTAAAAAATGAGATGGGTTGCTTAACTAGGAAGAAGCACATACTTTCTGGGCAGGTGATAATTTTGATCGCAGCAGTTGTATATAACAAATTTTACACATGCTTGTCAAAAACAATAATACATATTTTATTTGCCCCACAGTAACTCTTATCAAAAAGTCAATGACAGATATATAATCTAAACACATTCAAAGAACAGACAGTTATGTGTGGTGGTTCACACTTGTAAACCTAACACTGGAGGTCAAGGAAACAAGAGTATTCCAAGTTTGAGCTACACTCTGGCTCAAAGCTACCCAGGGCGATATAATGCAAACATGTCTGACAAAACCAAAACACTACCCATAAAAATAGCTCTGTGTCTCTAAAACTGACAATCTGAGTTCAATCCCTGTAACCCACATGATGGAAAGTGAATAACTCCATCAAGTTGTCCTTTGACTTCCATGTACATTGCAGACCATGTATATCTTTATACACATAAGAACATACAAATAAGGAAATGCTAAAAAAATAAACCTGGGGATAATGTGGTGGTTATGAGTACTTAATGCTCTCATAGTGTCTAGGATTCCGTTCCTACAGATTGTATACCCTCTTCTAGCCTGCCTAGGTGTTAGGTATTCATTGATGTGGTTCAAAATACATACAGGTAAACACTCATACACATAATATAAACATAAATCTTAAATATATGTATATTTATAAAACGAGGGACTGTCAAGTTCCTACAGATTGTATACCCTCTTCTAGCCTGCCTAAGTGTTAGGTATTCATTGATGTGGTAGAAAATACATACAGGTAAACACTCATGCACATAATATAAACATAAATCTTAAAATATGTATGTATATATATATATATATAAAACGAGGGAATGTCAAGTAAATGCAATGGCCTATTGTCACATCACAAGTATGATAAAAAGAAACAATGAGATGTTAATTGGCAGGTTCTGGTTGGAATAATAGTAGCCAACTAGGAAACTCTTCTAATTGTCACATGCTTAAAATTTTTATGATGAGAAGTTGAAACCTAGGATAAAAAGCAGAATACAATCCCCTATTGTCCAATTATTCTTACAACAGTGGTTATATCTAAGGCTGTACCAGAAGGTTACATGTGCATACATAGGTATGAGACTCAAAACTTAAGATCTGTTAGTACTCAATCAAATGCTTATTAATCAATCCTACTACAAAGTTTTTGGTCATATTATTTCAAAGATGAAGACAGAAGTCAAAAAAAAAAAAAAAAAGAAATTCATGTGAGGTCTTACATTCTTTTCTCTTTCCGAATAAGACATGGATCCATCAAGTCTGCTAAAGCTAAAGTTTCTAAGATGGCAATAATCCATCAAGATGTCCAGCATGCTTGTCATTTGTGAAAACACCAGAACCTAGAATTTAAACACATCTATGTTAATAACTATACTGATTCATAAGAAATTAAATGGTTAAAATTCTAGTCAGAAGTACCACCTTGTGACCTCTTTTTTTAAGTTCAGGCAGCATTCGATCCAAAATTAAGAACTTCCCAGAATTTGTTACCAATTCTTCATCAATCTTAAAAGTAGACAAGAAAAAGAAAAATAAAAACAAAAACAAAAACAAACTGTTAACATAATTTTCAATCATGTGCCACTTTAATAGCTCATTTTTTTTCTAGTTTTTAATATCAGAGATCTGCCTGCCTCTATCTCCCAATAGGAGTGCTGGAATAAAAGGCATATGTTACCACACCCAAACTTAACAGTTCAATTTTTGATGACAAGTCATTCAATCTTTTTAAATTGACAATTTTAAGAAAAAGTCTAAAAAAATTAAGTTCAAATGTAAATTATGAACTTAACCATGAAACATAATTTACATTTCCTAGAACTCTTTCTTGTATTTTTTAAATTAGATATGTTTTATTTGCATTTTAAATGTTACTCCCTTTCCTCATTACCCCTCTGAAAACCCCCTATCCCATCCCCCCTCCCCCTGCTTACCAACCCTTTCCCCTCTCATTTCCCTGACCTGGCATTCCCCTACACTGGTGCATCGAGCCTTCATAGGACCAACGGTTTCTTCTCTCATTGATGTCTGAAAAGGCCATCGTCTGCTACATATATGGCTGGAGCCATGGGTCCCTCCATGTGTACTCTTCGGTTAGTGGTTTAGTCCCTGGGAGCTCTGGGGGAACTGGTTGGTTCATATTATTGTTCCTCCTATGGGGCTGCAAACCTCTTCAGCTCCTTGGGTCCTTTCTCTAGCTCCTCCATTGGGGACCCTATGCTCAGTCCATTGATTGGCTGTGAGCCATGCGTTCGTTCCTACAACTCTAGTTTTGTACGTACAGCCAGGTGTGGTAGCACATGTCTGCAGTCTAAGCAGAGGTGGCAGAAGCAGAAGGATCTGAAGTCCAAGGTCAGCTTCACTTATAGAAAATGGTTGTAGCCAGCCTGTGCTAAAAAACTTAAAATTGGAGGCTGAAAAGATGGCTCGTTGGTTAAGAACTCTTGTTCTTGCAGAGCAGGCAGGTTTATGTCCCAGCACCCACATGGCAGCTCATAAGCCATAACTCCCGGTGCCGAGATCAGAACACTTCTTTTGACCTAAACAAGCATGATGCACATACATACATGAAGGCAAATACTCATACACATAAGATAAAATAGGCCAAAGTGGTGATGGCACATGCTTTTACTTCTAGCACGTGGGAGTCAGAGGCAGGCGGAACTCTATGTGTTAGAGGCCGGCCTGATCCAGAGCCAGTTCGAGGACAGCCAGGGCTCCAGAGAAACCCTGTCTTGAAAACAACAACAACAATAAAAATACAACAAAAATATAAACAAAACAAAAACAAACAAAAAAGATTCTATTTTAGCCAGAGGTATGGTGGCAGACATCTTTAATTCCAACGCTCAGGATCAAAGGCCACCCTGGTCTACACAGTGAGTTCCAAGGTAGCCTTCTCCGCAGCACCCCCCAACCCCCCACCTCAAATTAACACAGCAAATAAAACTAGAAAAGTTTTGCATAAGAAAACAGTAAAATATGTACAAAAATTACCATCAGAACTCTTAATAAAAATTAAAGAAAACATATTTACTTGTAAACAACATAAAGATTAAGGCTAAAGAAACATTTAGTAAATGCACTTTTAGCTTGATGATCTGATATTTGATCACTGGAATGCACATAAAGGTGGAAGAGAACTACACAAAGCTGACCTGACTTTCCACATGCATGCTGTTCCATATGCACTGCGCGCGCACACACACACACACACACACACACACACAGAGGTACACACTACTAGTAATAAATGACAGTAAGGAATATTTTAGAGCTAGAGACATAGGTTAGTGGTTCAGTGATTTGCTACTCTTGTAGAGGGCCAGCATTCAGTTCCTAGCATCTGTCAAGCTATTCAGAACCACCTGGAAATTCCAGTTCCAGAGAAGCTAGTCTCTTCTGGCCTTCTCAGGCACTGCACTCACACATGTACAAACACACACAGAGATACACATAAATATACATATAACTAAAAACAAAACATAAATAAGGAGGAGTGGCACATGCTTTGAATCCCAGCAATTAGGGGCAAAGACAAGTAAATCTCTGAATTTTAGGCCAGCCTAGTGTGAATTCCAGGATACATAGGAAGACCCTATCTCAAAAAGAGCAAAAAATAAGTAAATGAATGAAATAGCTTAGTGTTTAATCTATTTAAAAAAAAGATTTTGCCTCAATATTAAAAAAATCCACAAAAAACAAAACAAATTACTAGTTAATCTTTTACCTTAAACTCTTGTGTGACAGGGTCTATAGGGTATTCAATCATATATGGATGATTACAGCACTTCCGAAGGATCATCATTATGTTCTGCAGCTTCAGATTAACCTCAGATTCTATAGGGATATTACCTTCCACAACAGTCCTACAAAAGCGTAGAAAGTATGTTAAGTAAGACAAATGTAAAAAACACAATTTAAGTATCTAAAGATACCTTTAAACTCTTACCTCTCTCTGTTTACTTCTGGCTGTATTTGACTCATTAGTTTTTCTAATTCACTAGGGAACTGATCTAGTTCGCTGTAATTTATTGACTTTCTACTTCGCCGTTTTGGTCTTCCAGTAGGACTTAGCTCAACTGTTTCTTTCTAAAGAGAATACATAAAAAGTCATTCGTTTAAAAACTGAAGCCAGGCAGTGGAGGTGCACCTGTCTCGAGAAACCAAAACAACAAAAATAAAACAAAACTCTGAAGCTGTAAATATGAATGAAGGAGACTTTTATGCACATGATAATCAAACAAGCCCACCAACTCTTTTAGTACAGTAATTATTGGAATATTATTTTGAAATATTCTTGAATCCTCTTAGTGGCTGTTCATCTCCATAAAGGAAACAGTTGAAGAGGGTTGGCCTAGTTGATAAGTGACTCTCAAGATTCTGTGGCTGTAAAACTGGACTTCTAAAGGTGGTTAGGGTGGGTGAGATACAGGATAACAAATGTGGTCCAAGTACATGATACACTTGAATGAAAATGTCTTATGAAACTCATTACCACATGTGACGATCATGTCTGACTTTTCGTTTTACAGTATAAAGGATCATCAAACCCAGGCTGTTGAACATATAGGTATGTAAGTTTTAAACACATATTTCCAAAGAGCACAAAACAACTAATATACAGATAATCATTTAAGGATCAGTTCAGGAGGACTGTAAGTAACAGAAAGTACTTTCTGCTTTGGGTCTTATTTACTCACAAAGTCCTGAGAATGGGTGAGGAGACAAAAGACTAAAACTTAGTCATAAAATGTTATGTCATCCCATCAACAGTTACTTCAAATTCACAATTACCTCACAAGAGCCAAACATGTTTGCAATTGTGCGGTTCACAATAGCTGTATAGAAGATCTCTTGTTTATTGCAAAGTGGTGCATAAACAACCACTTCTCGCTTAGGAGGGACTTCAAGAGCAACATCAGACTTTAGTCTTCTCAGCAGGAAAGGCGTTAAAATCTAAAATTTAAATATGAACAATTAAATATGAACATTAGTTATCTTTTTCTCTCCTTAGGAATACTCAACTCTAAATACCCTTTACCCTTTCTTCCTATTAAGTTTAAAAAGACTGATGTATCTCCTTGAGAGTCCTCATACCAGACCAGCACTTGATAACTTAAAAAAAAAAAATGTGTAACACACACTTGCGTGAACACACACACACACACACACAAAAGATGCTACTACAAGTTCACACAAATAGCTAGGTGGGCTGCACATGCCTTTCTTCACTTTCAGTACTCCAGTGGCAGGGGCAGGTAGATCTGCATTAGGTCTACAAAGAAACCTTGTCTCAGGGAGGGGGTGAAAGAGAAAGAACATATTTACAACCTACAGACTAGTAAGTTCCTCATAGCACACATTAAGAACCACTGAGAATGATACTAGAACGAGTAATTCATAAAAAAAACAACAGATCCAGAGTATCTCAATTCTTTGGTGTGCTAATGAGATTAAGGCCAGGTTTATCAACTTTTCTTCAGCTCTGATGCTGAAAGGTTTCTAATTCTCAAAATTTGTATATGCAGACTCAACTAGTTTCATTTTTAAAGTTTTTGGTCCTGTGTAATTTTTGTGAATATATAAATTCTTTCTGAAGAGCAACTGCCTGTGTTTTCAAAGCTTATGTAATTCACTGGGGAAATGGCTCAGTGGCAGAGTGCTTGTCTGGGACACACTCCCAAAATATAGGTGAAGGGTAGTCTAAAAATTTAGATAAAAGGCAATAAAAACATAACAGAAAAATTTTAACATAGAATTTTCTTAAAGGAAAAAGTACACATATCTTAAATTTATTTATGACACAAGAAAAAATGGTCTAAAACAATTCATAACTTAAGTACAGTGGGGCAGAGCAACAGGATACTAAACTAAAGCATAATTTAAATCCAATGTGCCTGCCTAGCACTAATCCCAGACTCCAGAGCAGGCAAGTCTGAGTTTAAGGCTACCTTGTCTATATAGTGAGGTCTGCCATGTCTACATAGTGAAACTCCATCTTAAAAAATAAGTAAATAAAACGTAATATACTAAATATTGACACAGAAAAACTTTAATCTTTTTAATGAAAAATTATTTACTTCACAGAATACATATAAATAAATGCATGCTTACAAAGTAACAGGACAAACAATACAAGTACACTGGTAAGGATGATGACTTGCAAAAGAATGATCATTATTTTTCAAGTTTCTTCTACAAAATTTAAGTCTCTAAATTCCTAATTTATTTTTAAGTATAAATTGAGCAGAAAAAGGAGATTTGGTACCTGGTGCAACATATGTAAGACATTCTGTTCTCTTTCCTTAGCTATAATATCTTCAGCAGTTTCAGAAAGACTAGTGATATCAAACCAAGACTCAAAGCTGGAAAAGAAAATTACAAGTTAACCTATCACATGAATTCAATTATACTAACACAGTACATTTTTACAATTTCATACATATATATGTACACACACACACATATATATTGGGCGGGGGGAGAAAATAAGCAGGTTCTCATTCAGGCCAGTCTGACTCTAATTCACTGTAGATCCAAGTCTGACCATGAACTTCAGGTCTTCCTGACCTTCTCCACCCCAAAGTGCTGATATTACAGGCATAAATTTCATATTAACTTGTGTATTATGAAACAGGAACATTGTTCCAAGAATTCAAAAGGCAATATTATTTTTAAATAAAATTAAAAGACTTCATCCGAAGCAATTGTGTTGAAATCTAAAATGGGACATTTTTCTTAAAGTCAAATCATATACAAGACAAATACAAATGCTACTATACTTTTTTTTCTCATTTGTTTCTGCCCTGCTAAGAACGGAGCCCAGGGCTTCAAGTATGCTAAGCAGAAGCTCTTATTCCCTGGGCTACATCTCTAGTCCAAAGCACATATTTAGTATATATCTTTTTCCATCCTGAAGATATTATTTTCAGAAAATGTTTTGAGAATATAATTTTAAGTTTAAATTATAATACCAACAATAGAAGTTTTAGGTTGAAATTGAGACTCTTACAATTTTTCTCTGGTGCTAACTAGTCATATTTTTAAAAACTTCTATGCAGGTTTTCTTCTATGAGATAAAGAATATGTAAGCTGCCTGGGCTATCTGTGAAATGGAATTATCCACATGAAAGTATCTTACAAAGTAAAAATCAATGGCCTATAATGTCCTGAGTATTTAAAAGTTTTACTTTGACTGTTTTTCTTATTGTTGTTGTTTATGTACATGTATTTCTTTGGGGAAGGAGTGCACACAAGTGCCACGACTCAGGAGGGAGGGAGAAAAGCAAACTGCCTCCTTCCACTGCCGGCTTTCAGGACTGAATTCAGATTTGGTGGTCTACACATGCTGCGACATCTTCCCAGCCCCTTACAGGAATATTTTTGTTTTCTTTTAATCAATCTGAATGTTTTAAAGTCTTTATCTTCTCTCACATATATTCTGTCAAAAGTAGAACACATAATATATAGCACAAAAAAATTGCTAAAATGTCATTATGTTCAGCTACCAAACAGAAAGGATCAGTTTCAACTTAGAACACAGATATTTTGAGGTTTTAGGAAGACATAAAACAAGTAACTGCCTTACCTACCTTTTCAAGTCATCAAATACATCTGGCAACAAAAAGTTTAGCAATGACCAAAGTTCTGATAAATTGTTTTGCAAGGGAGTACCAGTCAAAAGAAGTTTGTTATCAGCATTGAACCGTTTTAACTCCCTGATTAGCCGGCACTTCATATTCTTAATCCTGTGTCCTTCATCTACTATTAAGTATTTCCAACAGCAATGCTAGAAAATGAATTAAGGAAAGAAATTTTAAGAATCAATCTCATTTTTTCCTAGAAATATTTCTTATACCCATAAAAGTTCTTGTGAGGGGCATCTATTGAATTTCATTAAATGTCATTTTACTATCTACTAGGATTATTCCTTTCTCGGGGTGTCATATAGATAATAAATTTTAAAACCCAATGGGTATTATGTCCTTAAAATACAGCTCACTGGAAATCCCCATTATCATGTGTTAATACTGCTTTGCCACATGCCATTAGAGTCCTGAAAAGCTGGTATCTACATAATAATAATACTAATAATGAAGGATAAAAGAAAGAAACCATCCATTAGTTACATGTACTCCAAACTTACTACTTGTTTTTTACTTTTTCTTTATCTTAGACAGGGTATCTCTACATATTCCTCACTGGCCTGGATCTCAGATCCACCTACTTTTGCCTCCTGATTAGGCTGGGATTAAAGGCATGAAGCACCAAAACTACCTTGCTCCAAAATTTTAAAACATTTTTGGAAGTTTCCTTGAGACTCACATATAAGATTGATATTATTTTAATCTGATAATCTTCCTCAACTTCCTACATTGACTTTAGGTGTTTCCTATCTTCAGAAGCCATATTTAGCAATTAATGTTTTCAAAAAACACCATATATTTTTATTTGTAAAGTCCTAAAAACTGCTCTCTCACTTACTTGTCCTTTCTTTTATGTTGACCAAGCAAGTAAAAACCCCACCTCAATTATTTTGTAACAATACAGAAATATGCATGCTTTCTAGAATCAGAAACATCAAACTGTCAAGCCAAGATATCTTTTGACAGTACGATTAGCTAAAAATATATCTAAAAGAAAAAAACAGGTGGCCAGAGATGGTTTAATGGTTAAGAGGACTTGTTACTCTAACAAAGGATCTGGGTTAGGTTCCAAGCACATACATGGATGGAGGCTTTGTCTCCCCAAACCCAGGTCATTCAACGTTCTCTTCTGACCTCAGAGGGCACCAGGCATATACCAGGCACAGATACATATTCAGACAAAACACCCATACACATCAAATAAAAACCTTTATACATTTGCTTTTTCCAAAAGTATTATCAGATTAGATAAAATACATGAAATGAGGTACATTTTAAAATTATATAGTAAATTCCTAACAGAATGAAAAATGTTAACAACAAAGGAGATTACTTTTCTGGTAACATAGAAAACCAAATAATCTGAATAATCTCCCACTATAAAACATCTATTTAAAAGTGCAACATAAAATGCAAAACAGCCTTTGCAAATCAATGTGAGTGAAAGACAAGAGAAAAACCAAGGGGATGAGATGAAACTTGAGTAAGTAACATGTAAGCATTAAAACTTTTGCCCATTACCCACTAAAACTAAAACCCTGGCAATGATTCAATGGCTCAGTGGAAAAACAAATTATCTTCAAAACTAGCAAAAGAAACTGACAAGGAAGCTTTACTATCAGTATAGGCAAGGTAAAGTGGAAATAAAACTAAGTCTTCAGGTTACATATTTAAATAAGAAACAAGTTACGGGCTGAAGGGATGGCTCAGTGGTTAAGAGCACTGACTGCTCTTTCAGAGATTCTGAGTTCAATTCCCAGCAACCACATGGTAGTTCACAGCCATCTGTAATGAGATCTGATGTCCTCTTCTGGTGTATCTGAAGACAGAGACAGTATACTCATATACATAAAATAAATAAATATAAAAAAAAAATGAGGAAACAAGTTACAAAACAGAATGTGGCCTGAGTTGTGTTTAAATTATACCTGTTACCTCAACAGCAGTTATTTACCACAAAAGATTTCTCATGTAGAATTACAAGTACTCCATATATTACTTCTTGAGGCAAGGTCTCACCATGTAGTGCTGACTAGTTTTGTGGACCAGGCTGGCCTCAAACTCAGAGATCTGCCTACCCCTGCCTGCCAAGTACTGGGGTTAAAGATGTGCCACCATGCCTATATTATTTTCTTCTATAAATAGGCTTGCTGTAAAGAAAACTCTTTGCTCAGTGTGTGTGTGTGTGTGTGTGTGTGTGTGAAGAAAGGGTTTAACTATATGGTCTAGAGTATTCCCAAACCACACCAATCCTGCCTCTGCCTTCTGAGAACTGAGATTACACCCATGACGTACACACTTTTAATAAAGCTGGGTAGGAAAGATGGCACTGGTGTCCAGAGGTCCTGAGTTCAATTCCCAGCAACCACATGACAGCTTATGACCATCTGAAATGGAATCTGATGCCCTCTTATGGTGTATCTGAAGACTCAGTGTACTCACAATAAACAAAGTAAGGAAATAAATCTTAAAAAAAAAAAAACTATAAAGGTATGGCTATTGCCAATGACGTTCAACAATACCACATATACAAATGGAAGATTTAACACTACTTGTGAATGCATTAAACATTTCTACTCCATTTATACCTGTGTGTTTTGATGTCATGTTGAAGCCATCATGTATGGTACTTTCCTTGTTGCATATAAGAAAAAGTTAAAAGGTTTGGGCAGTGGTGGTACATGCCTTTAGTCCCGGTGACCATCAGGACAGGCAGGACAGTACAGACCCCATCCTAAAAAGGCAAAGAAAGAGCCACATGGTGGAGGCTCAGTCTTTAACTGCAGCACTCAGGAAGCAGAGGCATGCAGATCTCTTTGAATTCAAGGCCAGCCTAGTCTATAAAGCGAGTTCCAGGACAGGCAGGACTGCACAGAGAAATCCTGTCTTGAAAAACCAAAAAGACAAAGGAAAAAGGTAAGGATGAACTTAATCAGAATGAGCACTACAGACCAGAAAAGAAAACACACAGAACTATACACAATTCACATGGAGTAGGTGAGGAAGAAAGGCAACTGATGGTATAATAAAACATGCACATTAATGGATTATCAACTAAAACAATGAAGAAAAAGACAAGAGTACCATCCACAGCACTAAAAGACAACACAAAAATGGTTTTTACTATTCATATTTGAATAAAACTAAACAAATAAATAAATTCCAACTACATATCTCAAATTTACAGCATATTTACATTAATTTGTGACCAATTCTAATATCTTTAACATGGCCACAGCTTAAAATGCCAATAATTCTACTAACAGACATCAACTCTAATCACGATCTTTCTATGGACAAAAGTCTCCAGTTTGTAAAGGAATCTAATACATCTAATACTTCATCCACAATAAAACAAATGTTATTGGATGGTAATAATATGAATTAAAAATCTGACTAATGATCTGCAAAGCAACCATCTGTACCTGTAAAGCATTCTGGTCTCTCATAGCAATTTCAAAGGATGTGATTACCACAGGATGAATCTGCAGCGTCCCTTGTCTTTTGTGGATATTCTTTACCAATTTTCGACGTTCCTCCCGGGTTCCATGATACAGCAGAGTGGGAATCTACAAGGGTATATTGATTCAAAGTGAAACATAAAGAATTTGGAAAATACAGAACAAGTCACTTTCTCAAAGGATATTTTAGTTCTAGTTTCCCATGACTAAGTTAACTTAACAAATGACTAACATAAGGGAAAAAAAATGAAAAAAAAAAAAAAAAAAGCACCCCTAAACCCACAAAAACAAAACAAAAAGGCTTATGAAGCAGATGGAGAAAACTACTTCAGGACTTATTCTTATAAGGCAAGGACGTACGTAAAATAGCATGTGCGTGCAGTGCTTGTTTAAGTTGAAAACAAAAACTTACAAACAAGTCCAAACAGTAATTCTTTTGTAATTCAGAACTCGTTATTCAATAAGCTGACACATACAAGAAATGTTATAGGGGTAATAGTATGTATTAGGGGAAATATAACAATACACATGAGGTAGGTGGGACTGGAGAGATGGCTCGACTGTTAAGAACACTAGCAACTATTCTCCTTCCAGAGGACCTAGGTTCAAATCCCAGCACCCACGAGGCATCTGAGAGCTGTCTATAACTCCAAGATCTAACACTCACAGACATAGATACATGCAGGCAAAACACCGATGTTCATAAAATAAATTAGAATAAGAATGAGGAAGGACCTGCTTCCATTCCCAACTCTCACATTATGGTTCACTGTAACTCTAGTTCCAGGGGACTTGATGGCCTGTACTGGCACCAGGCACTCATGTGGTACACATTTAAACATGACTTTAAAAATAAGAAGAATAAACATGGATGATAAGCAGTCAACTGGATAAGGAAGCAGACTAGAAAATCCAAGGCCAGACAGGGCTAAACCTATCTGAGGACAGCTGGGTTATACAGAGTGAAATTGTGTTTCAAAACCAAGCAGAAAAATAAAGATGACCAAAAAGTTTCTTTAATGTAGATCTGACTCAGATGAAACAATTTATGAAATCCCAAAAACAATTTAAGGAAAATTTCAGCAAAATGTATCAGACTATCAATCCCACTTCTATATGTAACTCAAAGAACAGTCCCACTAAGTCAAGTCAAATGCAATGTATATAAAAAGCATTTCAATCACTGAGTGGATAATAAATATATGAAATATATTAATGTAAAGAATATATCTTGGAGCCGGGCAGTGGTGGCGCACGCCTTTAATCCCAGCACTTGGGAGGCAGAGGCAGGCGGATTTCTGAGTTTGAGGCCAGCCTGGTCTACAGAGTGAGTTCCAGGACAGCCAGGGCTATACAGAGAAACCCTGCCTCAAAAAAAACAAAAACAAAAAAAAAAAAGAATATATCTTGGGTCTGGAGAGATGGATCACCAACTGATCTTCTGAAAGTCCTGAGTTCAAATCCCAGCAACCACATGATGGCTCACAACCATCTGTAATGAGATCTGATGTCCTCTTCTGGTGCATCTGAAGACAGCGACAATGTACGTATATATAATAAATAAATCTTCAAATATATATATATATGTAATATCTTACTTCTGGAGTAAATCTTTTGAATTCAGCCATCCAGTTAGGAAGTGTAGACAAAGGGCCACAAACAAGAAAAGGTCCAGGTACTCCCCTCTGAATCATCAATGCAATTGTAGCAATGCACTGAACAGTCTTTCCCAAACCCATTTCATCTGCTAAAATGCCATTAATTCCATTTTCCCAAAGCATCTGTACAAAAGAATACATAATACATAAATATTAATACAAGCATTTTCTGAATTAACAAAGGCTTCATTTTTAAAAGCATAATCAAAACCATGATCTGACATAATAAAATAAACTCTTAAGTTATGAGAAGTCCTTTATCTAAGACATAGAAAGTATCGAAGGTCTAACACTCATCTTAAAATTTTAAATTTCCACTTTAAAACACTCAGAAAATACATACAAGGGACTGGAGAGATGACTCGGCAGCTAGGAACACTCACTTCTCTTCCAAAGAAAGGATCCCAGTTAAGATCCCAATACCTACACTGGGTATTCCACAATCACCTGCAACTCCAGTCACAAAGGATCCAATGCACGCTTAAGGCTTATGCAGACAACAGCTGCAAAACATACAAGTACAAGGTGCACATGCACCACCAATACACACAAATAATAAATGTTAAAAAATGCAAATATTTCTTTTACACTAAAATGGAGCAACTTAAATAGTAGCATATTATGCTACTTAGTTATTAAAGAATCCATAAGCAATATAAAAAATTAAAAATACTTCAGATCAGGTGTGGGACCTGATCCCCAGTATTCAGGAAGCAGAAGGTGAACCTCTAAATTCAAGAATACTCTAGCCAAAGTATGTAGTGAAACCTGGGTCAACCAAAGCTACAAGGTGAAACTGTCTCTAAAAACACAAGGGCTGGGGAAATGGCTCAGTGGGAGAAGTGCTGCTTGGAAACACAAACACACATAAGAACTGGACAGCAGGGCACATACTCCAGCAATCCCTGCACCCCTACAAAGCAGGCCAATCCCCACAAGCTCATGAGCCAGCTAGCAGAGCACTTTTGCTCTTGCATATACACATACAATGACAATTAGAGACAGGTTACATAGGGAATGGGATGCCATCACTTGAAGAAATGGATGCAATAGGGCCAGGAGTTCAAGTTCTTTCCTGGCTCACCATTTCCAAGCCAGCCTCAGTTATATGAAACTTGCTCCTTTCAAACAAAAAAATGTCTTAAACAAAGACAAAAAATGGTGCCAAGTGCTCAGCAGGTAAAATCCCTACTACACATGCTAGGCTACACTGTATTCAATCCCCAGGATCCTCAAGGTGGAATCAACTCCAAAGTTACCCTGACAACCTCAAACCATACACTATGGCGGCACTGAGTCAACACATCTCTCTCTCCCTCCTTCTCCTTCTCTCTCTCTCTCTCTCTCTCCCTCTCTCTCTCTCTCTCTCTCTCTCTCTCTCTCACACACACACCAAATAAAGATGATGATGATAATAAAATTTAGAATGGCATGATAGCTTAGCAGATAAAAGTGATTGGTATGCGAGCCTGCTAAGTTCAATTGTAAAATATTCACATAAAGGTGGAGAGAACAGACTCCACAAAATCATCTTTTGAAATATAAACATGTGTTATGGCCCATACCCTAATCCCCACACAGATACAAAAGTAACAGAATTAAAAAAGAAGAGAAGGTAACTCATTACCCTAAGCCATTCCATGCCTTCTACTTGGTACCACCTCATTACTCCTCCTGTGAAATGCTTTGGTTGTTGAAAGGGTACAGGCTGTCCATTACATTTCCGAACTGGGTCAAAAAAGAATTTAGAATTCTGCCTAACAGTTTGAGACAATCTATCTTTAATCATACTATTTGAATCCTTATTTTTCTGAAGTTCTTCTACACAAAGATTAGTAGTGGAAGAGCTTTCATCCTGTAATGAGAAATATTTAATTAAAGTCTTGATATTAAGTGCTACTATGTTCACTATTTATCTATCAGAAAATGCAACAGGCTGGTGGCATAGCTCAGTGGGTAAAAGCACTTGCTGTACAAGCTTGAAGACTTGAGTTAGAATGGGAGAACCACTGATTCTAAAGTTGTCCTAACTTCCACATGTACACTGAGGCACACACATGCATCATGCATCAAACTTTTTTTTCAAAAACGAAAATGTAACACAATCTACAATACTGTAGTTACTAAATCTAGAGAATAAAATCTGTATGCAGTCACAATCTCCAAGACCTTCCTTTTCCTGTATAAATGTGAAGTCATTAAAAAAAAAGTTGACAGGCTGGAGGAGAGCTTGTAGAAGAATAGAATTCACTTGCCAGCACCCTCCTCTACTCTAGCTCCGGGAGATCCCTTTTATGGCCTTTTCCCATACTCAAATGCATATATTTATTGTAAACAAATAAATAAAAAGAAAATCTTTAAAAAGGAAATGACAATGTACATCTATTTTTGAAACTCAATGACAACTTAATCAATTATAGATTTTACCTGTTAGAAAAGCCTTCTTCTTTGTAACCAACTACCTGCTACGCATCTCAGGCTGGCCTTGAACTATGTATGCTAGTCAGGACCCAAACATAATCCTCCAGGTTCACCTGAGATAATTGGTCATACCAGATTCAAAATGCCATGAACTCCTGTTAAAAATGTTAGGAGCAAGATGGCTAGCAACCTTGATGCTGAATGATCTGACCTGTTCAATCCTGGGGACCCACATGATAAAAAAATAAATAATTTCTATAAGTTGTCCTGACACCTGCATGCCATACATCCCATAACTAAATTAATGTAAAACAAGCAAACAAACAAAACTGCCAAAACAGCCATCAAGATGGCGTATCAGGTAACAGACCCTGCCATCAACCTACTCTTCTGAGCTCTGTAACATACGGCATGCATATACATTCATACACAGAGACACCAATAGTAATACAATTTATAAATCTTACCTCATTATCCTTATGTTTTTTAGCCACTGACAAAATTTCCTATAAGATTGAAAAAATAAAAGTTAATAGTGTATAAGACTACCAGTTCTGCCATGCTCTAGTGATGCATGCCTTTAATCCTAGCACTAAAGAGGCAAAGACAGGAGGATCTCTGTGAGTTCCAACTACAAAGCAAGTTCCAGGATAGCCAAGACTGTTAAGCAAAGAAACTGTCTCGAAAAAACAAAACAAAACAAAGGACTACTACTTCCACGGACCCACCAGCATGATCCAGGTAAATTACTCTCATCCTTAATTAAAGATGTGTCTTTTATAGTGAACAGTGGTGAATGCATTAATGTGTGGCTAAGATAGGCCCCAGGTTTAGTAGCCAGCACTGTGAGGAAAAAAAGGGGGTTGGGGATTGTTGTGAAGAAGCAAGAGCTCAGAGACTAGAACTGGGATGAAAGACTTTAAAGCATGAGCTGGGAGTAATATATGACTTTAACCCCAGAAGAGACACGTTGATCTCTGTAAGTTCAAGGCCAGCTTTATTACACAGCAAATTCAAAGCCAAAACAAAGCTAAACAGTAAGAACCAGCCTCATAAGTAAACAAACATGCATAAACTGGGGAAATGGCTCAAAAACTAAGAAAGATTAGTATACAATGATAAGTACCAGAATTCAGATTCCAGTATACATATAATCATCAGGGCATCTCATAAATATCCTTAACTACAGCTCTAAGGAACCTCAGGTCCTCTTCAGGCCTTTTTTGCACAAAGGTGTGTGCATCTATAAACCACAGATTCATGGTGGTGCCATCCTTCTGCATGAGCACTTCTTGGCATCTTTGCTGTAGGCCCACACAAAGTCGTCTACGTGTCTCCATCATTGTTCCTATAAACCAGAAGTTCTACTCTACTTTCTCTACCAAGAATGTTATAATTTTATTAAAACCCACTTGATACTTAATAAACATGACGAAGGTTGATGTAACTGCACACTACTGTAAACACAGCACTCGGGAGGCAAAGGCAACAGAATCCTAAGTTAGAGGCCAGCCTGATTTATACACCAAGACTCTGTATTAATAACAACAACAAATACCAACATTAGGGTTAGAGAGAAGGCTCAGTGGTTAAGAGAACTGGTTGCTCTTCCAGAGAACCTAAGTTCAGTTCCTAACACTCACACGGTAATTCATAATCTTTCTGTAATTCTGGTTTCTGGGGATTTGATATTCTCTCCTAGATTGAGGACACTATCCATTTAAGTAGGCAAAAACCATAAAAATAAAATAAAAATTTTTTTTTCATAAAATAACTATCTTTTACTTAAGATAGGCCCTATCTAGCCTGGAACATTGTAGACCAGGCTGGCCTAGAAACTAGAGATCCACCTGCCTCTGCCTCCCAATTGCTGGAATTAAAAATCATGTATCACAAGTCCAGTTAAGTAAATACATTTCTGTTATGTAGACCAGAGTGGCTTTGTATTCATAGACATCTGCTGCCTGTGCCACCAAACTGGTGGGATTAAAGGCATGCACCACCACCACCCAGCAAGTAAATACATTTTTAAAGTAACACCAACAGTAGATTTTAGCCAACATCAAATATATGTAATCTTCTCATCTTATTACCTCTTTTGACATGACCTCTGAAATATTATAAGATTCATCTTCTCTTCCTCTTTTCTTTTTCATGACTATAAAACAAAACCATTTAACTTTTTAATAGCAGCTAAAAACAGAAGTGCAAACATACATCCTTGAAGCTGGAACGAAGTCAATTTACCTGGATTTTCTTCATTTTCATCAACTAAATGTTTACCCTACAAAACAAAAATTTAGAATATTACTATTTTTTATTGATTTTAAGTGCTTGCCCTATATGTCCATCTGTATACCCTATGAACACCTGTGCCAATAACAGAAGAGGGCATGAGATTCCCCTAGAACTGGAGACAGATAAGAACAATTAATGTGAGCCAGGTCATGGTGGCACATGCCTTTAACCCCAGCATTTAAGAAAAAGAGGCAGGTACATCCTGGTCGACAGAGCAAGTGTCAAGATAGCCAGAAAAAAATAGAACAAAAGAACTACCATGTGGGTACTAGGAATGGAACCCAGGGCAACAACCAGTGCCCTTAATTGTTGAGCTATCTCTCAAAACTCTAGAAAGTTATTTTCACCAAGGATCCTTATGTTATTACACTTTGGATTTTTGTTTGTTGGTTTGGAGAGATTCTTGCTATATAGCCTTAGCTGGCCTAGAATTCACTACCAGATGATCAACCTTGTAATTTCATGATCATTTTGCTTATGTGTATATCAGGCATAGCATTACATAAAAGGTATGGATCAGGGACTGTAAAGATGACTCAATGGTTAATGATACTTCCTATTCTTGCAAACAACCAGAGTTCAGTTCCTAGAAGCCATACTGGGCAGGTCACAACTGCTTTAGGGGATCCAATGCCCTATTCTAATACTCCATGATCACTCAAATATAGGTGGGTGATCACACAAAAAACAGGCATGTGTGTGTGTGTGTTTTATATGTTTTATAAATGTGATATGTACACATTCATACATACGTTATAAAAATAACAATATAAACATTTCCTAATGTGGTAGTGCCACATACTTAATCCCAGCACTCAGGAGGCAAAGGCAGGCAGATCTCTGTGAACTGAAAGCCAGTAATATAACCTATTTATCATGCTCACACAAAAAAAACCTGAAACTCGGTGGATCTCAAAAAAAAAAAAAAAAGACATGAACATAGAAGGAGGAAATGTTAGGAAGAAGGGATTCAATGGAAGTGGGTAAATAGGATAATGGGATAAACACAACCAAAACATTAATAATTAAGTTTAAAAAAAAAAAGAGTTAGGGAGATGCCTTGAGAGTTTTAAGTGTGAAAACTAGTTTGGATCAAGAAACCATGTAAATGCTGGGTGAGCATAGTGTCCGCACTGAATTCTAGTGCTCCCTGGAGAAAGCAGGTTAGCTAGTCGGAGTATACTGGTAAGCTATAGGTTCAACTGAGACTGTGCCTCATGAACATGGAAGAATAAGCTAGGAAGCCTCCAAACAGACAACCTTGGGACTTCATACATGTAAACATGTGAACATCCATAAGTCTTCAGACACACCACAAATACACATAAAAATGAAAGGATAATTAAAAAGTAATTTTTTAAAAAAAAAAATTTTAAAAGGGAGCAGGAACAATGGCTAAGTGTTTAGGAGTTCCTCTCCCAGAAGTTCCAGGTTCAAGTCCCAGCACCCAACTAGTATTTCACAAACATTTATAAATCCAACTGTAGGGAATCCAATACCCTCTTCTGGCCTCTCCAAGTACCAGACACACATGTGGTGAATGCACACACACACACACACACACACACACACACAGAAGCACTCACTTGTATGCATAAAATAAAAATGTACCTTTGAGAAAGATACATAATCCATTAAGAAAACTTTTAAATAGTTGAAAATTAAAGCAAACAAACACCAAACAGATGGACAAGCTGAATATATAAATAACACCCACTTCCGGCTCCCAGGGGCGTTCCACACACATGGTGTATTTATACACATCCAGGAAAAATAAAAACCATACAAATAAATTAATATTTTTAAAAGACAATGGAAGAATAAATCTCAAATTAAGTAGATGATGAAATAAGTAACAATTTTCTCAAAAGGACTGAATCTTTCAGTGATAGATCATGTATTTAACACATTCAAGACCAATCCACAGCACTAAAGGGAAAAATCCTGGCTTATTATATTACCTCTGTAACTTTTAATGACCGTTTTTTTCTCTCCAACTTCTCTTTCTTCTTCTGTTCCTGTAAGATAATTTTTTTCCTTAAGACATGTGACAAAAATACATTACAATTACATCATCATGTATTCAAAATAAAAAAATTACTTTATAATTAAAAACAATAACTTTTACTTCTTGGCTTTATGAGATTATAGGAAACAGATTTACCCTATTCTGCCACACAGAACTAAATATAGATCCAATATATTAGACAATAGCTTTCAAAAGGACAGTGAACTCTGAGAAGAAAACCTTCTGACTGCTTAGCTCACAGCCTGAGTTCAATTTCAAGGACAAACAAACAGAAACCAAGTCTTTGAGATGAGATAAAATTCAAAACTGAAAACTGATAATATCTCCAAGGTCAAGTACCAGAGAGAACTGTGATGCACAGAGAAAGCTGGCCTCTCAGACTTCAGGCTAAGCATGTCTAAGTCTGCAGGCAAAGCCATAAGACAACCAACAAAGAATAAACTGGTAAAGAAATCTACCCATTTGAAGAAAAAAAAAAATTCAGAAAAAGGAATAAGTTTACTCCTTAGGCTAAAATGTCAGTCCTTCAAAGCAGTGCATGGAAGACAAAGTTATTCCTAAACTAAAAGCTATGCCATATTTACCTTATAATTAATCTTAACAAATTTCATTTTTATTGTGTGTATGTGAGCACATCTATGACACTCTGATTACATGGGGCTGAAGACCAAATGAAGGTTGCCAGGTCTGAGATCAAACACCTTTACCTGCTCAGCCATCTCACTGGTCCTGTATCTTCCATTTTAAACAAGATATGTAAATATACAGCTTCATATCACTTTAAGAGAAGGTTAAAACAGAAGTTGTCTTGTAACTCATTAAGCTAAAGACTTATTTTATTTTGTGTTTATTATTTTACCACAAAGATTTGAGCAAGGTTTCTAAAAGACCTTTGGCAAATGTAGTACAGGCTTAGTTGGTCACTGTGATAGAGACAAGTACACTCTGGAAAATGATCTAAAAGGTAATGAGGTTGAAGTAGGTAGCTAACTTTCTTTACATCTTGCATTAAATCTTGTGAGAAACAAAAGCTAGAAGCCAATGAAGCTTGAAAATCACAGAAGGAAACTAAAATACTAAAGAAAAAAATCATTGTATTAATTTTTATTTGCTTATTTGGGGAGGTACAGGTGCCATGATATGTATAGTCAGACAGCTTTCAGGGGGCAATATTATTCTACCATGTGAGTGTCACGGATCAAATTCAGGTCTGCAGGATTAGTGAATTTACCCAGTGAGCCAACTCAATGGCCAGAAAAGAATTCCTCAGAAGCATTATTATAATTGTTTTTTTTTTAACTTATTGGCAGGATGAGCTGGCACATACCTTTAATCCCATATATGTACACCATATTTATCCCTATAGATGGCTGCAAGCCACCATGTGTGCTGGGAAACAAACCCAGGTCCTCTTCGAGAATAGCAAGTGCTCTTAACCACTGAGCCATCTCTCTAGCCCCACAAGTAAAAAAATATCTTTAAGAACTTTGAAGAGAAGATTTTCAAACATGAAATATACTCTGATGTGCTATAAGATCACCAAGAGAAAATGCAAATAAATCTGTAATATTAGAAAACATAGCAGCAGTGTAGAAATGGATGAAGATGGACAGGATGAAAAACTTGACGGGAATATTTCTTCAATCGTGGTAGCCTTCCCAGGTATATCTGTATCCTAAAATAGAAACTGTATGTGTAGGGTTCCATGTATTCAGAGTACTCAGTGTATTCACCTAGCATCCAAGATGACCCTAACACTGGATTAAACTCCTAGTACTGCTAAAGAAAGACAATGGAGGGAAGGAGAGAAAGCAATTGCACATTATGGTGTATGGATAATCACAGCACTTAGAAAGCAGAAACAGAAGGATCCATAAATGGATGCTCTCATGCCTCTTTGGGGCTTCATTACACAGGTATGAATGATTAAAGCATTGACCACAAGTGATCAACTAACAACTTTCTTTGAAGTTGGTGTATACCTCTAATCCTGTTTCAGCTTGTAAGTGACTAAACCCCAATTCTGGGCCAAACAATGTGTTAACACATCAGCATACGACAAGATACCACTGTGGAGATCCCAGGGCTTTAGGAATTATATGATAGAAAACAAAATGAAACCAAAGATCTACATATAAAATACTATAATACAGTAATCAACAGTGAGAGTCATCATAAGTTTGCTGATATCACAAGAGTACATTTTGGAATGGAAATGCACATTAATTCAATTGTGTTGGTGATTACACAAGTCTATCCATTCACTGGTGAAAACAAGATCTGGAGACACGGCTCAGCTATGAAGAGCTCTGGCTGTTCTTCCAGATTCAATCCCAGCACCCAAAAGGTAGCCCACAAGCCCCTGTAACTCCTCCCAGGGGATCCAATACCTTCTGGCATGGCCATGGTACAGACACATACAAATATGCAGACAAAAAAATCCGTAACACAAAATAAAAAATTTTAAAAACTCAAAAGAATAAACTTGAAATCTCTACATTTAACTGTTCTAATTTATACCTCAAAAAGCTGTTTCCAAAATGCTTTTAACCTATTTTCTAGTTAATCATGCTTACATACCTCCAACTGCTGCTGTTCCATTTTAGTCAACAAAAATTTTGAGTAGATATTGCTTTTTTCAAGCAAATGCTGAAGTCTGCGGTACCGAATTTCAGTGGACTCTCTGTCCCAAGACTGTTGAGCCTATCCAAAGAAAAATATTCCATGATACTAAATTAAAGAGGCACAAATATCATTCAAGGCCATCCTACACAGCAAGTTAGGCCTAACTACACAAGACCCTGTCTCAAAATAAATTAAACAAAGCAATGAAAATATAATTAGAATAAAAACAAAAACAAAACCCAAAGAACGTCAACCACTCAAAGAAGGATGAAGAAGAATAGGAGGGGAGAAATTAACAACCAAGTATAATGACATGTATGAAAAATACCTTATGACATGCTTAACCTTTAGGCTAATGAAAACAAACAAAACTCTCACTGGTCTGGGACCTCCTGACCACAAAGGCTGAGAGTCTGCAGGAGGAAATGTAAAGGGTTTCTGAACCTCAGAGAACAGGGACTTAGGATCTTGCTGAACTTAACAAGATCATCCATCTCTTGGAATCGTTAAGTCCACTTTCAACATTACCTGTGATTCAGCTACTGTGCAAACATAGAGTATAAAAGGTGTAAAACCTTCAATAAAGCAGTTATCTTGCCTGATTTGTCTTTAGATAGTGTCAGTCTCCTTCGCTTGCTGATGCTACACCTCTTTGGGACCTGAACCCCGCTGAAGCTGGACTCTGGCACATGCTCAGTTTGTTCATTTGTGAAAATAATGGGCTCAGCAGGTAGAAGCACATCTGCTCTTGCGGAGGAGCCGGGTTTATTTCCCAGCACTCCTGCTATGTCAGAAGGCTTATTCTAGCTCCAAACTCAAATGAACATATCTCACACACTCACACACACTTCACAACAATAAGGGCAAAATGTTTTTAAACACGAATGCAAGCCAGAAAAGAGGAACTACTTTAAGTTCCAGCCCAGCCTGGGCTACAAAATTAAGATTAAAAAAATCCCAAAGAGAATTCATATTCTATTGACATGATGAGATAAATGCTAGGAGAAAAAAACCAAGAAGGATGTAAGAACTTCCCTTCACCTTTTCTTGCATATGCAACAATTAAGCAGCAGGGTGGGGCTTCAGAGAACTAAACTTGCCAAATGTTAAAAGCTGCTTTTACTAAGTTTTAAAAGACTCTGTTTAAAGAAACTACAAATACTGTAATTTGTCATGAAAACATACACCTCAATTTTAGCTAAAGAATCTTACTTATAGAAAACTAAAAAAAGTTGATCACTTAGGCAGCAAACAGTAATAAATTGCTAAGATATCCTTAGGAGAGGGAATGACTGAACACTCCAGTAATCCCAGCACTGGGAAGCTAGGCAGGGGGACCCTGGGATATGAAGGCCAGCATAATACTGTCTCCAAAACCCAACAGAAAAATAGAGGGGAAGGGACTAATGAGCAGACCTAGCTTACAGCCCAGCCTTCGGTTCTTCTATCATCTCTGTCTAGTAGTACATACATCATGACTCTGGGCGTTAAAGATTAATAATGTTGGCCATTAGGCATACGGTGAGAGAACATATTTAAAAAGCAAATAAAGATGGCAAGAGCAAACATCCATCAGTGACTTTGGCTAGATCTTAGTCGTCACAAAAGCAACTTGAAACGTTCACTCCAGATTAAGTTGCAATCTACCCCGCCAAGACCTCAGAAAACCAATCAAGACTTCAGAAGCCTATCATTCAATGCACATGCCAAGGTTTCCTCTTTACAAGCACTGAAAAGCCAAGCGACCAGGGCTGCTTTGAAGTTCAAGGAAAAGCCAAGCAAGGGGGGGTGGAGGTGGGGAAGCCAGGGAGAGTCTCCGGCCTCGGTGCATCATTCATTACCTCTTCTAACATCTTCCGCTCCTTTTCAAGGCCCGCAGCCTCGAGCTGTTCCTCCTCCTCCAGCATGGCTGGAGTAATCACTGCAGGCTCCGTCTGCTCGGCCATTTCTGGAGGACGGGAGGGCTTTCAGAGCGGGATCTAAGTTCCAGCCAAGTCCCACCTTCCCGAAAGCCACGGCCCTCCCCCTCCCTTCCCGGTTGCATATGAAGCAAAAGTCACAGATCGCGTCTAGGTGACAAAGCATCTGCCGAGACTCGGGGGAAACCCTTCCGTGCCACCAAGCAGACGAGGTGGCCTGCGGCGGCTCCTCTTTCCTCCTCAGCCCGGACCCCGGCGAGCTCCCTCCCCGGGATGCAGCCTCCACGCCACCGGCTCACCGCTGCTGCTCGCCGGCTGCTCCGCGGGCATGGCTGGACACCGGCCGGCACACAGTGGTCTCGAACGCCGCGAGCTAATTGCTCACAGAGCAGTAACACCCAGCCGGCTCGCTCGCCCTACAGCGCAAGAAATTCGCGCGCTTCTTTTTCGCGGGAAAACCCGGTCATCTCGCGAGACTTCCGGCTCCCCGCCCGCTGGGGAACACCGGCTCACGAGATTTAGACCAGCTGGGCTTTGCCTTCCGCTGCTCCGTGGTAGGGCAGTGTTAAGCCTTTACCTGGACTCGAATCTCAGGCAAATGGGTGTTGCTAGCTCCAGCCTCGAACATCTCCGGTGGTCACAGAGACTCCGCAGACCGTAGTGGCCCAGATTGTCCCATTCTTATCTAATGATGGTCCCGAGTTGTTGGGCGGGGTGCAAGACCCTTTCACACACTGGATTGTTTGAACACCCCCACTACCTGTCCTTTTGGGGTAAGAAAACGATCATGAAGGTCGATGTTAGGAGCTCAAAAACTGCCAAGCTCGCTGGACCCTGCCCTGTTTTCGGAAAATTCCTTTCCAAATAACTCTGAAGAGTGGTTTATGAGTAAGAAGAGATAAGAAATTAAGATTTTGGCTAGTTCAGGAAAAATTGTTTAGGATGAAATAATGAGTGGAAATAACAGAGGAAGAGACGAGAGTCAGAAACAAGGTCTGAAGGTGTAGCGGAGTTGGTGTAATGCTTGCCTGGCGCGCACAGCGCATTGAACTAGCCTCAGCGCTGCGTAAACAGGGCATAGTGGGGAAAGGCACCGTCATCTCGCACAGTGGAGGTGCAGGATTAGGATTCTAGAAGGTCATCCTTGGTTACTAGCTAATTTACACCCTGGAGTACATGAAACTTAAAAAAAAAAGTCATAAACCAAATAAAACACCAATAAAAGTGGGTGTCGAAGGGTTTTCCTCGTGGCTGTTTTGCTTACCAATTCTTTTTCAGCAATGCCTTTTGCATGGAGAAAAAATGTCTTACGAGTTGTCCTTTAATCTCTGAGTACCAAGTGGCATTTGTAAGCCTACCCCCACACCTCTAAACATGTACACTAAATAAAAATGCAAAGAAAATTTTAAGAAAAAGGACATAACTTTACAATATGCCATAACCACCTTCAGGATCCTCTATTTTTAAAAAATCAGATCTTATTTGAGACAGGGTCTCACTATGCTGACCCACCTGAATATGCTGGCCTTGAACTTATAGAGCCCCACCTGCCTCCGCCTCCCAAGTGCAGACATATGCAATCATACCTTGATGATCAACTTCCCTTCCACTTCTTCAGAAGGAGTAGGTTGATTTGTCCAGAACATGAGTTGGAGCACAGTGCAAATTCATTTGGTTCTCAAATACCAAACATCTGCTACACTGCTACATCAATTTCCTGACCCATTTTTACTGCTGTGTAGACCAAATACTAGGAGTAGCTAAGAAAAGCACTAGCTATCTACTTTCTAGGGCTTTGTGTAAATGCTTCCAGGGCAACAGAAAACAGCCAGCAATGAACTAGAGCTTCTAAATCTTTACACATAGGTTACTAAAACTCCAGAACTGCAAAAAGAATAGAGTAATGGGAGGACTGGCGGATCCTTAAGATTAGGTAATTGGATACCTGGGGGGAAAATGACAAGCAAAGAAATGTTAAAAAGCCAATCAGCCCAGGGTAAGAGTAAGCTAGACAGAAAAACTACAGCAGCTAGGAGCAGTTACAGCTCCTGCACACCACCTGAGTTTGGTTCCCAGCATGTGCACATGCCTGTAACTCCATCTCCTGGGGACCAATGCCCTCCTCTGGGCTCCTTGGTAGCCCCATACATGCATAAAGACTACCCGCAGGTTCATATATATATATATATTTTTTAAAGAAGGCTAAAGATAAGAAGAGTTGGCCAGAAGGAATGTCACAGAGCTTAATAACCCAGATAAAACATTGGGATTTTTCTTCTGAAATACATTTCTCTACCCCCGACAAAACGTGTTGGAAAATCCTTCTTATATTAATTAACGGTCTCACTATCCACCCAAACAGATTTCAATGGCAAATCTAACCATTGTTCACTTTTATACTACAAAATCTCCTTCAAAGACAAAATTGTCCCATTTTCCCAGTAATAATATTTGCAAATCTAGTATCTGAATTACCTTTTCACTCCCTTATTTTCTCTTCAGAATAGGAATCCCTGAAGCCTACTCCCGGAGTCTTAGATTAACATTCCACTCTCCAGGGTTCCTTAATGGTCACTGGAGTCTTTCCATTATTATTCAAATATTTGAATCTCTATTGAATGAGGAAGAATGCTATAGCTGGGTGAGGAAGAGGAGCAATTAACTTTTGAGCGACGTCAGTTCTCCCCTTGATATCTCACTTTAGAATGATCTGCACTTAGCCAGGCACGGAGGTGAACACCTTTGATTCAGGTGCTCTGAAGGCTGAGGCAAGGGGATGCCTGTGAGTGTTTGGAGCCAGCCTGGTCTACATAATAAGTTCCGGGACACCCAGGAATGCTTAGTGAAACTGTCTCTAAAAATCAGAACAACAGCAAAAGGAAATATTTACACTTAACTAGGCTGTACACACCAGCAATGACAGCACTCAGAGGGGTCTGAGGTAAGAGCATTGCTACATATTTGAGGTTAGCCTGGGCCACAAAGTGGTTTTCAAATCAGTATAAGGTGCTAAGTGGTTCACACCTGTAACTCCGACTTCCTGGATGTAAATCTTGAGGCCAGCCTGGTTAATTAACATTAAGGAGTTTGAGGCCAGAAAAGGCTAAGTAATTGTTACTGGCAGTTAAGAGTCTGGCCGCCTAGCTGCTTCCAGGATTTTGACCTTTTACTCACAGAACTGAAATAAATGTTGTAATGTAGCAAGGAGACTTTACGCAAAGTAATAGTATAGAACAGAAAGGAAGAATTACCAAGATAGGCAGTGGGCCACATGAGGGAGCGTACCCAAGCATCCTGATCATTGTTTAGGGCTTCCTTCTACGGGGTTTGAGAAGAGGAGTTTGGTTGCTAAGGGGTGCAGTTTGGGTGGTTTCTCTGCTTTAACACCCTTAAATAATATAGGCCTTTGTTACTAAGCATATCCTATCACTAGTGCATCTGACTTTAATTATAGGCATACCCAATTGTGTACAGACATACGATGATAGATATTTTTTTTGTAATTAATTTTTTTACACTCCATATTTTATCCCACCACACCACCACCACCACCCCCGTCCACCCTCCACCCTCTGACTGTTCCACATCCCATACCTCCTCACCTAGGAGATTCTTTTCAAAGTTTGAGAACACAGGTTACCTTATTGCTAATACTCCCAAAATCAACTAAGCAAGTAGGTTCTCCTTCCTTCCTACCTACCTGGATACATTGGGTACATGTTCAAATAGATGGTCATTAGTGGGAGAAGAAACCAATTTTCTTGTTTGAAGTGGGGGGTGTGCAGATAGAACGGGTGGGTGCCCTAGTTGCTAATAGGTTCCTAGATGCATTTTTCAGAAAGGTGTACATAAGCGTGAGAATATGTGCAGGTAAGGGTCTCAAGCTGTCAAATGCATTATTAGAAGAAGAGCGTGAGTTTATAGCTCAAACCAAATAAAAATCTCAAGATGCTAAACTATCTCCTATGCTTGCGGGTTAGAGTGACCCCTTGAATAAAAACAAAACCCACTACATAGAAACAAGTATCTACACTAGCATTTCAAAACTGATATCTCTGGGCTGGAGAGATGGCCCAGCCGTTAAGAGCACTGACTGCTCTTCCAGAGGTCTTGAGTTCAATTCCCAGCAACCACATAGTGACTCACAACCATCTGTAATGGGATACGGTGCTCTCTTCTGGTATGTCTGAAGACAGCTAAAGTGTACTCATTAATAAAATTAAAAAAAAAAAACAAAGCCAGGCAGTGGTGGCGCATGCCTTTAATCCCAGCACTTGGGAGGAAGAGACAGGTGGATTTCTGAGTTTGAGGCCACCCTGGTCTACATGAGTTCCAGGACAGCCAGGGCTACACAGAGAAACCCTGTCTTGAAGAAAAATTAAAAAATTAAAAATTAAAAATTAAAAAAAAAACTGTTATCTCCTAATGATTCTTCAACAAAACAATCTAGTTGTCACACTCAATACACACTAAAGTACTTACTAATATAACAAGTTGCCTACTTCCCTCTGAGTTGCAAAATTTACTGGATATATCTCAGAGATCTCATTGTACAAGGGAACTGGAGTTCCGGGGGGAAAAGCCCCACTCACCTATGGGAGGATTCTAAGAGGCTGATTAGATAATAATTAACTATACAAAAGGATCTAAGGAGATGGATCAATAGTTAAGGTGCTTGCTAAGCAAGCATGAACACAGAAATTCAGATCTCCAGAAATCCGTGTAACATTTTTCATGTAACATAAAAATGTTACATGAAGATAGTGGCCCATGTGCTATTCTAACCACAGAAGGTGGAAACCAGGTCCCTAGGGCGATCTGGCTAACAAGACCAGTCATAACCATCCATCCATACACACACACACACACACACACACACACACACACACACACACACACCCACCCCACTTGCAGGAACAAATGGAAGACGAAATACAGTGAAATGGAAAGCAGTTGCAGAGCCAGAATTATCATCTGTCTGTCGTCCCCTTGGCAGCCAACGGCACCATCTCTGTCTAAGCTCCGTCTATCAGGTAAAACCTTTGGGATGTTTTCTAAGCAGATCATAGCTTCCCCCAACCCCAAAGCAAAAAAATGCCCTCTGCTTGCACCAAAACCTACAGCAGAGCTCCCCGTGTGGTAATGCATACCAATGAAGTGCAGACGTGCAGACAGAGAGGCTCACAATCCACATAGAAACTATGCAGAAAGTCTATGCACAAAGTCTATGCAGAAAGTTTGAGAGCTGCCTGAACTATGTGAGATCCCTGTCATAAAAGATAAAAAGACAGACAAGTGTGGTGATGCGTGCCTGTAATGCCAGCACCCTGGAGCTGGCGGCAAGGAGGATCAAGAGTTTGGAGGCAGCCTCAGCTACGATGAAGAATTCTTACCTTTAAAAAAAAAAACTTTTTTAAAAAATCTTTTAAAACATATAGGAAAGATTTCTCTATTAGAGATACAAAAAAGAAAAGAAGAAAGAGGGGGCTGGAGAGATGGCTCAGAGGTTGAGAGCACCAACTGCTTTTCCAAAGGTCCTGAGTTCAAATCCCAGCAACCATGTGGTGGCTCACAACCATCTATAATGAGATCTGAGGCCCTCTTCTGGTGTGTCTGAAAACAGCTACGGTGTACTTAGATATAATAAATAAATCTTTTAAAAAAAGAAAAAAAAGAGTTTATAAAAGGTCAAACATAAGTAAAAGCCCCACTTTCTAGCAGAGACACTGTAGCCTGTATTGGGAGGCCTTATTCAGGACTAACTCCTGATGACAGTGCACCAAGTCGCCAGTCTCAGAGAAAACAGATGGAATTTTAAGATTTGCTCACTAAAATCTACTCAAATAAGACCTCACTCAACTGTTAAATGGCACAGGCTGCAAGGCCAGACACGCATACCCTTCTTATTGTGTATCCCTGGCTGGTCCAGGATTTGCTGTAGAGACCAGGCTGGCTCCAACTCAAGAGATATGCTTGCCACTTGCCCCAAGTACTGGGATTAAAGCATGCACCTCCAAACCCAGCCCAGGTAACTTCTCTAAATCGCTCCAAAGGACCTCATTCCCTCCGAGGGATGTGGCACAATTTCTATCTTTCTATCTACCTCAGTTTTTCTTCTGTCTTCTCTCTCCCCTTCTTCCTCTCATTTTGCCTGTTCTGCTGCTGTTCACACTGTCTAGTCTTTATGCCCTCATGCCACAGGCTATCGTGATTGCCACAACATGCCCCATTCTGCTGTAATCTACTTACCTGATGTTCTCACTAATGCGTTTGGTAAATACCTTGACTTATGACTCTCCTTTCTTCAGAATGGTTATGTATCTAACTTTCATGGGAGAACCTGTCATTTCAGGCAACTTGAATCTGTTCCATAGTCACTCATATAAGATTCAGAATAAACTTTTTAAACCTTGAGGCAAAAGCTGTGTTTTACGTCAGTGTGGTGATCTACCGTGGGATCCCAAAGGCAATATGAATGGAAGCAATCTTATGGAAGCATTTGAGAGCCTCTCTTACCACTGAGCTTTTCTCCTGCCATTCCTCCAATGGCTTTTTTCCTGTCTGCTCACTCCTGCAACTCTTGCCCTTTTACTTTGGAAATTACGGGAGCATGTAAAATCAAAGTGTGTCACCACATACCCCTAACTCCAGCGCTGGGAAGGTAGAGTTAGGTGGATTGAAAGGTTCAAGATACTTAAGTATTTAGGCCTCAACTACATGAGACCCTGGAGGGGGGAGGGGGACAGGGAGGGAGGGACAGAAAGGGAGGAGAGAGGGAGAGGGAGAGAGAGGGGGGGGAGGGAGGGAGGGAGAGAGAGAGAGAGAGAGAGAGAGAGAGAGAGAGTTGTTCTCTACAACTCAACAGGGTAGGGATGTCACATAAACTCCCAGAATGTACAACAGCGACCCAAGAAAGACAAAAACACATCTCATTCCTAGATTGGCTCATAAGAAAATACATAGATAACAAATGACCATCCATTCAGGTAAGAAGCCCTTTACTTTTCCATAATATGCAGCATAAATAGGAGACATAGTGGGAAAAACTGACTTTGGGATAAGACTTGAGTGAGCTACTCCCAAAAGCACAACCTAAATCTGATCCAAAACACATCACTCTTAATTCGTAACTCTCATCCTTTCTCCCAAAGCCTGAGGTTAATATAATATAAAATAAAACATAATCTAACAAGGTAAGTCCCACAGTCAGTCAGGCAGGGTGGAGCACACCTTTAATCCCAGCACTAAAGAAGCAAGGGAGGCAGATGTATGAGTTCCAGGCCAGCCAGGACTACATAAAACCCTGTCTCAAAAACAGAACAATACCAAAACACACAAACTAAAGAAATACAATAAGTTATAACTTGTCTTTCTTTTCTTTCTTTTTATACAAGTGTATGGGTGTTATACAGTGCCGTCACAGGTCAGAAAAGGGTTTTTCTTGGGAATTTGGGAATGGAATTACAGATGACTGGGAGCCACCATGTGGGTGCTGGGAATCGAACTTGAGACCTATGGAAAAGTAGCTGAACCATAGCTATAAATATATTATTCCAAAAGGAAGGAATCAGGGCATCACAAGGAATAATAATATTAAAAGAAATCCAACCCCAGCAGTGTAAACACCAAATCCTATAGACCAATGTCCAACATCTGGGACTTACTCCAGGTAACTGATAAGTTTCAAAGGGTTTAGACAGCCCTACCTCTCCAGCTCTACCATCCACAGCACACAAAGCGTTAATCCCACTGGTCGAGAATAAGACTACCACCACAATCTTTGGGCCAAAATTGAAGCAAGCTTTAAATACTGGCCAGGCTGATAGACTCTGCTCATGTCCTTCTTTGAGCTCCCACAAAAATGGCCACAAGTCATGTTTTTTTTTTTTTTCCAGGGGCTTAAAAGTCAAAACGCACAACTCACTGCATTTCCTCTCGGGTCCAATCAGGGACAAGCATTCATCCTAACATATTTTCTGCCAATGTACCTCCCTCTGTCATCAAGCACATACAATGCAGATGAGATAAACAAACTTTTATAGGGGTGTGAAAAGCCTTTAGCATTGCACTTTGGTTCTCAAATTAGCATCTCTCTGTCTCAAGCTTAAGCTGACTCCTTTCTCTGTCCATAGCTCTCTGGCAGGCATCCCACAGTCCTGGCATCTCCAATATCCAGGGCTCAGTGGCCTCTCTCGGACTCTCTTTGGAGAGACTCTGGCTACAAGGCGCTAAGCCTTAGTTGCTCACCATGACCCTTCCATGTCTTCAACTCTTGCACATCAAGTTCGGATAAGATACACCTCAGCGGCCTGTCTCCCTTGGATTATATCTCCTGACCCTGAAGAAATACATTCCTACTGTCCCAGTGAAGCACAGGTTATACTTCAATAGTGCTAATCTCTTATAACCATAGCCCTAGCAGGATCAAATAATCAATAATTAAAATAAAGCAAAATATCACATGACTGGTTCCTGGTCCAATTCCTGATAAAGTTCTAGCTCCCTACTGAAACCTCATGAGCCAGGCTGCTATAATCCACATTTCTCCTGGCATTAATATCTTCTAAACTCTCACAAGAATAGCGAATCAACTTCTGCCTCCAGCACTCAACAGTTTCTCTAGCCCAAAGCTTCAAATTCTTTTATATCCCGTTTCCAAAAACAAGGCATAAAATTCATATGGCCAGGTCCATCAAGTGACACGCCACTCTCAGTACCAAATTGTGTCCTAGTTCATTTGTTGCTATAAAAAAATAACCCAGACCAAAAGCAACTTAGGAGAGAAGAGGGTTTATCTGGCTTACAAATCTAGGTTATAAATCCTTATTTTGTGGGAAGCCAAGGCAGGGACTTGAGGAGAGCCGTTGATACTGCTTCAAGGATATTGGAAAGAATATTTACGTTGAGCTAGGACAAAGGAGTAAACTCAGATAAGAATTTGACATTGGGCTAGGACAAGGCTCAAGATGAGCACCAGTGCCACCCCCAATATATTTTTGTCAGCTAGATGTGGCACACATCTTTAATCTCTTTGAGTTGGGGGGCCAGAGTGGTATACATAGTGAGTTCTAGGTCAGTCCAGCCAGGGATACATAGAGAGACCTTGTAGCAGATGGATGGATGGATGGATGGATGGATGGATGGATGGATGGATGGATGCTGTGTGGGGTCATGTGGGCAATCACATTATTGCCTATTTATGCGACCCAAAGGGAATGAACATACAACAGTAGAGTATGTCAGCTGCTCTGAAAGGCTCAAAGCACTGACAGGCTCACAGGTCCCTTAGAGAAGAAATCTGAGCACCCCCACAAAAAAGTTATCCCCTTTTTCTAGAAGTTCCCTAAACCTAAAAGCACCAAAGTAATGAAGACTCATTTTCTCATAATTCTGTGCACAAGTTTTATTTTTTATAGTAATTGTTACTAGTAGATTTTAGTGAATTTCTTGTATTTACATTTTATATACACATTTATACTTGATAGATAAAGAAACTGCACAATAAAAAAAATTAAGAGAAAGAAATACAGAATGTAGGACCACCTTAGCAAACTAATACATGAAAATAAGATTAAATCTAGGCCAAGTAATATAAATTCAATGAGATTACTCCCGGAGTTTATGTGCCTTTATGAGGGACACCAATATCAAGGGATAGTCCTCATGCTAGAACCTATTAAGACTCTAGAAACTCCCTCTCTATTTTATTATACTACCAGTTTCACTGAGCTAGCCCCTATGACAGGAGTTAATTCCACAGGGTTCCTGAGGCTAGAATGGTCAACCCATAGGGTAAAAATATATGTACTTCCTCTGGTTCCATACTCCTAAGGCAGTTTATTATCCAATAAGGAAGAATCTCTGGCTTGTTAGTCTAAAGACTATGTAAATATGTATGTCCACTACTAACCAAAATGTGTGCTTCTATGTTGTTTCAAACCAAATTGCAACATCAGAACAGTATAAATCTAATCAATAACCAAATACTATTTTATACTGATATTAGCCATAATACTCAAATAATCTAGGTGAGGTTAAAAAATTAAGAATAATAAATTTAATGTCGGTTTACCAATGATTAATAGTTTATCTGAGATGCCATTAGACTAAGAAAAAAGGTAAAATTACTTTTACTATTATTCCCATCAATTAGAAAAAAATATGCATAGAGTTTCACAAGTCTTAGACTTAGCTATATAAAGTTTTAAATTTCAAACTGAAATTAATAAAATTTGTTTCTATAGATAGAACATGGATTTTTAACTAAAAAAATTCAAGTCTTGTAAGTAGTGTGTTATCTCGAACTCTTAGAATTCATCGCTTTTTTATTCTTATTCTCAGTCAAGTCTTCAGTCCTCTAAAGTGCAAAAAGATCTTCCATTCTACCAGTTACTTAGTTTTTTAATGTTAAATTACTACATAACAATTTGCAGAGGAGAAACAAAACAGCGGAAATTCTTTTGTGATACAAATTACTTAGAGAAAGATTTCTCTTCAAAAAACAAAGGGATACAACACCTTGGGAAACACCATAAGCAAAACAAGAAATAATGTCCATCAGTGTCCCGGTTCTAGAGGTGAGGACGGCCGCAGCCTGTGAGCAAGGTAAGCAGGAGCCTCAGCGACTAACGGAACCTACGGCTCATCTTGCTTACTACTAGTTTAGAATATCTTCAAAAGCTCAGAACTGGAGAGAATACATATGTTTTTGGAGACTAAAACAGGATTTAACGATCCTATTCTGACTCCAGAAGTGCATTTGTAGTTAATTGTTAAAAAAGAAACGACATAAAAATTGAAGTTTCTGTGAAGCTATTTTTTTTTAAAAAAAATTATTGCATTAAAGTATTCACTCCAAATTATGGAGTATGTAATAGCCAACTAAGCCTTTTCCTCTGAAAAATCGCTCTCCCCAGGTACTTTTTTATTAATACTGTCAATAAATTACGTATTTCATTTACTTCAGCCATGGATTTTAAACCCAGCAGTTTTTCCAAATCCTGATTCTTCTCTCCGGCATTTTCTTCCATGCTATCTACATAGGAAAGAGGAAACTTTCCTCCAAGACTACCTTCTGTGTTTCAGTTTGTCACTAACTCAAAGGTTAGCTCTTCAGAGCAGGACTGGTGTTCTTATCCCCTTCTTTAATGTCCTTTGCTACAGATGCAAAGACCTGCAAATAGCATGAAATAAAGAGATTTAAATAACCATGGGCATAAACACAGAAAGCTTTTCTGAAATATTAGCATTCTCAAGTTCTTATACCACTTATTTAAAAGGTCTCTGGACAGGGTCTGACATGGCCCACACTGGCACTGAACTTGTCCCTTAGCAGAGGATGACTGAATGGCTGATCTTGCCGCCACATCACGTGCTGAGATTACAGGCACAAGCCTCCATCCCAGGCTCCAGATCACCTGGTTTTTTATTTTGCTATGGAATTTCTTGGTTTTGTTTCTACATTTTATTGGCTCATTGGTTGTCTATATGACGATGTATGCATGCCTTGGTCAGCAGGCGGCTTGCGGGAGTTGGCTGCCTTCTGCACGTGGGTCCTGGGGACGGAGCCCAGGCAGTTAGGCTTGGCAGCAGGAACCTGTACTTGTTGAGCCATCTCCCCTCTTCTCCTTATTTTTTTGTTGAAAGCCAGTTCTAATTAGATTCCAGTTTTGATCAATTGCAAACTACTCTGATATTACTGGACCACTAGTCTTATATTTCACTTCCAAAGGCTATTAAACTATGAAGTTAAAGGACAGTTTGTGACATCCATAGACTAGGTGACAATGTTTATTTTATGTCATTTAATTTAACCATTGTATGTGCTTCACCTAACAGGACTAAGCGTCTGAAAATCCAAGATCTCTGTGTGTGGTAGCAGATACTGTATTCCCAGAACAGGATCAAGAGTTTGAATAAGAATGACCCAAATAGGCTCATCTATTTGAATACTTGGTCAACTGGGGAGTGGTAATACCTGAGAGGGATTAGGAGGTATGGCCTTACTGGATGGAGTTCCTGTGCTTTGGGGTTTCAAAATCTCAAGCCAGGCTGAGTATCTCTCTTCCTGCTGCCTACAGATCCAGATCCAGAAGTCTCAGCAGCTGTGTCTGACTGAATGCTGCCATGCTCCCCGCCATGAGGACCACGGACTCATTAAAATGCTGTGGTCATGGTATCTCTTCACAGCACAGTACACTGACTAAGATAAAGGTTATCCTTACAGCTATACGATAAGATCAAGTCAAGCCTGGGTTAAATGACACCCTGATTCAAAACTACAAAAGGCCAGGATCATACATTCAGTTCTTTCTGCTGAAAGCTTCTAGCACACAGCAGCCAGGGCCTTTTGGTGTTGGTCTCATTTTGAATGTTTATTTGTTTGTCTGGGTACGGTGAGTGTGTGAGCATGTGTGTGCCCAGTGCACGTGTGAGGTTAGAGCTCTCCTTCCATCGTGTGGGAGGGACCCAGGGAATAAACTCATCCTGCTGTCATCCGTGCAGCAGGGACCTTTGCCCTTGGCCCACCCTGCCAGTCTCACAGCAGGTGTTTAATACAATGTGTGCCTGTTTGAAATATCAAAATAACTCATGTCTCCTCGGGGAAGGCTTGACTACTGTAGGTGGCAATTCACTAAAATATTGCAGGACTTCGTACAGCAAAGTTGCAAGTTTAGGTACATAAAAGAGAGAAATCCATTTCAAATCATCCCATCTCAAAGTCAAATTTATTTTTAGTTTAAGCACTAACATTTGTGATACAGATAACTGCTTTACAAAAAGTCCATGGATAATTTTAACACAGATAATTAAACGTTAAAGATAAATAAAGCCACTGTACCTGAGACCATTTCTTGGTGCTATTCTGCATCTGAATGGCTGCGATGCAACTGAAAAGCTTTTCTGATGTTATATCTTCTGGCAATTTGGTAAGAAATTGTGCTATATGAATGAAGTCCATCTGTAGGAGTATATCTTCATATAGCCGGAGGATCCCTAATCCAGTCCTGAATAAAAATTCCTCCCCATCTCTACAAAACACATCCCAGACTCGACAAGCCAGATCAAGGGGCAGTGATTTGCTGTACAATGTGAAGATCCTAGGGTTAAGGAAGAAACAGTTACTGAACATGTACTGACTCCATTACTCATTCAGCATCAATAGGGAGAAAGAAGTATACAGGGATAAAAGGACAAATACATTATGATGTTTTTTTCTCAAAACTTGAATAGTGATAAATTAAGCAGTAATGACATTAAGTAAATTTGCAACCTTACATAGAGATAGTCTGGAATAAACTGGGGTGGGGGGTGAGGGGGTAAAATAGTGAAATGGTTAGAGCCATGGGGCTCTGAAACCAGAATGCTTGAGTTTGAATTTATAATTTCCTAATATGAGACTGAGCATAATATTTACTCTTGCTGAAGGGAGGATAAAGGAAAAGGTCAAAATGACTAGGAAGATATCATATTTGATCAAGGTCATTATTTGCTTATTCATTTTTTTCCATCAAAACATATAGCCAGTCTGGGTTCAGAGGTAGAGCACTTGCCTATCATGCAAGATACCTGGGTATTACTCTCAGCATAAACTGGATAAACTGCATATGGTAGCACATGCCTGAGACTCTAGCGCTTGGGAGGTAGACTGTGAAGATCAGAATTATATTGCCATCCTCAGCTACATACAAAGTTTAAGGCCAGCCTGAACTAGAAGCCCTGGCTCAAAATTTATTAAAATTCCACAACTACTCCTAAAAAATTGTTTTTTAAATATCACATGTCTGCCTGGGTGTGTCTGTGCATGCAGTACCTGAGGAGGCCAGAAGAGGGCATCCACTTCCCTTGGATTGGAGTTACAAACAGTTGTGAGCCACTTTGAGGGTGCTGGAACTTGAACCCAGCTTCAGCCAGTGCTGTTAACCACTGAGCTATCTCTCCAGCCCCAAATTTTCCACTTCTTATCAAAATTCACCAATGATACTAAAGTCAACTGGCTGTTGCTTACCAGACAAATCCTCAGAATTAGAACAGAACATATTGGAAATAAGAAAATATATATTAGCATCTAAATAGGGAATCATTTCTAATTTAGAACTTTTGATAAAGCCTTGAAAAACATCTCTTATTAAAGAAATACTACCATATAATATAGCTTTGCTGTGTTACAAATAAATTGCAACTACTTTTTCTAAGATATTAATATATGCTAGGCATTAAATAAGATAATCCATTACTACAATTCACTACATTTCAAGATATTACTATACTCTTTATTTTAAAAAAAGAATATGTATTTATTTTGTATGTGTACCTACACAAGTGTGTGCGTGAGTGTGTACGTGCTGGCGGATAAATGCCATAATGAACATGGATGTCACATGACAACTACTGGGAGTTGACTCTTGCCGTGCACCCTGTGGAAACAGGGTCTCTCTTGCTTTTGAGGCTAGCTTCCCAGTGATTCTCCTGTCTCTGCCTCCCATATGGCCATTGGAAGGCTGAGATATGTGTCACTGCATCTGGATTTTTACATAGGTTTGGGGATCAAACACAGGTTGTCGTCAGGTTTGTGTGGCGAGTGCTTTCCTATGCTGACCCTCTTCCAGTTCCCTATCCTCTCTTATTTTAAAAAAGGCGTGTGTATGTATGTGTGTGTGTGTGTGTGTGTGTGTGTGTGTGTGAGTGATATCACTACACGATAGAAGATATTAGATCCTCTGGAGCTGGAGTTACAGGCTATGGTGAAGGTGTTCAAGCTAGGTACTGGGAAGTGATAGAAACTAATTTCAAGCCAGTCTATGTTTTTTGTTTGTTTCGTTTTTCAAGACAGGATTTCTCCTTCTGGCCATGGAACTCACTTTGCAGACCTGGCTGGCCTTGAACTCAGAAATCCTCCTGTGTCTGCCTCCTAAGCGCTGGGAATAAAGGCGTGCACCACCAGGCCTGGCTTCAGTCTATGTTTTTAGATACATCCTTACAAAATGTTGGACTTTTTCATTTGTAAGAAAAAGTGCCTTTTATATGTATAATCTCACCTATCAGATTTATTATATTTCCTAAAAAATGGAGAAAGTTATTCATCATTTCCTTTTTATTTTATTTAATGTCTCTTAGTGACTTACCAATCTATCAAATATATATCTGGTGTAAGATTATATGACTTGAAATGAAGAAATAGTTTGGATAGGTTTTCCTCAAAGAATACTTCAAATGTTGCAAAATACTTCAACATCTATACATAGAAAAAATAAATAAAATTACAAAATAATCTACGGCAGAAAAAGAAATAGTTAATATTAATAGGAAACTTTTATTAGCAACCCTTTTGAGTTGCTTTAAGTTTTCCAAAATTGTTATTCAATGAAAATTTTGTCTATTTGATTAGACTACCTCAGCCTCTTCATGTTTTTTTATTCTAAGCAGGCATTCAGACTACAGAAACCTATGAGGAAGACACAGTCCATCCCAAATGCTCATACCATGCTGTGGTCCACACGGAAAAAGGCCAGCTGGCACGGCTTGTTTAGGAGGTTTGCAAACGCGATGAAAGCATCTGCTTCCTCCAGATTGAGGATGAGCACGGCTGCAATGAAGGACATCCCCTGAACCTTCAAAGGGAAGGGAAAGAAAAATGGTTTGAGATCAGTCTACACTGTAGTTACCCTCCTCAGAATTCACAAACTGATATGAAGAAGAATTTACCAATTTTGTTTTTCTTCCCAGTAAAAGCAACTACTATGAAGTTGCAAAGGCTGTGAATTTCCCGAATTTTATATCTGTTCATTTGATAAGGTTTAATAAATAGAAAAAAAATTAAATCAGCTTTTATTTGGTCTAAGAGCCTGTCTCAGTGTACCAACTAGCTTTCACATCTTAAGTGGTTGTTTTCACATTATAACATAGGAAGAACGAAGAATAAAGGAGGTCTCTAAGATAAAATACTAAAATTTAAAAAAAGAAGTTGTTGTGCTTCAAAGAGCCTGAATTTGTAGGGAATCACAAGAAAGACATGAGGGGAAATCCAAAAAGAAAAGAGGTTTGAGCAAAGTCTGAGTGGGGACAGAAGAATCCTTGTAGCACACAGCACATAAACAGCCTGACAGCCACATCTATCCTCAGCAGGTGGCAAGAGATGGAAAGCTTCCTCTTCAGGTAAACCAATCAGCTCAAAGATAAGAGCTACAGATATTGATCTGTGTCTGTAAAGAGCTGCCCCGATGAGCACAGATAAGATGTTAAATGTTTATGTGTAAAATTCAGAGAGAAACAAATACTTACATAACCAACATCAGGTCTGTAACATGTATACGCCCCTAAGATACTATGCAAAACATCGTGATAAGGGCCACCCTTAGGGGGAAAAAAAATAAAATTTGAAACTAGAAGTAAGTATCTTTAGGTTAATGCTCATAAAATATTAAAAACTATAAAAATGTAGCATTCCCAAAATGACCAGATTTAGCACATATAATCATTATAAAGATATTCTAAATGTATTCTATTAAGATGTTTTCAGAAGTAATAAAAGCTTGATCTTGAATAATAAGTCAAATATATTTACTCACTTGAATACAACTTATATAATTTGCAAACTATTTTAAATACTTCTAGGGTATAAAAAATATGATAAATATAAAAAAATTCCATTTAATTCTTTTGCTATTTTACCTATATACACATAAGGATTGAAACTGGGGTCTTGCACATGTTGTTAAACTAAGTCGATTTCACTTCATATAATTTCAGAAAAGTAAAATATAATAAAATAGGCCAGACATGACGAACATGGCTTTAATCTCAGCAAAGCAGATGCATCACTGACTTTGAGATCAACATGATCGACATAGTGACTTCCCAGATAACTGAGGCTATATACTAAGACCCTGTCTTTAATTAAAACACCAACTAGCAATCCTGAGTTATCTTAGTTAATTTGAATATCAATAGTAATTTAAAAATGTATGTGTATGGGTGCTCTGCCTGAATGTATATCTGTGTACAGAGCGTGTGCGTGATGCTGATGGAGGCCAGACAACTATTGGATGGCTGCGACCCACCAGTAGGGTGGGAGCCAGAAACTGATCCCAAGTCCTCTAGAAGAGCAACCAACTGCTTTGAAGACCTGAGCCATCCCTCCAGCTCCAGGGTTTGTTTTTCTTCATTAATTTACTTATTGTGCATGCGTATAGGCACACTCATGCCACAGTGTGCATGTGAACGTCTAAGGACACGTTCAGGAACTGGTTCTCTCCGTCCACTACTTGGGTTCCTTAGCCTCAAGCTCAAGTTGTCAGACTTTGGCAGCTGAACTATCTCACTGGTCCCAACAGCAAGAATTTCTATTAATCACATGACCTGTATTATATATAAACTATTTATTAGCATCTTAATATTAAAAATTAAAGATAGCCAGCTATTCCTGTAAAAAATAAATATAGAAGTAAAGTATGTCTTCCTAATTCAGTGGTAATTCTAAACAACTTAGAATTAATGTATTTATATTTTAACAGTTGGTAAATCAAATTCATTAATAATTCAAATACTGAAATTCACTATAATAAAAATGGAAGTGCCTACTACAGAACAAGTATATGCTATGACATATATGCTATGACAATAAAGTTCATTTCACAGAAAACAAATTCCTTAATTTTTAGTTTTGCATTTTTATATAAAAACTCAAGTTATTTTTAATTTTTGAATTTTATTTATTTTATTTTACGTATATGAGTGTTTTATCTACAATTATGTGCCTGCTGCCCATCGAGGTCAAAAGAGAGAGTCAGATCCCCTGGCACTGGAGTCAGAGATGGTTGTAATGCTCTTAACCACTGAGGCATTCCTCTAGTCCTAGAAGTTTCTTTTGTATTTTAGGCAGAGTATCACTATATAGCTGTGAGCACTGGAACTCTATGTGGATGAGGCTGGGATTAAGGCCATGCACCACAATGTCTGGCCTCCTCTCAAATGTTTAAAATATTCTTTCTTTTAAAAAATAATACCTGGGCGCTAGAGAGACAGCTCAGTGATTAAGAGCCAATAAGAGAGGCTGTTCTTCCAGAGGACCCAGGTTCAATCCCAGCACCCACCTGGTGCTAGCTCACAAGTTTCCACAACTCCAGTTCCAGGGGATCCAACATCCTCACACAGACATACATACATACATAAAGGCAAAACACCAATGCACATAAAATAAAAATAAATATTATAAAAATAATAATACCTGGCTGGGTATGGTAACTCACTTCTTTAATCCCAGCACTTGGAAGGCAGAGGCAGATGGATCTCTGTGATTCCTACAGCAGCCTGATCTATTAGGGAATTCCAAGCCAGCCAGGGTTAAATAGTGAGACTCTGTCCCAAAAAATTAAATATAAAATAAAATAAAAAATAGTGCCTATGGATTTATAGAATTTGTACCATTGGGTATTAAAAGAATAAACATTAGTTAAAAACTGATTCAAAAACCTCACCTTCTGAAAGATGTAGAGAGATGGAAATGTACGGGATATGTCCAACTTAATTAATTCCAGACTAGCCTCTCGGTCAGCAACAGATAGACCTGCATTACCAAACAGATTAAACTTAAACAGGCTGAGCACACTGCCTCTATGTTAAAGTAAGTAGAAAAGCTGAATAATCAGCAATGTTCCGTCCCTAGAATTCAGAACTTAGCTTCCTCAAGTAGCCTAGGTTAGCCTCAAACTTCAATTCCCTGTGTAGCTTTGGACGCCCAATCTTCCTGCCTCTACCCTCCTGAGCTGGCACTGCAGCCTATGCCAGCATACCTAGGTTATGGAGTGCTGGGGACTGACCTAGGCTATGGAGTGCTGGGGACTGACCTAGGCTATGGAGTGCTGGGGACTGACCTAGGCTATGGAGTGCTGGGGACTGACCTAGGTTATGGAGTGCTGGGGACTGACCTAAAGCTATGGAGTGCTGGGGACTGACCTCAGGACCTTGTGGATGCTAGGCGGGCACTCTGCTGAGCTACAGCTTGAGTCCTCTTTCATCTTTTTCGAGACAGGGTCTTACTCTGTAACCCAGGCTAACCACAATCTCATATATCAATCCCCTGCCTCAGCTTTATGAGTTCTGGGATTATAGATAAGCAATCACAGCAAAACAGTGTCTCTCTTTCCTCTCCTCTCTCCTTCTGACCGCATATTCCATTTCTCATATTCTCTCTCTCTCTCTCTCTCTCTCTCTGTGTGTGTGTGTGTGTGTGTGTGTGTGTGTGTGTGTGTGTGTGTGAGTGTGTGAATACACAAGGCAACAGTTCCACATGTAATCTAGGCTGGCCTTGAATTTAATCTGTAACCAAGGCTAGCACTGAACTCTTTTTGATTTGACTTTCACCCCTGATTACTGAAATCATAGGAATATGCTCCTATATCAAGCTTTAAATTTAGTCTCTTTTATTGAAGAAACATAAATGCATTCATCAGAAAAATATATTGTGAAAGAATTCTGTCCTAGTTCTTATTGAATATAAAGACAGACTAATACTCCCATGGAAGTAACTAGGTGTTGTGTGTGTGTGTGTGTGTGTGTGTGTGTGTGTGTGTGTGTGTGTGCGTGCGTGTGCACGCACGTGTCATGGAACACAAACCACAACTTGAGGGAGTTGGTTCTCGCCTGCTACCATATAGTCGCCCTCACACTTGAAAGCGCATACCTTTCTCCACTAAGCCATCTTACCATCCCTGGCATAATTATTACACTCAATTAATTCATCTTAAAGTAAAATTTTCATTATTTACCCATAACAAAAAGTTTTCTTTGTACTTGTTTTTTAAGACAGGTTCTCATGTTGTTCAGGCTGGCCTCAGACTCGCTACACAGTTAAAAATGACTCTGAGCCTGATTCTCCTACCTCTACCCTCTAAAGTATGGGGATTACAGGTGTGTTTCCCAACCTACTCTCATACACTTGCAATTATAGTTCATTTAAGTTCTTTTCTGTTTTGTTTGTAGCTCTGATCAATTGTTATAGCACTAGTTGCATTTCTAGTCTTAATCCGTATAATTTTGGTATTTCATAAAACTTGTTTTAATAGAAAACTGAGTCAGGCATGGGAATATAACCTGCAATCCCTGCCCTCTGGAGGCAGAGGTGGAAGCAGCAAGTTCACAGTTCAGTGCTAGCCTGAGCTACATATGATATGACTGCATCTCAAAAGAGAGAAAGAAAAAAGAAAAAGAAAGAAAGGAAGGAAGGAAGGAAGGAAGGAAGGAAGGAAAGAAAGAAAGAAAGAAAGAAAGAAAGAAAGAAAGAAAGAAAGAAAGAAAGAAAGAAAGAAAGAGAAAGAAAGGAAAGAAAAAGAGAGAAAGAAAGAAAGAAAGAAAGAAAGAAAGAAAGAAAGAAAGAAAGAAAGAAAGAAAGAAAGAAAGAAAGAAAGATGCAGAGCTGAGATCTCACTAGTCATAATTTCATGTATTTTCACTTCCTTTGCACTTTCAGTTCTTCAGAAAATAGCTAAGACAGACAACCAATTTTGAGATGATTCTTTCATAGTCCTCAAAATCACTTAGTAAGATTTCCCTTTCCTAATGGCTCTCATAAAATGGAAAAAAAGAAATTTAAAAAGTTGTTGTTCATCAACAACCACTATAAGTTCTATTTATTTATTCAAAGATGCATTTTAGAGTTTTACTTATAGGCAAGAGAAGACTTTTCTATGATGATGATGATGATGATGATATTTTTACGACAGAGTAACAGCCTGGTTACCCTGGAACTCACTCTGAAGACCACCAGGCTGACCTTGAACTCAAAGAGACCCTCCTGGCTCTGCTTCCCGAGTGCTGGGATTAAAGGTGTTTGCTACCATGCCCAGTGAACTTGCTTTCTATACAGTAATAAATACAAAAACAGAAAAAGAGGCTGGGAATATAGCTTAGTTGGTGGAATGCTTGCTCAGACCTGGGTTCAATTCCTAGCACCACATAAACGGGAAATAGTAGCTGACAACTGTAATCCCAGAACTTGGAGACAGAGGCAGGACATCAGAAGTTCATTATCCTCAACTACATAGTGAATTCAAGGCCAGCCTAAATGGAATGAGAACCTACTTAAGAAAACACACAAACAAAACAAAAAGTGATAGATTAGGAAAACGATTCCCCATTATCAAAGTACAAAGATAACTAAATAAATTTGCTTCAATTTAATAATCTGATACAAGCAAAATATCTTCAAAATGATTAAGAAAACTAACTGGCCAGGCAGAGGTGAAGGAGGGAGTTATGGGTGAAATATGTGCAGTTTACGGGGTACCCAGGACGAGTTCAGAAGGAGTGAATCACGTCAGCCTGTGTTAACAACTTGGTCTGGTAACACTGCAGTCAGCCCATCAGCTTCACTGCTGTGCTCTGAGTCCTGGGACTTGGGATAAACAGCGCAGACTTAGAGCCCAGCCTCTTGCTTCCAACTACTGTAAGCCTGTTCCCCTCCACAGCTCGGAATACTATCATGTACTAAAGAGGCACTGTACTTACAGCAGCTATCACCGCTTCTGGTACACGGTAGAAAAATCCCACCAGTATATTCAGTAACTGGACTTTGAAACTCTCATTTGGAAACCCCCATACCTTCCGTGTCATTATCAGAGCTTGATGCGCTGAAGCTTTTCCACCGTTCTTTTGCTCTTGAAAGAAAGATTTCATAAAGTTCTGGAGAAAAAAAACAAAAGTTCATAAATAATACAAAATAATTCACGTTTTAATTTTCACTCTTTTTTTTTGTTTTGGGGAGCCCTTCCCCCGACATAGACATGTAACGGCGTTTCTTTCTTTGCAGCCCTGGCTGTCCTGGACCTCACTCGGAGACCAGGCCTGCCCTGGGACTACAGTAAAGGCGAGCGCCACCACGACCTGGCTGTTGATTGTCAGTCTTAACTTATATGAATCGGCTCTATCTGGTATAAGCAGGTATCAAAATTGTGATAAGCTGAAGGAAGCTAGTTTTATCAGAACTCTTCATTACATGACTAGAAAGACAGGAAAAGACACAGGAGCAGGGTCATTCCGGGTCATCCTGGGCTGGTGCAGAGCACAGGAAGGATGGGGGCTTCTGCTCAACAGCCGTACTGGCTAGGAGCAGCCAAAACTTGGGGAGTCGGACCTACACTGCATCCCACTCTCCAATTACTGCCTCTGGGACCTCAAGAAGCTGGAACTTGACCTTTAAATCTGTAAATTGGAGAAAATAATACCCATTCATGGGTGACCACTGATTAAACAAGTCATTTTCTGTAGGTTCTGGTACCTTTTCACTTTCTTTCTTTTTCTCTTTTGTTTTGTTTTGTTTTCTAAGACAGGTTTCTCTGTGTAGACTTGGCTGTCTTGGAACTCACTCTATAGACCAGGCTAGCCTCAAGCTCAGACATCCACCTGCCTCCGCCTCAAAAGCTGGGATTAACAGTGTGCACCACCATACCTGGCATCTTCTTTTTCTTTTGAGACAGGTTCTCACTAGGTAACCCTGACTGCCCTAGCACTTGCTTTGTAGATTAGCAGGTCTCAAACACTCAGAGGTCTTCCTGCTTCTGACTCCTATGTGCAGGGATTAAAGACATTCACTAAAAACTTTATTTTTATATGTAAAATACAAACATAGTTTCTGGAAATACAAACTTAGAAAACAGCACAAAAAAAAGTAGGTCTCCTTCTCTAAGCTGTAACTACTATAGTTAGCAGGGCTCTTATAAACACTTCCAAATGTGAAGATGTGCACATCTGATTTATATCCTCATCTATCCTCAGTTTTAGAACCCCAGGGGCTGGAGAGACAAGAGCGCTTACCACTCCTGCGGAGGTTCCAAGTTCACTTCCCAGTACCCACATCAGGCAACTCACAAACACCTGCAACTACAACCCCAGGGGATGCTACGCCTCGGACCTCCATGGGCACCTGCACTCACATATACATACCCCACACACACACACACAGAGGCATATTCACATGATTAAAAACAATAAATCTTAAAAAAAAAACCAAAGTGAAGATATACTACATACATCGACTCATTTTACTTTGTTCCATTAGAGAGTATATATCAGTAGACACAATTCTTGTTTAAATTTTTCCCAGTGCTGGGGACTGAACCTACTAAGGTCAGGACTCTACCACTGAATTAAATCTCCAACCCTTTTTGTTTCTTCTTAACACAATATTCCAGTGTATGACAACTATACTATAACAAGTATTATTACATAGTTAAGACTTTGGCTACACATATTTCAAACATTACAATTCTATTTTCCTTTCTACTTACTTATCAATACTATGAATGACTTGAAAATAAAATTTAAAAGAAGTAAAAAGTTAAAACTACTTATGTATAACCCCCTGAATGATTTGGTAGAGGAGGTAACTGTAATTTAAAAATGTAGGTATATAATTGCTTGAGGTTGTCAATTATCAACTGCATATACTTTTTTAAATGTCAAGCTGTTTCCATGTCAGTGTTCCTCTTTAACCAAGTTTTAAACTGCCTTGGAAGAAGAGAAGGTTTCAGCTGACAAATCCATCACATTAGAAACCACAAAACTGATCTAGGAAGAAAAATAAAGTAACAAACATTAAAAAATCAAAAGAGTAACTTTCCTTTTGAGAAATTATAAGAAGACTTATAATTAATATCCTCAGAGAAAAGGCCTTTGTCTAAGCTAATTTCACATAGAATCTAAAAAGGGAGAGGAGGAATCAGGCCTAAAGACAGGGCAAGGACAGTGTCTTATACTTGAATGGAGAATATTCTGGTTTCTGGGTTTTAGTCTCAGATTTGGGGAAAATGATGATATACAGACATTCAACAAAGAGCGCTTTCACAAGAAATACTCATATTATGAATAACTAAAACAATTTTTTGGTATAGATAATGACCTTATCTCCATTTTACAAATAAAAAAAGGTATATAGATATCTTATACAGAGTAAGCATTTATAGATAGTAAGCAGTTTGCCCAAGGTCATAATCTGATACATGGTAGAACCAGATGTGAACCTATGTGACTAACTTCACAGTTTGTACTCTTAGCTATTATTTTTTTGTTATAAATTTTATGATTAAAACAAATTCAAATAAGGGGTCAATTACTAGGATGTAAACTAAGTTATAAAAAATAAACTTACTGTACTTAAGACTGTGCTTTCTTTCCATGAGAAAGGAAGAGAATTAGTTTCCTATTTCATTTTTAATACATAATTGTTTACTACAGAAACCCTAAAACCACACTGAAGTGAATGACTTGTCACACTGCAAATCTCGACATGTTGGCACTGTGATGTTTGTTTCACTGTCATACAACCTTACAATTGTCAAGTCAACGTTCTAAGTGACCAAGTGAGTTACCACCCCATTCCAAAGCCAACGTTATCAGCAACAACAAGAACATTTAAAAATAAAACAAAATTCCAAATAACCACAAGTCAGTGCTTTTTAAATCTTTAAGAAAACCATTTTCTTTTAACCTGTCCCACTGAAATCATTAGAAACCTGTGTCTTATTTAAAGATATTAAGTCATATAAAGTCTAATATACTCTAAGGTGAATATGCCAAGCAAGTGCCATATCACTAAACTATACAATATACCACTAGCCTTTTCTTTTTTCTTTCTTTCCATGAGAAAGGAAGAGAATTAGTTTCCTATTTCATTTTTAATACATAATTGTTTACTACAGAAACCCTAAAACCACACTGAAGTGAATGACTTGTCACACTGCAAATCTCGACATATTGGCACTGTGACGTTTGTTTCACTGTCATACAACCTTACAACTGTCAAGTCAACGTTCTAAGTGAACACTAGAAATAAACCTAAAGCTTTGGTAGGCCTTGGTAGGTAAGCCCTCTTCCACAGAGCCTAGTCTGCTTGGGGTTTTTTGTGTTGTTTTGTTGTTGTTGTTTGGGTTTTTTGATGTTACTGTTGTTTTCAGATGGGTTCTTACTTTGTAGTCCAGGCTGACCTGGAACACATGAAGATCTGCCTGTCACTGTCTCCTGAATGCTGGGGTTAAAGTCATAAACCACACGTCCAGCTTCTATTGTATTCATCTTAGAACTGAATCTAAGTTTCCCAGGTGGGCCTCAAACTCACTCTATAACCTCTACAGGTCTTCAGTTTGCAATCCTTCTGCCTCAACCTTCATGGCCTGAATTATAGGCCTACGCCACTATGTTAAGGCCATTAAATTTTGTTTCTTGAAGTTTTAAAAAATTATTCCATTATTTGGATGGAACAAGTGTGTGTGTGAAGGTCAGAGGAAATCTTGTGGGACCTGGGTATGGAAATGATCATGCCTCATAGAAAGCACCTTTGACTGGATGAGCCGTCTCCCCAGCCCTCTGTTGTTTTTAATATGTATGAGTTCCGGGTGCTTTGCCTGGACGTGTGTATGTACACAGTTGTGTATGCAGTGCTTATAGAGGAAAGAAGAGAGCATCAGATGCTCTGGAACTGGAGTGAAGCTCTTGTCAGCTTCCATTTGGGTACTGGGTACCAACCCATGTCCTCGGAAAGAACAGTAGTTCTTTATTACCAGTCCATCTATCTCTCAAGCCCCAAGTGTTCATGCTTGTGTGACCCCCACGTTTACCTACTTTCTGGCGCGAGTGTTACTTTTTTCCTTAGCACCTTTCCCTTAATCCTACTGTTTAAAATATACATGAAAATGTCTTAATAACATCAATTCTACTTTTAAAATGTTCATTACATGGTACTTTTTATTTTATTTTGTTTTATTTGGCTTGGTTTTTCAAGACAGGATTTCTCTCTGTAACATCCGCTACAATTCACTCTGTAGACCAAGCTGACCTGGAACGTATAGAGATCTGCCTGCCTCGGCCTCTCCAGTGCTGGGATTGAAGGTATGTACCACCACTGCCCAGCATATGGTACTTTTCAAAATTGAAAAAAATTTTTAAATGACAGTATCTCACTACGTAGCCCCTTCCTAGCATGGGACTTACTATGTAGACCAAGCTCACTTCCAGCTCAGAGATCTTCTAGTCTCTGCCTCTGGAGAAAAATCAGCCTTTAAAAAATCACAAATAACTGTAAGGTCTACAGTTGATATCACTTTAGTGATTAAAAATAGACATGGGTTTTTATATTTTTATCCAATTTCATATTATTGTTGATTATGACATGGGTTTTTATATTTTTATCCAATTTCATATTATTGTTGATTATAGCAATGAAGATCTTTGCAAAAGTTTTTAAATCCAACCCTATGTAGATTCTTCTAGTAGATTCCTTCCATTAGATACTTAGAATTGAACTAAACAAATTAATGATTTCTTTTTAAATTAAAATGTATTTATCATTATGGGACAGCCTGAGTCCTGGGCATGAGCGGGCAGCACACTCCCTCCCGCATCCCGTGGGCTCCACAGTCAACCGCGACCCATCGGACTTTCAGTTCAGTGTTCCTCTGACTTGAAAAGCTACCTCATTGGCCCTATAAAAAGTTTTAGTTTTCAGATATTTTAGAAATAGTTCTAAATTATTTTCAGTCATAACCTGTAACTATTTCGTTTAACTTCAATGACTTAGACTCTGAGAATAACATGTGCTTTGACACTGCTCTAACATGTATGTTGATTTGGCCAGCACTGACAAAATCATTACCTATGTTATACTACAGACAAACTCTACTGACAGGAAGCTCAAGAATAACTTGGGTGGCAAATATTTAAAGTTTATATTATTGCTTGTATTTTGAGTAAATATTAGATGTGTAATTAAAAAATATACCAGTCACCAGGCGGGAGAAATAGCAGTAAAGAGCACTGACTACTCTTTCAAAGGTTCTGAATTCAATTCCCAGTAACCACATGGTGGCTCACAACCATCTGTAATGGGATCCAATGCCCTCGTCTGGTGTGTCTGAAGACAGCTACTGTGTACTCATATACACAAAATAAATAAATCTTATAAAAAACAGTAACAGTATATTCTTTACTCCCTTTTTTCTTTGTCTGTCTGTCTTTCTGTTTGTCTTTCTTTCCTTCTTTCTTTCTTCCTTTCTTTCTTAAGAAAATAAATTATGTAGCCCAAACTGATCTTTAACTCTCTAAGAAGCTAAGGATGACCTTGAACTGTGGTCCTACTGTTTCCGCCTCCTGGTTTATACAATGCCGGGGACCAAGCCCAGAGCCGCATTAGTGTTAGGTAAATGCTTTACAAACAGCATTACACCCCTAGCCAGACAATATATTCCTTCTGCTATTATAGATCAAATTCTCCTGTGGTGTAAGGTTAACTGTCTAATATTAACACTATCACTCAGGCCGATTGGTATTTATTTTGATAAAAAAAAATTCTGACACGATTTTATGTAGCCTTTCAATTTCTGTTTCAAAGTCTTGTGTGCTGAGATTACAGCCATAAGATTATAGCCATAAGATTACAGCCATGTATCATTGTTTACTTTTTTAAATTATTTTATTTATATTATCCTATTTAAACTTTTTAACTCATCAAAACTACTTTAGCATTTTACTACATAGCAAGATCTTAAGAAATTTCAGAAAATAAGATAATTCCTTTAAAGTCTCTTTTTCGAAGCTTTATCATTATTATCACTAGTGTTATTGTTGGGTTTTCTGACACAGATTCTATAGCCACTGTAGCCTAGTCTGGCCTAAAATTCACTATGCAGCCCAGCTGGACGTCAAGTCGCCTCAGAGCGGCCGGAGCCTTCCAAGCACTACGATTACACGCTAGCCACCATGTCTGGCTAAACAACATATACACACAACAAAACTGCTCAGTGAAACCCATTTACTTTATTAACTTAAAAATATAAGGAAAAGAATCCAAACTCTAAAAGAACTGGTTTAAATAAACATTCAGCAGGAAAAAAAGACAAGCTCCCTCTGTGCACTGTTTATTGTTTGAGCACAGAGAAGCTGTCCCTCTAGGCATTAGAGTAGTGGCTCCTCTGTGAACTTACTGCTCACTGCACAGACTCTCACTAGCTTTAAATTATCTACATTTGTAGTATTTGGATATTGTTGATAGCTGTAAATTAAAGGGAAAAAAGCCCACAAATCATATATATATATATCATATGACATATATATGATCTATTAAAAACTCATTAACTATTACAAAGTCTGGGAGGGCATAAGGCATATTCTGAAAGTGAAAGATATGGTAGTGTTTTTTAAATGGCAACTCTACTGATATGATTAATAAAACTCTAGAGATGATATTTGTGTGGGGGAATAACTGAACATAGAATACAAACCAGGAGTGATATTTAGTTCATTTCCTACAGCTAGACTCCAAACTTTCCCACGGACACTAGGGGGCAATCCCTGCCACCACAATTCTCGAACTCTTCTGGTACTACGCCTAGAATTAAAGGAGGAGAAAAAAGGAAAACGTTACTTTTTGTACCAAAAACACTAGTTGCGTGATGGCTTACCTATGGCCAAGTGATCAGATGATTTTAAGAATGTAAAGTGTTCAGCATGTAATGCATTCTTTCCTTTGAGTTCATGCCTATGGGTCATGGAAGCCCTTAAAGATGGGCTAAGGGAAATGACAGGGAATGGCCTCTGACAGATGGAACTTATACTAAAGGTATCATCAGAAAATCAGAACCATATGGACAATTATCAAAAATAAAAAGGACATAAATGTTCTGCCAATTCAGTAGCAAAATTAAAATCTCAAAGAACCTACTATGAGTAAGGCCTGGGTAAGGCCCTAGGCTTTAAGGAACAGGAGTTCCCTGAAGGGTTTAGGCTTCAGAATCAGACCTAGATTCAAATCTAGTTCAACCACACATTGTATAACCTTGAGCAAATCTCTTAGCCTGTCCAACCTTGAGCTGAATAACCTTGAGTAAGATAAATGTGAGTAAAAATATAAATGCCTTATAGAAGTATTAAGACCCAAATATAAATTACCTAATGTAAACAATGTAACATCATAGTTTCTTTTTTTAAAAAAAATATTTATTCATTTTATGTATGTAAGTACACTGTTGCTGCCTTGAGACACACCAGAAGAGGGCATCAGATCCCCATTACAAATGGTTGTGAGCCACCATGTGGTAGCTGGGAATTGAACCCAGGACCTCTGGAAGAGCAGTCAGTGGTCTTAACCATTGAGCCATCTCTCCAGCCTCATAGTTTCTTATATACAGGGAATATATTCGAAACTCTAAAGCTACAAATAATACTAAGCTACCAATTTCCTTACACAAATATATCCACATTAAAAATGAATTTGTAACTTGGACATAAGAGATGAACAAAAGCTAACAATAAAAATAGAATTAAAAGGATATACTATAAGTGTTATATAAATAGCCTCTGATTCACTCACTTACAAAAAGTAGGGCACTTCTATCTTTTCTGCTTAAAGGAAGTACTTTACAGCTCTCTGACAAAGCTGACAGGCAGCTTCCCGACTGCTTCATGGGGAAAGAAGAGTTACTTAACAGAAGTTCTGCAACAGATGACAGCAGCTCTGGTAACTGATGCCACTAAAGAGCAGGTCATGGGCACCGCATGGCAAGGCAGGACACCGGATGACTTATGGCCAGGACACAGGAGCAGCACAGACTTCACTGGGCTTCTCAGAAGGACACACAATTTAAAACTTTTAATTTCTAGAGGTTTTTATTTATATGTCATCAGCTAATTTTTCATTTTTAGACTACAGGCAACTGAAACTTCACACAGTAAGACTGGATAAAAAAGACTACTGTGTGTCTGTCACATTGCTAATATATAACAAATTGTCAATGTATGCCCTACATACATTGTAGAATACATCCTTAAACCCTTTGGTCCACAGGGAAGATAAAACATATGTAGAAATATTGTCAAAAAAAAAAAAAGAGAGAGAGAGAGACCAAGAAGGGGGAGAAGAAGGCAAGAATATTAGCCTCAAGGCACCATAGGACTTCTTCAGGGGAAAGACCATAGTTTGTATGGTTTCTTAGTTAAGAGAACAGCATTTAAAACCTTGTTATTGTTTCTTATATTCTTTCTTTCTTTCTTTCCGTGTATCTATTTATTTGAAGACACTGTCTCTCTATGTAGTTCTGGCTGATTTGGAACTCATTACATTATCCAGGCTGGTACTGAATTCCTCCTGTCTCAGCTTCCAGACTTCTGGGATTACAGGCATGCAACCATACTCAACTTTAGAAATACTTTTAGCATCTGATAAATGTACCTTATATTTCTCTATGCAATGAATTCTTTCAGTAATGAATGTCTTACAGTTAGTATTGTATTAGAATTAGGAAAAATGGTAATTTAGCAGAGTAAAGGTCTCCTGAGTGATTCCATGTGTTTCCGAGAGCAGGTAAAATGTTGACAACACAGAGGATAGCTAGTAAGAAAAGTACGCATTAGAGACAGGAGCTCATCAAAGTACAGAGAAAAACATGAGTTTCAGGCAGTGGTTAATAGAATAATTTAGCTACAGCATAAGATACATGCTGAGAAGTGACAATACAGACTTGGAAAAGATGAACTAATTGGAGACACACTAGACTTCTGGAGAAATCTGCTTACTTACATTACTTCCCAATTGGGCAGTATTTCATTGATCCAGATTACCATTGCACTTGCAATACTTTCTTCCTGCTTAAATCGTTCTTTCATTATTCTTTTTCTTTTATGTGCTTCTTTAATTTCTGTTTTGAACAAGTAAGAATTATTTCAATACAAATGAGCTAGACCAAAATCTCTTCCTTTTGTACCTTAAGTCTATAAGGATTCAAGAAGGATCTTCTGATAGTAAAGAGAAAGAAAGGGGAAGAAAAATAAGGAAAACAAAGCCTTGTCTAACATCATCTTAAAGTATCTTCTATCTTATAAAAGTAATGGGATAAAGGGCAAAAACCAATTTTAAAAAATGGCCAGTAAATTGCTATGTTGCTTCGTTCTTGCTGGTTGTTTTTGTTTTTTGCTTTGTTTTAATCAAGACAAGATCCTATGCTAACTGGCTGCCCTACATCTTTCTTCTCCTTCTTTTCTCTTTTATATCCTTTATTCTTTGAGACAGTCTCAAGCAGCACAGGCTGGCTTCAAACTTGTTATGAAGCTAGAATAACCCTGAACTCCTGATAGCCCTGCTTCCACCTCCCATATGCTGGGATGAAGGTGTACCACCACCCCTGGTGTACGGAATACTGAGGCTCTAAGCCGGGACTTAGCCTACACTAGGCAGGCACTCTCCCCAGGATGTAAGCTAAGGCAGGGTCTCTTCTAGGATAGTCTGGGATTCGTTATGTACACCAGGTTGTCCTCACATGTTCCTCCTTCTCCTACCACTGCCTCGCAGGGCTGGGAGTGCAGGTGTGTACCATCATGCCTAGCTGGTTGTTTATTTCATCTACAAAATGAAATCTGTTGATGAATAATTAAAAAACTGCCGGCAACTAGCCAAGAGCCACTTTCATACAACTGATTATTAATCTCAACATAAACAATATGATATTTAAAATGATTTTTCCAATGACACTATATAAATACCTTTTAGCATGATGTTTTATTTTACTAATAAAATATCAGGTCAAAACAAAATGTTCTCAACAAACAAAAATGACATACTTCTGAATTTAGAGGTCATAATTTGGGGACAAAAGCTGCCTCAAACATAAAGAAAAGTGGGATATTTATCAAAAGTTATAAAACCAGGTGATGATGCTACACATCTTTAATCTCAGCACTCAGGAGGCAGAAGCAGGTTGATCGCTGTGAGTTCAAGGCCAGCATAGTCTACAGAGTGAGTCCCACGACAGCTATGGCTACACAGAGAAACTGTTTCAAAAAATCAAATCAAATCAAATCAAACCAAACCAAACAAACAAGCAAAGGGTTATTAAAAAATTTTAGAACCAGCAAGAACTTGTAGATTAGCTAGCCAAACTTTGTGTTTCATGTGTGCCTCTGAAATTGACTCAAGGGGCAAACAAGAGCCAAGCACTGGGTGCACATTTACGTTTTATGTATCCAGACTGTAACTAAGAAAGAAGCAAGCGTTAAACAAGAGGGTAAAAACCTAACCAGGTCATCTACTTCCAGTTTTATAGACAAGGAAGCACAGTGGGCCTATTCAGAGGACCACGATCAGAAGTCACAAAACATTGGATAAGACTAAAACATTGGGATTGCCAATTTATTATTATTTCTTATCATTTCTATATAGCATGTGCCATCTACTTCTCAATAAATATCAGCCAAATAATAAAATAGTAAATAAAAGCTTGCTGGCTACGTTAAAGATATGTTTGTTCTTTTCCTTTTTTTTTAAAAAACAGGTTTGGTTTGTTTGTTTGTTTGTTTTTTCAAAACCTGTGTAGCCCTGGCTATCCTAGAACTTACTCTGTAGACCGTGCTGGCCTTCAACTCAAGAAGTATTTTCAATTCTACACATTAAAATAAACTCAGCCAGTGTTCAAATAATAGGAATTTTAGAAGGCTATAACTGGGCTTTATATACTTCATATTTACTGTAACATTAAAGACATGTTACTTAGAAAATAGTAGCATAAATCAGAACTGTATGCTACTATAACATACTCCATTCACTTAAGTCAAAGAAATAAATCAATTAATAAATTTTGTCTTAATATATATACTAATAAATGTTTCAAGAATATGTTAGAAATATATATTTACAAAAATGAGTATTTATCCTAAACTAATGATGGTCAACACATATTCTGTATCCTGTTAAAGTAAACTTATATGTATTTGGCAGGAGGACAGAAGGAAAAGAGAATGAATAAAAATATGATTTGTGCTAATGAGAGTACTTATAAACCTAACTCAATGACAGTGCTGAGATTTTAGATAGACTTCACTAATTATAAAAGCAAAATTTAGCTTCAGACTATATTTTCTTTTTTAAAAAACAGAATTATTTATTTATTTTATGTATGTGAGTACACTGCCGCTGTCTTCAGACACACCAGAAGAGGGCATCAGATCCTATTACAAATGGTTGGGAGCCTCCATGTGGTTGCTGGGAATTGAACTCAGGACCTCTGGAAGAGCAATCAGTACTCTTAACCACTGAGCCATCTCTCCAGCCCTCAAACTATATTTTCATAGTAAATTAGAAAACTATAAGTAACATCAGAAGAGTGACTGCCATTACATGAAAATTATTAAATGAAAAAATACCTAAAGTCTAAACCCTCTAAAAATGAAGTAACAGGAATAAGGCTCACGAATAACATCTTTTTTTTAAAGGGAACGTACATTTATTAAAAATAAAATAGCACACAGTCTCTGATAATGAACAATTAAATCCCACTCAAAAGTCCAAAGACTTCCAATATATAATGCAGCAATGTACATGAATACCGTCTTTATAATCCTCTTTAATAGAAAGGAAAAGAGAATACGAAGCATGTCGGGGCATGGTGGCCCCCACCTCCAATCCCAGAACTGGAGAGGCTGAGTCCTGAAATGTACAATGACCTTAAGGCCAGATGGCTTCATAGTGAGACTCTGCTTCAAAAAGTTAGAAGCAAAAGGTCTACACTAAAACAAATAACAAATAAACCCTAAAATAAACCTAAATTTTAAAAAATGCTAGAGAAAAGTAAGAATGATCTTAATTAAATGTAATAGTTAAAATCTGTAAATTAACTTCCCACTGTAATTCCAATATACCTCGTTTTTTAGCTTCCGCCACCATCTCATCATACTCTTGACGGTGACGCAAAGCTTCTTCCACAGACTTCGCAGGAAGATTCCTGTTGTAGAAAAAGAAATTAAAAATTTAAACAACTCTTAAATTTACTGCCTTTTTGGGACCAGTTACAAAAAATGTTGCTAAACTAAAGTTACTTTCAGAGAAAATATGAATGAGTAGACACAGTGGCTCAGACCTTTAATCCCAGCACTCAGGTTGAGGTCGACCTGGTCTCTCTGCTCCAGCAACAAAAAAAAAGGTAAATGAAAACTTAAAATCAACTCTGCATTTCAAAACAAACTCAGAATTCTGATTCCTTATATTTATTGTATGTATATACATATATAGTTTATGTTTATATATTTTATATGTAAGCATATAGTGTATGTATGTATGTCTAAGTTTATGTATTTTTAAAGATTATACACACACACACACACACACACACACACATATACACTGTAGCTGTCTTCAGACACACCAGAAGAGGGCATCAGATCCCATTACAGATGGTTGTGAGCCACCATGTGGTTGCTGGGAATTGAACTCAGGTCCTCTGGAAGAACAGTCTGTGCTCTTAACCGCTGAGCCATCTCTCCAGACCCGTGAGTTTAGCATTTATGTCCAGTGTGAGCAGGTGCTTGCAGAGCCAAAAGGTGCTGGATCTCCTGAGGCTAGAGTTAAGGATTGGGAGAAGCTGCCTACGTGGGTGCTAGGAAGTGAACCTAGGTCCTCTGAAAGAATAGCACTTGCTCACTGATCCATATTTATTTTTTAAAAAAAATAGACCCATATTTATTTTTTAAAAGATTTGTATTGCGTGTGTGTGTGTGTGTGTGTGTGTGTGTGTGTGGTGTGTGTGTGTGTGGTGTGGTGTGTGTGTACACGTGAAGGGGTCTGGGGAGAGGCCTACACATGGAGGTCAAAGAGCGACTTGCAGGCGCTGCTTCTTGACTTGTACTATGTGGTCCCAGAAACAGAATTCAGATTCTCAAATTTAATGGTTTTATCCACTGAGCCTAAACTCTTTTGACATACACCTGAAAACTTACACATGACATTTTAAAAATAGTTTGACTAGAAGCAGAATGTAGCAATGCATGCTGCTTATTTATATTCCTAGCGCTTGGGAAGCTGAAGCAGGATTGTGGTGAACCTGAGGCAACTCTGGGCTACACAGTAAGCTTTTGACCAGCCTGGATTATAGCGAGAGTCCCTGTCTCTAAAAGGAAAATTAAAAATTGTTTTTAAAATAATAGCATGGGACCCAGACACAGTGGTGCGTGTCCTAAATCCCAGTACTGGGGAGGTAGAAGCAGGCAGATAGACCTCTGTGAACAGTCTATACAGTAGTTCCAGAACACCCAGAGCTACTCAGTGTGGGAAGCAAAACAAAATAAAACAAAACATAAATAATCAAATAAATAATAAGCTGGAGAAACAGCTCAGCAGTTTGGAACAGTGGCTGCTCTCACAGAAGACTGGGAATCAGTTTCCAGCAGCCATGCAGTGGCTCATCTATAATTACAGTTCCTGGGGATCCAATGCTTTCTTCTGGCTTTCATGGGTACCTGCACACACTTAGTGAACATGTAAACATGCAGGTAAACATCCACACAAATAAATCTCTTAAGTCTTAAAAAAAGGAAGAATTGAATGGTTTGATTTTTGACAAATATATAATCCATACAAACAACATACCAAGCAAGATATATACAAAATTTCCTCAGAATTTTTATAAACCCAATATTGAATCTACATCTCATCTTATAAAATCCCATCTTTGATTTCAATTACTACATACTAGATCGTTGTCATTACAATTTCCTTTTTGTTTTTGTTTGTTTTATTTTCTTATGACAGGGTTTCTCTGTGCAGTCCTGGCTGTCCTACAACTCACAGACCAGACTGGCCTCGAACTCACAGAGATCCACCCAGCTAACATTTTCTCATGTCAAGCTCCTTTTTGCACAGGTCTGCCTCACATTCTCAATCCTCTTGGCTCTGCCTCCTGAACACTAGGATTGGAGGCATGTGTCACTATGCCTGACTTTATATCTAATTCTCCTTTTGTTCAATCTAGTTTTCAACTGTCTGTGATGTATATGAAGTTTTCCTTCTAACTTCTGAAAACTATTCCATCTATTTATCCATATAGATGGACATTTGGGTGATTATTTCCAGTATGGAACTATGGAACTTTTATGAATAAAGGTAGCAGAAAGAACTAATGTCAATTCTTCTCGGCATCTATTTTCACTTCTCTTAAGTAAATACTGAGCAGTAGAATCTTTAGGTCCATGATAAATACAGGTGTGTCTTTGTAACAAATTATCAAACTGTTTTCCTCTTATTAGAATTTTAAAATAATATTCTCCCTACAAGTTTGTCAGTCAATTCCATATATATATAGTATTTTGCTTTATCCAGTCAATGGCTTTACAGAGTTTGTAATTAGATATAAAAAAATTTCAAAAAGAAATACATTTGTAGGGCTGGCTGGTGAGATGTCTCAGTGAGTCAAATGCTCACCACTTCAGCTTAGCAACCTGAGTTCAGTCCCCACAGCACACAACGGAAGGAGAGAATGAAGTCCTGGAAACTGACCTGTAAGTTCCATACACATGCCATGGCACATATATGCCTGCACAAGAGGATATGTGTGTAAACACAATAATAGTAAATAAATAAGGTATGTGACTGATGAACATTCAAATTCCATGTTCCAGCACCTGCTCTCTTTTCAAGTCAAACAGATTATTCCAATATGTTGTAGCAAGAAGGAATTAAGTCTAAGAGTTCTGTTTAGACCATAAAGGAAAGGTTTACCCTCTTGTCTTATACAATTAGAAGATATACTACATAGCAGTTATGGTGCTACTGTCCAGAGTTTCCAGGTCTCAGCAGTAAAGGGAATGCATAAAAAGATGCCACCAATCCTCCAATCTTTCTGAGTTGAGTAGACAGGAGTTGGGGATCTAAGATGGCTAGAACAAACAGAAGGCTCCTACAGAGATTCCCTCACTAAGCTTGGGTGAGCAATTAAATCACGACCAAGGAGAGAATCACCAGAAAAGAGCATCCAGAACGTTTTCAAAGTACCAAGTTCTTAGAAAGGTACTATCTCAGAATGAAAACCAATCAGCCCTGGGCGAAAAGCTATTCTGGAGTTGCTCTAACAAACAGAAGATGAAAAGCACAAGCCAGTCTAGAAAAATGGCTTCGTGTCAAGAATACTTCTTGCTCAAGTTCAGGTCCTAGCATCCCTGTCCGTGACTCCAGCCCCTGGGAATAGGACACCTTCTTCTGGAGTCTAAGGGCACCTGCCCTCATTAGCACATACCCAAGTACAGACACACATGCATACACACAATTAAAAGACATGAATACCTTACATACATAGTAAACATCAAAACCAAAATAATTCTCCTAAACCATACTTGCCATAAAATAAAGAACATTGTGTTGAAATAGAAACAAAAAACACGCTGGTTTTAGTGGTGGTGACACAGTTCTAAGAATAAAATCTGTGTGTGTGCATGCATGTGTGTGTGTATGTGTGTGTGTCTGTGTGTGTGTGTCTGTGTGTCTGTGTCTGTATATGGGTTTCTGTGTATCTTTGTATGTATGCATGTATATATCTTCCATTCTGACCACAAATTTGTGTTTTCAACTGATGGTTCTACCTCAGCCTCCTGGATAAAAGGAACTATAGGTATACATCATCATTCCTGGAAAGAATAAAGATTTTAGTTTATAATGGCTGATTGTGTTGGTGCCTACCTTTAATTCCAGCACTCAGGAGGCACAAGGAGGCAGATCTCTATGAATTTGAGACCAACATGGTCTACATACCGAGTTCCAGGACAACCAGAGCTACATAGGGAGACTGCACAGATAAAGCCTGAACATTAATATGTTTTTCCTTGTTTGTTTTAGGATACGTGGCAAAGCACACCTATTATTCCAACCCTGGGAGAAACAGCAGGAAGAGTGGATTTAAGGCCAGCCTGGGTTAAATGAGATACTATCTCAAACAAAACAAATAAATCTCATTCTGTATTTAAGCTCTATTTTAAGTGAAATAGTAAAAACAATTAAATTTAGGTTTAAGTAAAATTGTGCTCCTAAAGATCACTAAATACTTACGATGGTCGGTCCTCAAGAATCAGAGCAGTGGTAGAAAGAGGCTCAAACTCAAAATTCTTACGTCTTGAAGACTGAGGTGGTGCTTTACAGGTCCTCCCCGTTCGTGCTTCATACTCCTAGAGCAAATAAGGATATCATTTACATAGATATTCTCCTAATTTTCATTATATATTATTAAACCTGTGTTATTAAGGGCATTATTAGGGATCTAAAATATGAAGAAACAAATAAAATCCCTTTTTACTTCATAGGGGAGCTTAAATTATGAATTAATATTATGTAAAAAATACCAAAGTGTGTCAGGGGAATGGAGGACAGAAATACTCTATGGGTGAACTGGGGGTGGGCTTAGGGCCCTTTGTCTCATTGCCCTGAGTGGTATCATCTACCTGTGCTTTGAATAATCTACAAGCAGAGAAACTGACTTTCTACACCTTAGCTGAGTGGTGGAAATGATGAGCCAGAATACAGAGAATCAAGTGTAGTGCTTCAGAAGAGCTCTCTAAAGAGGTCAGTGATTCTAATATAATGCAGGGTTTAGAGTTCAGGCTTTTGTGAATCTAACTACTACAGATATAGACACTTCAAGAGAAGAAAGTCTGGCCTTATAAGTATACTTCTTTAATGTAATTTTAAACAAGTTACCAATACATAATATACAAAATTATAGTGTAAAACATATTATACTGTACTAAAGTAAAAACCTTTTTATAATGTTCCTTTAATTCATTGACTCTGATAGTCTATTAAGAGATACAATGTTAATATATTCTTTGGAGAATCATTTAAATGTCTCCATTTGAGCATTTTTTTTTTTTTTTTTTTTTTTGGTTTTTCGAGACAGAGTTTCTCTGTGTAGCCCTGGCTGTCCTGGAACTCACTCTGTAGACCAGGCTGGCCTCGAACTCAGAAATCCACCTGCCTCTGCCTCCCAAATGCTGGGATTAAAGGCGTGCGCCACCACCGCCCGGCTATTTGAGCATTTTCAAAGAAATATTTATAAATTTATGAAATATATTCCTAGAAATTGGCAAAAAAAGTAATGTTTATTCAGTTATAATTTCTATGATTCATACGTTTTTCCCCTTTGTTTTAAAGAAAAAAGCCTGGAGATACTGCTCAGCAGTTAAAAGCACTTGCTGCTCTTGCAGAATGTTAAGAGCTCAGACCCAGCACCCATGGTGAACAGCTCACAACCACCTACAACTCTAGCTGCACTGACAACCTCTACAGGCACCTGCATGTACATGCACATTCTCAGATACAGACACACTCACACACAAACAACTTTTGAAAGTCACCTAGCAATTACGAAAGACATTAATTTATATGAAGAAAATTAAATGTATGTCAGAAGTTTCATTCACTAGTATTTAGCTATTGTAGCCTATAATATTTTTACATGATTATTACATATTTTCCAACTCAAAGCACTTCTCTCTATTGAATCATGATAATTCAAAATATGAACTTACTGTACTTACAGAGATAATGATCAACTTGAAATTTCAGAAGAGAACTGCAAACTGTAAAAGTGCTATAGCAGGACCAGATAAATAAAAAAGCACATGGTGGAACGAGGGAACAAACTCCATCAAGTTGTCTTGGAACCTCAACACATATGCTATGAAAATTTGTGCATATACATACACATAGACCCACAGATCTAAAACACAGGTGTGCGCATGCATGTGCATGCACACGCGTACATACATACACAATGTACATTTTAAACCTGATACAGCAGCTGAGCATGGTGGTGCATGCTTGTAATCCCAGTACTTAGGAGGTAAAGGCAGATTTCTTTGAGGTCCCAGGCAAATCAGAATAAGATCTTGACTCACAAAAAAATAAATAAAATATAAAAAGGAATAATTATTTAATATATGGTGCTGCTAAAAGACACAAGTGCAGATACATGGTGCACAGACATACATCAGGCAAAACACCCATACATACAGCATCTGGGGAGATGATCCCCGACATTTGCTCCTTTAAGGAGGTGACCAGCTATCCTCTTTCTTAAAACCTTCTGGCCTTTCATCTCACAACTCTTTCTGTTAAAGTTAATATTCCTCCTCCAACAAGTATAAGCCCAGAATTGTTCTGAATTCCTCTCCCAATATTTAAACCATATAAACTGTCATGAAATCTATGCATTCATAAATAGAAAGGCATAATAGTTCATCAACTATGAAGGAAAAAACACAGAGACAGGAAGTCACCACCCTTTCAAGGTAACCAAAGAGAAAGACATCCACGTATGTAATAAGTTTAAGAACTTTGCAAAAATAAACTCTCAACACAGCCCAGACCCTGGACAACTTAATAGTGCTGAAGAACATTATTTTTGCAGTATTTAGTCAAATCTTATGCAAAGAGTACCTTAATTTAAACAAATTTAATTAAAATCCATGAACTTATTCATAAATAACAAAGATTTGTTCAAAGAACAACAACAACAAAAACCAAAGACTTAAGCAAGCAAGATGGTCTTTTTTTGAATACAGAATCTCAGATAGGCTAGACGGACCTAAAACTCACTATGTAGCGGCCCTGTCTCCTCCCCATGAGTGCTGAGATGACAGGCATGCACCTCCACACCAGCTTTATGCTGTCCAAGACTTATGGCATGCTAGGCAAGAGCTCCACAAACTGAACTACATCTCAGCCCACAAATCAGTATTTTAAAACATTTTTCCTTGCTGGTCAAGTTCCATTAAAGTGATTACTCCATTCAAACTTCTTTCAGAGAATGGCACAAGTATTGATGAAAACCCTAGACTATCATTCAAGACATAAAATTCCATTTTACATGAAGGAGAGCAACACAGAAATAAAACCTCACACAGACACACACATTCAGTTTCTGCTGGAAAGTCCTGTTGGACTGGGAGAGGCACAGTCAGTCCAGAATGCACCTGCATTGTCATTGCACATCTCTGCTCATCTGAGAGCACTCCCATTTGTACTCTGGAGGTCAGAGACAAACTATCTTCAAACTTTATCAACTTAGAAAAGCCAGAACTCAGGAGTGCAGAGAAACCAGCCTGTACAGATAAAAATAAGCCTGCTGCTCAGAGGTTCAAGTCAGAAAACCTCTAGCAGAAGCCCTCTGGTTTCAGTCTCTGGCTTAGGTCCATCCTCTGGCACAGGATGCCATACCCAAGTGGTGCAGAGAGGCAGCTTAACCACCCAGGAGTGCAGAGAAACCAGCCTGCATAGGTAAAACCAAGCCTGCGCAGAGGTAGCTAACCACTCAGGAGTGCAGAGAGGCCGGGCAGCACAGGTAGGACCACCCCTGCTGCTCAAAGGAAACAGCCAGAAACCCTGAGGACACAGAGTCTAGGAACAGCCTGGAACAGGAGTCTTCCAATTACCACCTGCACCCAGAGTTGATGGGGCCACAGAGCTACATAACCAAATACAACCACAAGAGAGCGGGTCTCGTAGGAGTACCTATAAACCGGTGCACACAGAGAGAACGGGCCTCCAGGGAGCACAGATACAGAGGCTTGCATGACAGATAAGCCACAGGCAGAGACAGCAATACCAGCTAACACCAGAGATAACCAGATGGCAAAAGGCAAATGCGAGAACATCACCAATAGAAACCAAGGCAACATGGCACCATCTGAACCAAGTTCTCCAACAACAGCAAGTCCCAGATACCCCAACACACCATAAAAGGAAGATCTGGATTTAAAATTCCAACTCATGATGGTGATAGAGGATTTCGAGAAAGACATAAATAACTCCCTTAAAGAAGTACAGGAGAACATGAGTCTACAGGCAGAAGTGCTTAAAAGGAAACACAAAAATTGTTTAAAGAAGAAATACAGGAGAACATGGGTCAACACGCAGAAGTCCTGAAAGAGGAAACGTAAAAATAGTTTAAAGAATTACAGGAAAACACAAACAAGTGAAGGAACTGAGTAAAACCATCCAGGATACGAAAAGCGGAAGTAGAAATAATGAAGAAATCACAAAGGGAGACAACTTGGAAGATAGAAAACCTTGGAAAGAAATAAGGCGTCATAGATACAAACATCAACAACAGAATACAAGAGATAGAAGAAAGAATCTTAGGGGCTGAAGATGATACCATAGAAAGCATTGACTCAACAGTCAAAGAAAATGCAAAATGCAAAAAGCTCCTGAGCCAAAACATCCAGGAAATCCAGGACACAATGAGAAGACCAAACCTAAGGTATAGAGGAGAGTGAAGATTTACAACTTAAAGGGCCAGTAAATATCTTCAACAAAATTAGAGAAGAAAACTTCCCTAACCTAAAGAGAGAGATGACCATGAACATACAAGAAGCCTACAGAACTCCAAACAGACTGGACCAGAACAGAAATACCCCCCGTCACATAATAATCAAAACACCAAATGAACTAAACAAAGAGTATTAAAAGCACTAAGCAAAAAAGGGCAAGTAACATATAAAGGAAGACCTATCAGAATTACACCAGACTTCTCACCAGAGACCATGAAAGCTAGAAGATCCTGGGCAGAACTTATACAGACTCTAACAGAACACAAATGCCAGCCCAGACTAAATATACCCAGCAAAACTCACAATCACCATAGATGTAGAAACCAAGATATTCCATGATAAAACCAAATTTACACAATATCTTTCCACAAATCCAGCCCTACAAAGGATAATAGATGGAAAACGCCTATACAAGGAGGGCAACTACCCCCTAGAAAAAGCAAGATAGTAATCTTTCAACAAACCCGAAAGAAGATAACCACTCAAACATAAAAAAAAAAACTTCAAAAATAACAGTAAGCAACAATCACTATTCCTTAATATCTCTTAACATCAATGGACTCAATTCCCCAATAAAAAGACATAGACTAACAGACTGGATACGTAAACAGGACCCAGCATTTTGATGCATACAGGAAATGCACCTCAGTGTCAAAGACAAACACTACCTCAGAGTAAAAAGCTGGAAAACAACTTTTCAAGCAAATGGTCCCAGGAAACAAGCTGGAGTAGCCATTCTAATATTGGATAAAATTAACTTTTAACGAAAAGTCATCAAAAAAAGACATGGAAGGACACTTCATACTCATCAAAGGAAAAATCAACCAAGAAGAACTCTCAATTCTGAACACTTATGCTCCAAATACAAGGGCACCCTCATTCATAAAGGAAACTTTACTAAAGCTCAAAGCACACATTGCACCTCACACAATAATTGTGGGTGATTTCAACACTCCACTCTCCACAATGGACCAATCAGGGAAACACAAACTAAACAGAAACATAGTGAAACTAATTGAAGTTATGGACCAAATGGATTTAACAGATATAAAGAGAAGATTTCATCCTAAATCAAAAGAATATACCTTCTTTTCAGCACCTCATGATAACTTCTCCAAAATCGACCATATAATTGGTCACAAAACAGACCTCAACAGATTTAAGAAGATGGAAATAATCCCATGTCTCCTATCAGATCACTATGGAGTAAGGGTGGTCTTCAATAGCAACAAAAACAACAGAAAGCCCACATATACATGGAAGTTGAACAATGCTCACTCAATGATATCTTGGTCAAGGAAGAAATAAGGAAAGAAATCAAAGACTTTTTAGAATTTAATGAAAATGAAGGCACAACATACCCAAACTTATGGGACACAATGAAAGCAGTGCTAAGAGGAAAACTAAGAGGTGCCGTGAATGTCTCCAAGAAGAAACTGGAGAGAGCATACACTAGCAGCTTAATGGCACACCTGAAAGCTCTAGAACAGAAAGAAGGTAATACACCAAAGAAGAGTAGAAGGCAGGAAATTATCAAACTCAGGGCTGAAATCAACCAAGTAGAAACAAAAAGAACCATATAAAGAATCAACAAAACCAGGAGTTGTTCTTTGAGAAAAATCAACAACATAGATAAACCCTTAGCCAGACTGACCAGAGGGCACAGAGACAGTATCCAAATTAACAAAATCAAAAAAGAAAAGGGAAATATAACAACAGAAACTGAGGAAATTCAAAAAAATCATCAGATCTTACTACAAAAGCCTATACTCAACACAGCTGGAAAATCTGGAGGAAATGGACAATTTCCTAGACAGATACCAAATACCAAAGTTAAATCAGGATCAAATAGACGATCTAAACAGTCCCATAACCCCTAAAGAAATAGAAGCAGTCATTGAAAGTCTCCCAACCAAAAAAAGTACAGGACCAGAAGGTTTTAGTGCAGAATTCTATCAGACCTTCAAAGAAGACCTAACACCAATACTCTTCAAACTATTCCATAAAATAGAAACAGAAGGAACACTACCCAACTCAGTCTATGAAGCCGCAATTACGCTGATACCAAAACCACACAAAGATCCAACAAAGAAAGAGAACTTCAGACTAATTTCCCTTATGAATATCGATGCAAAAATACTCAATAAAATTCTTGCCAACCGAATCCAAGAACTCATCAAAATGATGATTCACCATGATCAAGTAGGTTTCATCCCAGGGATGCAGGAATGGTTCAATATACGGAAATCCATCAATGTAATACACTGCATAAACAAACTCAACGAAAAAAAAAAAACACATGGTTATTTTATTAGATGCTGAAAAAGCATTTGACAAAAATCAGCATTCCCTTCATGGTAAAAGTTTTGGAAAGATCAGGTATTCAAGGCCCATATCTAAACATAGTAAAAGCAATATATAGCAAACCAGTAGCCAACATCAAACTAAATGGAGAGAAACTTGAAGCAATCCCACTAAAATCATGGAATAGACAAGGCTGCCCTCTCTCTCCATATCTTTTCAATATAGTACTTGAAGTTCTAGCTAGAGCAATTAGACAACAAAAGGAGGTCAAAGGGATACTGAAAGGAAGAAGTCAAAGTATCACTATTTGCAGATGATATACTTAAGCGACACAAAACACTCCACCAGAGAACTCCTACAACTGATAAACAACTTCAGCAAAGTGGCCGGATATAAAATTAACTCAAACAAATCAGTAGCCTTCCTATACTCAAAGGATAAACAGGTTGAGAATGAAATTAGGAAAATGACACCCTTCAAAATAGTCACAAACAATATAAAATATCTCGGTGTGACTCTAATCAAACAAGTGAAAGATCTGTATGACAAGAACTTCAAGTCTCTGAAGAAATCGAACAAGACCTCAGAAGATGGAAAGATCTTCCATGTTCGTGGATTGGCAGGATTAATATAGTAAAAATGGCCATCTTGCCAAAAGCAATATACAGATTCAATGCAATACCCATCAAAATCCCAGCTCAATTCTTCATAGAGTTAGTTCGTCTGGAATAACAAAAAGCCCAGGATACTGAAAACTATTCTCAACAGTAAAAGATCTTCTGGGGGAATCAGTATCCCAGACCTCAAGCAGTACTACATAGCAATGGTGTTAAAAATTGCATGATATTGGTACAGTGACAGGCAGGTAGATCAATGGAATAGAACTGAAGACCCAGAAATGAACCCACACACCTATGGTCACTTGATCTTTGACAAAGGAGCTAAAACTATCCAGTGGAAAACAGATAGCCTTTTCAACAAATGGTGTTGGCTCAACCGGCGGCTAGCATGCAGAAGAATGCAAATTGATCCATTCTTATCTCCTTGTACTAAGCTCAAGTCCAAATGGATCAAGGACCTCCACATAAAACCAGAAACACTGAAACTAATAGAAAAGAAACTGGGAAAGAGCCTTGAGCACATGGGCACAGGGGAAAATTTCCTGAACAGAACACCAATAGCCTATGCCCTAAGATCAAGAATTGACAAATGGGACCTCATAAAATTACAAAGTTTCTGTAAGGCAAAGGACACTGTCAAAAGGACAAAGCGGCAGCCAACAAACTGGGAAAAGATCTTTACCAACCCTACATCCGACAGAGGGCTAATATATATACACTATATATGTGAGTGTGTGTGTGTGTGTGTGTGTGTGTGTGTGTGTGTGCGTGCATATACATATATATATATATATATATATGTAAAGAACTCAAGAAGTTAAGACTCCAGAGAACCAAATAACCCTATTAAAAAATGGGGTACAGAGCTAAACAAAGAATTTTCAACTGAGGAATACCGAATGGCTGAGAAGCACCTAAAAAAATGTTGAACATCCTTAGTCACCAGGGAAATGCAAATCAAAACAACCCTGAGATTTCACCTCACACCAGTCAGAATGGCTAAGATCAAAAACTCAGGAGACAGCAGGTGCAGGAGAGGTTGTGGAGAAAGAGGAACACTCCTTCACTGCTGATGGGATTGCAAGCTGGCACAACCACTCTGGAAATCAGTTTGTCAATTCCTCAGAAAACTGGGCATAATACTACTGGAGGACCCTGCTATACCACTCCTGGGCATATACCCAGAGAATTCTTCAGCATGTAATAAGGACACATGCTCCACTATGTTCATAGCAGCCCTATTTATAATAACCAGAAGCTGGAAAGAACCCATATATCCCTCAACAGAGGAATGGATACAGAAAATGTGGTATATACACAATGGAGTACTATTCAGCCAATAAAAACAATGGATTCATGAAATTCTTAGACAAATGGACGGAACTGGAAAATATCGTCCTGAATGAGGTAACCGAATCACAAAAGAACACACATGGTGTGTACTCACTGATAAGTGGATATTAGCCCAGAAGCTTGCAATACTCAAGACACATTTCACATATCAAATGATGCCCAAGAAGGAGGAAGAACAAACTATGGATACTTGGGTCCTTTGTAGAAAGGGAAACAAAATACCCACAGAAGGAGATACAGAGACAAAGGGTGGAGCAGAGTTTGAGGGAAAGACCATCCAGAGACTGCCCCACTCAGGGATCCATCCCATATACAGTTACAAAACCCAGACACTATTATTGATGTCCACAAGTGCTTGCTGATTAGATCCAGATATAGCTGTCACCTGGGAGGCTCTGCTAGGGCATGAGAAATACAGAGGGGGGCACTCCCAGCCAGCCATTGAAGTGAACATAGGGTCCCCAATGGGGGAGCTAGAGAAAGGACCCAAGGAGCTGAAGGGGTTTGCAGAGCCACAGGAGGAACAACAATATGAGTCACCCAGTACTCCCAGAGCTCCCAGGGACAAAACCATCAACCAAAGAGTACACTTGGAGTTACCCATGGCTTCAGACACATAGGCAGCAGAGGATGGTCTTGTTAGACACCAAAGAGAAGAGAGGCCCTTGGTCCTGGAAAGACTTGAAGCCATAGTGTAAAGAAATACCAGGACAGGGAAGTGGGGGCGGGGAGGGTTGATTGGGGAAGGGAAGATGACTTAAGGGGTTTTCAGGGGAGGGGGGAACCAGGAAAGGGGACAACATTTGAAATGTAAATAAAGAATATATCTCATAAAAAAGAAGAGATTTCGGGGTGGGGGTTCAAAGGATACATGTGAAAAGTAAAGAGTAGATTAGTGACAACTTCAGAAGCCGAGAGAAACTGTCACTTGTGAAATAATGAGATCAGGCAGGTTTGGACAGGGGACATCTTGTTATTAGAACACTTCAGTGTGACTGACAGAGATGGCTCTTGCTGAAAACACCTGGTCCACCTGGTCCTGCAGAAAGGGATGACACTAGTGTCTGTGACAAACATTCACTGAGTGACGGCATCTGGAGCAAAGTAGACTGGGAACCAGAGTTGGCAGTCAGAGCTATCTGTCACTCTGCTTCTTGCTACAGGAGAAAGCAACCTTCTCCTGTAGGAGAAAAGCAACCTTCTCATCTGAACCATGTTCTTCCTCCTTTGTCCCAGGAAGTAAATTTGTTTCATTTATGAAAGCACTATTCTTTGGGGATATTCTGTTATAGCTACTTTGTAATGTGCTGTATACAGTTTCTGCCACATTCCATTGGGCAGACAGAAAAAAAGTAAATACCTTTTCCTATGTTTTCTTTTTTTTTAAAAAAAAAAAAAAGAAAGAAAAGAAAAAGAAAAGCCAGAATTCCAGGTCAAGTGAATAACAATATAACTGCAATACTAGAAACTCAACTGTTAATATGGCTCACCAATGGTTCAAAAGGCCACAAGCAGGAATGCCGCACCTGCAAGAGGACACATGTGGTCATCCTCAAAAACCAGGACTGTCAATATTCTGGTGGCTCGGAGCTGCATCCCTAAGTCACAAGATCACCATCTGGGGGACTTAGCTGTTAGACTAGAGTGCTAGAACATAGTTTATGTGCCACGTGCCTGGTAGGCAAGCACTCCACACTCAGCACTTTTAGGAAACTGATCAGATTTTTAATATAATTTACTCTATGAAAAAAATACTTTAAAAATATTTAGCTAACTTTCACTTTATGTATGGATGAAAATTATTGAAAAAACATAATGGTTAAATTGCACATATATAAAATATAAGCATACCATATATACTTTCTTAAACAAGTTGCAGAAAAATACATTAAAATACTAATACATGCCAAAATGCTTATAAAAATAAGTTTGAATTCATTAAGTTGAAGCATGCTGGAAGTCAGAGGACTCAGTCCTCTCAAGCCCACCATGCAGGTCCAGCAAGCCACGCCCATATCTGCAGCGCTCTCCAATTATCTCACTGGCCACAAGAAAGAAATTTAACAGGCTTAAGAATAGGTTGGGGGCCGGGCGGTGGTGGCGCACGCCTTTAATCCCAGCACTTGGGAGGCAGAGGCAGGCGGATTTCTGAGTTCGAGGCCAGCCTGGTCTACAAAGTGAGTTCCAGGACACCCAGGACTACACAGAGAAACCCTGTCTCGAAAAACCAAAAAAAAAAACAAAAAAAAAAAAAAAAAAAGAATAGGTTGGGGGAAGTGGAATGAAAATATCATCTTATAATATGTTTTATATTTCATAAAAAAATGCAATTTTTTACTTGTGTCACTAATAATTACAGAAAAAAGTTTGCAAATCAAACCTTAAATTTCTATTTAGTGCCTTAGTGCATAATCTTATAAGTGCCTTTCCACTATAATCAAAAGAAGGAATTATGGCCCATAAACATTATACTCATACTTAAGAATATGGCACCTCATTTTTGAATACCTGGTTTAAAACTATTACCTGGGCTGGACAGAGAGCTCAGTTAGAAGCACTGGCTGCTCCCCAGAGGACCTGGGTCTGAGTCTTAGCACCTACATGGTGATTTAAAACCATCTGTAACTCTAGTTCCAGGGGATCCAACAACTTCTTCTGGACTCCACGGGGATGAGGCATGCACGTGGTACATAGCCATATATACAAGCAAAACACTGCCACACATAAAATTTTAATTTAAAAGAAATTACCCAAGGTGTCTAGGGAGATGGCTCAGCAGTTAGGAGCGCTTGCTTCCCAAGAGGGAGGAGCTGAGTTTGAATCAATCCTCAGCACCTACATAAAAAGCTGAGTGTAGCTGCACACTAGCTTGTCCCACTGTGCTTGTGTGTGTCTTACTGCTTAGTCACTCTAAAGGCAAGTGAGACGTCTTTACAATGTGCAAAGGGATTTTTTTTATTTATGTATGTTTTGAAAAGTGTTGTCGGTATCCCAGAGTGACCTCAGACTCACTATGTAGCCAAGGATAACCATGGACTCATGTTTCCTACCTGTATTTCCTAAGTTCTGAGACTATGGAAGTATACCGCCACATGGAACAGGAATCTATTTTGACTTTAATACATTTTCAGGAAGTTTTATACTTAAATTACTAGATATAATTTACTTCCTATAGGATTAATAGCTTAAGACTCTTTCCTAAAATACAATGCAGTGCCAACCTTCTCATGGCTATACTGGTAACACCATCTTTTCTTTTTCTTCTTTCCACTTCAGACTTAAATCAGTACACAGTAAAGGGTCTCAAATACAGGTTTTTATTATTAATGCTTTACAGAATTCAAAGATGAAAGCTAAGGAAAGCTGTTTCTAGTTAGCACAGACACATACAGTTAAAAATATCTATTTGTATAAAGAAAAAGCCACACCCACCTTGAAAAAGGATAGTCTCAGGAAAGAGGCCAGCAGGATGATTTAAACAAAGAGGAAGGGACACACAGGAGAAAGGCCATGGGAGGTAAAGGTGCTTTCCCAGGACCCACATGGCACCAAGAGAGAATGGACTTCCCAAATTCTGGGGCCCCCACACATACATGGTATTCATGTGCATGCATATGCACACCACACTTGAAAAATGTAAAAAAGAAAAAATATTTGAACAAACCTTCTATAGCAAGACCATAGTTTGGCCACTTGAGGAAGAATTTGATCTAGAAAAACTACAGACAAAAGTTTGGATTGGCTGGGAGGTTTTTTTCCAACAGTCTCACTTTGTAGTCCTCCCACCTAAGTAGCCTAGGCCAGCCTCCAACTAATGGCAAAACTAACAGCAATTTATTTGCCTTGGACTCCTTGGTGTAAAACCACACTCAGCTAGACAAAAGTTAATCTCACAGTATGTATATATATGAACACACACACACACACATAGCATTATGACAGAAGAGGTTCTGAGCCTTCTTAGGTTATCATACTCTAAACCAAATGAAATAAGAAGTACTCCTATTTAACAAATAGCCACGTTTGAAGAATTCAGTAAGACTACCTTAGTAGCGTACTAACAATGTAGCTCAATCAGAAGGGTGCCTACCTAGGAACAGAGGCCCTAGAATCCTGCCCTAGGGCCTCTGTCCTGCCTAAACCAAGGCAGAGGCATAAAGATGTCTAATCTCAGTTAGTATGGAGACAGAACCAGGTGAAACAGGAGACCAAGGTCATACTGCATCTCAGCCAGCTCCTGGTCCTGTTTTGAGGTCTCCTGAGCTTCATGAGACCTCAAAACAACAGAAGAGTTAAAGAATATCTTAACAGAGGATCAAAAGACTGTTCAGTGGTTTAAGAAAACTTACTGTTCTTTCAGAGGACCCACATAGCAATTTACATCCCAGGATATCTAACACTCTCTTTTGACCTCTGTGGGCACCAGCTATACACATACTTGCATAGACACACATGCAGACAAAGCACCCATATATACAAAGTAAATAGTTTTAAAAATAATATCTTAATACTAAGTAAGCATTAAAAAAATAATACATATATAGCCAGATATGGTGGTGCATGCCTTTAATCCAAGCAACCAAACCACAAAGGCAAGCAGATCTTTGTATAAGTTTGGGTTCAGCCTCATCTAAAAATTGAGTTCCAGCCGGGCGGTGGTGGCGCACGCCTTTAATCCCAGCACTTGGGAGGCAGAGGCAGGCGGATTTCTGAGTTCGAGGCCAGCCTGGTCTACAGAGTGAGTTCCAGGACAGCCAGAGCTATATAGAGAAACCCTGTCTCGAAAAACAAAAAAAAAAAAATTGAGTTCCAGACTAGTCATGGCTATAAAGTGAAACCCTTTCTTTAAAAAGCAAACAAATACACATACTCACATGTGCACTGACCTCCTTTTCTGTTTTTCTTTGGAGATAGCCTCAGCTGTCCTAAAACTTGAAACTCAGAGTTTTCCTGTAAGACAGCCTAAAGTCCAAAACTAGAATTATAGGCATGTACTATTGTGTTCAGATTATATTTTAATTTGTTCTGATTTAATTGTGTGTATGTGTGTATATCTATGTATGTCACTTGTATAGGTATGCCCTCAGAGACAAGAAATGTTACGATTCCCTGGAGCTGAAGTCACAAGCAGTTGTGAGCCCTGATGCAGGGACTGGGAATCAAACTTGGATCCTCTAGAAAACTAAGATGTCCCTTAACTACTAAGCCATCTTGCCAGCCCCCACTGCTTTTCATATTTAATTAGGTGTGTGTATGTGTGTGCGTGTGCGTGTGTGTGTTATGTGAATACAAGTACAGGTGTCCATGAAGTCTAGAAGACAGTGTTAACATCACATCCCTGGAGCTGGAGTTATAGGTAGTTAGGAATCATCCGATATGAGTGCTGGGAAATGAACTCAGGTACTCTGCAAAAACAGTATACACTTTTTGAAAGTGCAGCCATTTTTCCAGCCTCCAGATATTATTTTTATATAATATGCCACAACTGGACAAATGTCCATTGCATACTACACAAACTCCTCAAATCTTGTTTTAGGATTAGACACTATCATCTCATTTTAAATCCAATTCTATTTCTAATATGGTACCTGGATATTTCTCACATTAATCTGAGAAAATCCATTAACAATGATAATGCCATTGAAAAGTATGTGGTACCACTTAATGCTAAAAACATCCTTGTTAACACCTTAGACCCTGCCTGACAAATGTAGGATTCTACTGAGTTTGCATCAAAAATATAAATAACCCACATGTCTCCTCTACACACCAAAGTAAGCAGACATAAAGTTTGGGGATTATAGAACTCTGAAGTACCTGCACCTATACAAGCTACTTACTATTTTAATGAAATTAATCTAGTCTCATGCTCCCTATAAAGTGGAGGACTTATAAGGCCTTTATAAGGCCTGCTCCCCTGCTCCCAGTTTATGCAGTGCTGAGGGATCAAACCCAGACTCTGCACATGCGTGCTAGCAAGCTCACTACTAGCTGAGCTACGCCCGTGGCAGAATGGTGCTGTTAACTTCTGTTCTGGTTTATGACATGCTGTACTGCTGATATGATCTTGCTATGCTGATCAGATCGTCTTGGATTCGCCACAGTTCTCCCTTGGCTCCAGAGAGCTGAGATTTATGAGTCTATTCCACCCCATACCTAGCAAAGTGTTCTTAAAGATCGAAAAAGCATTGCCAAGATAAAATAGAAAAACAAAAAATTATTACTTGGGAAATGAAAGAAACATTATTAACTCCTTAAATAAAGTTTTCTAATATGAATAAAAATGAAAACTTTTAACATTTTTTATAGATGTTGGCTATATAAAATCTGGTAAAACTCCATTTGGGCAGGAAAAAATATTTTTTTTTTTTTGGTTTTAGTATTTATTTATTTAGAGATGGAGTATCACTATGTAGCCCTGGCTAGCCTGAAACTTGCTATGTAGATCAGGCTGGCCTTGAAATCACAGAAATCCACTTACTTCTACCTCCCAAGCGTGAATGTTGAGATTAAAGGTTGCAGCACCATGCCTGGCTGGAAAGCTCCTTAAACAACTGAGTTTTAGATCAGTTCAGGCTGACCCGGGGTCACGGCTTTGCAGTCTCACTAACCTGAGCTATGCACTCTCTTAGGTGAGAGTGGTCACCTAAGCTTTCAGTTCACCTGTTAGCTACTTTAAAGAATTTCCACAACCTTAGCATATAGTAGTAAACACTGTAGCCTATCTTTTAAAAAATATTAAGACAGCTACAATAAGTACCTATAATTTCAAAGTTTGTATCTAAAAAAATAAAAATGAAATAATTTTCATGAAAATTGTGCTGAGGGCTGTGAGTGGCTTAAAGATCGTGCTGACCTACAGAGCAGCTCCCGCCTGTTCCCAGGGCATGCTCACTATCATCTCTAACTCCGCTTTCACTAACTCGGTGATGACTTTTTTTTTTTAAACCTCTGCTGGTGGCAGCCACACACAAAGCTGCACTTACATATATACAGGCAAAAAATTCATACACATAAGAATAAATCTTTAAAATATAGTTAAAAAAAAACTTGTAAGACAGAAAACAATGCTTTATTTGTGGGAGGCCCCATGATGTAGTCCATGTCGGCTTGTACTCACTATGTATAAATCTGGGGTGACCCTGCCACCTAAGACTCTCAGCATCTCACCTGGCAAGTGAACAATGCTTTAAGAGCTCTGGGAAACTTTGCAGTCATTTTAGTACTTACCTGCTGAATAATTTTGGAGGTTTTCTGAAGATTTTCTCTGGGAGGGACTTTACCAAATAATTTCCAGCCAGGAGCACTATGGATGACTGATTTGAGTTCCTTTGTCCTTTTTGGGAAAAGGTTTCTGAAACACAGAAAATTTACATGAATTGTTTTCCATAACTAGGGAACTATTAATTAGTAATTTAAAAAGCATACTTATTTCCAAAGCAAATTTAAAATATTTTAAATAAAAATTATCCCTAATACTTATACAAATATTGCTTGGAATAACTCAGTTAAAACTACCTGACTTATACAAATGTTTTAGTAGAATCATCCACATAGATTTATTTTTTCTCAGGCAGAATGTCTGATACTCAGGCTGACTTCCAGCTACCTACACAGCCTGTGATGACACTGAACTCCTGATCCTCCTGCCTCTACCTCCCAAGAACCAGGATTACAAACACATGCCACCATGCCCAGCTATCAACAGAAACACTGACAAGATTAACAGTAAGGAAAAGTGACATCCATAAATCAAATATATTTACTTTAGGTCCATGATTCAGATACTTGATTACAAAGGCCAAGAATTTGAGAGTTCAAAAGCTTAGATAATATGGAACATACTTTTTACAAATACTTATTCTATTTTGTGTGGATATGTTACATGCCTGAATGTATGCATGTGCATCGTGAACATGCAGGAACCTCTGGAGGTCTGAAATGCACTGGAGCTCCTGGAATTATAGCTACAGATGGTTTGAGCCACCATCCAGATGGTGGGAATAGAACCTAGGTCCTCTGCCGGAATGAGAGCCCTTAATCTCTCCAGTCCCAGGTAATAGAATATTTTTGAAAATTACTATTTAGCTACTTTTAGTAATACTTTGAAATATTTGTAATACAAGTACATCTGCTGCTGTCCCACTGTTATTAATTGCTTTTCCTAAAACAACTATGTAACAAAGCTTATTACAGAAAGTCCAGCATATAATCACGGAAGAAAGTTCTTTCACTGAAGATCTAAAAAAAAAAAAAGATGCAAGGGGAAAGAAAGGGAGAAAAAGGCAAGCAATTTCAAACCACAATGCATGGTCTATTAATTTTGCTTATTATTACATTTATTGATTGATTTTTATTGTGTGTATGAATGTATACATGCTTGTGGCACTGTATGTGTGAGTGGAAGTCAAAAGATATCCTGTGGGAGTTGCTTCTCTATTCATTCTGTGGGTTCTGGGGGATGGAATTCAGGTTGTCAAGCTTGGTAGCAAGTGCTTTTTCCAACTAAGGCATCTCACCTGCCCCAGTGGTTGAATAATTTAAAATGTTTGACATATGTATGCACTTTATTAACTATGCCTTAAGCTGGAGAGATGGCTCAGCAGTTAAGAGCACTGACTGCTCTTCCAGAAGTCCTGAATTCAAATCCCAGCAACACAGGGTGGCTCACAACCATCTGTAATGAGATCTGATGCCCTCTTCTGGTGTGTCTGAAGACAGCTACAGTGTACTCACATATAAATAAATAAATAAATAAATAAATAAATAAATAAATCTGAATAAAACTATGCCGCACACCTCACATCCATCTTTCAAAATATGTTCTGTGGTAATAGAAATCCTTCAGTATTTCTTTTTAAAAAATGAACTTTTGTTCAGCTTTCTCAGTAGAGGGCATCTGGAGAATGGCGACTGAGAAAGGGGCTTTCCTGTGGATTCTAGCTGCTGCACAAGGGGCAGGCAATGATACGGCCGTGGTACATTCAGGTGACATATGCCCAGACTTTGTAGTCCTCGTACAACTGACAGGTCAGCCTGGAGACAGCATCCCTGCATCTCTCTGCACTTGGAAACTGACCCCGCAAAGGCCTATCAACACCAGTGTGCCAGTTCTCTCTCCAGTTCCCACAACTCACCTGTGCCTTGGCCCCAGGCCACTCTGCCAGGCTCTCTTCCCTATTATGTTCCTTTCATTCCAAAAGTCCTCCTTCTGTCCACATTAATAAACAGAAGAAAACCTCTATTGTCATAGTTTATGTAAAGAACTGTTGGAAATGACACTAAGAACAAAATTCATAAAATAAAAATGATTCTGAGCTGAACTTAATCAAATTTAAATATCTGCACTTCAAAACACATCACTACCACAAAGTGGACAGACAGCATATGAAATTTAGGTCATCTCTTCTACCAAAGTAGAACTAAACCTGAAATAACCGGAAATAACTACCTTATAACTTCAGAGTTTCATCAGCTATATTTAATAATCAGATAGGGAAGAAGATTGATCTTTTTAAACATGAGAAATATACATAAACCAATTACCATGCCCCATTCACTAGAGCAGCCCCTTCCACCTCTTGTGGCAATGGAACAGTAGCCTTTGTTTCTGGAGTGGTTGACCAGTACTAGGAAAAGAGTGGATGACAGCCTTCAAATCGTGCACTATGCACTGTGTTGGTCTGGGAATGCCCTGGGCCCTGGCACAGACATCAGCATCAGTTTCAATTCCCACCACAGCAGCAGTTTGTATGAATATCTATCAAATCACTAAATGAGGCAGGAACCTTTGCAATCCCACTTTTGAAGCCAGAAGTATAAGAAAAAACCAGCATGTTACTAGCAAACCACAGAATAGAAACACGTAGTCACATTAAAAAATATACTCTGCAAAAATAGCTTCTAAAATAAATGCTAGCCTTCATCAAACAAAACCCAGCAAGTGCTAAGAAGTGGAAGAACAGACTTAACATAGTCCCTAGAATGCCTACAATTCCCAAAAACAACAACAAATTATGAAAACATCTAGAGAAACAATCCACAAACCACCTGTGAAGAAGCCCAAACAGGTAGATTATTAATGAATGATGTTATATCAATCTAACCACTCTAGAAAATACAGGAAGCCACTGAGAGCTAAAGGATATCAGGGGGAATGCAGGAGCTAAATGAAAATATTAACACATGGGCAGAATGTTTCCTGCATCTAGGACACTTTCAAGAGTTTAGAAAGAGGGGCTGGAGAGGTAGTTCAGCACTTGAAGAAGCGGACCCGAGTTCAATTCCCAGCACCCACGTCGGCCAGTTAACAACTACTGCTTGTTACTCCAGTTCCAAAGAATCCAACACCCTCCTTTGGTGTCCTCTAACACTGTACTCTTGTGCACAAAATATTTTTTATTTTGTGAGTTTTATTTATTTTTTATTTATTTATTTATTTATTTATTTATTTATTTATTGTGACAGGTTCTCTCTATGTCTGTTTGTTTGTTTGTATATTGAGACGGGTTCTCTCTGTCTCTGTCTGTCCTGGAATTCACTATGTAAAATGGTATGACACTGAACTCACGGGGATCCACCTACCTCTGCCTCCCAAATGCCGGGACTAAAGGTGGTGAGTATGTTTTGTTTTGCTTTGTTTGTTTGTTTGTTTGTTTTTTGGTTTTCTCTGTATAGCCCTGGCTGTTCTGGAACTCACTCTATAGACCAGACTGGCCTCGAACTCAGAAATCTGCCTGCCTCTGCCTCCTAAGTGCTGGGATTAAAGGCGTGTGCCACCACTGCTTGAGAATTGGTTCAGTGGTTAGGAACACTTGTTACTCTTGCAGAGGACCTGGGTGATAACCATCCAGAACTCCAGTTCCAGTGGGTCTATCACCCTCTTCTGGCCTCTGCTGGCATCAGGCACATATGTGGTACATAGCAAAATACTCATGCACATAAAATAAAAGTAAATACAGTTTTACTTTATCCATACCCCACCCCCAAAAAGATGGAATAAAGGAGGAATATACCTGATGTTGACTTCTGTCATCTGCACACATGAACATACACACGCATACACACACACAAATGCACACACATGCATGGTCAAAATTTAACTACGCATTTTACCCAAATTAGATTAAAACTATTAAGTAGCCAGGTAGTGATGACTCACGCCTTTAATCTCAGCACTTGGAAGACAGAGGCAAGTGGATCTCTTCAAGTCAGAGGCCAACCTGGTGTACAGAGCTAGTTAAGACAGTCATGACCATGCAATAAAATCCTGTCTCAAGAAGAAAAGAAGACTATTAAGCTATTTAAAGATATTAGGTACAATTAATGAAAAGAAAAATGTAAATTAAAACGACAGTGAGCGGCTAGAGAGATAGATCAGTGGTTAAACACTGCCTGCTTTCCAGAGGACCCAGTTTCAGTTTCCAGCACTCACATGGCAGCTCACAACTTTCTTTTTTTCAATGATTTATTATTTATTTTCATTTTATGTACATTGGTGTTTTGCCTGCAAACACTTCCAAAGGCTGTATCCTTAAAGATTTCCACTAGCAATGCATAAGGGCTCTTTATTTTTCTCATATTTATCATTGTGAGAATTACAATTTTTAGAATTATAGTTCTTATCAAGGATGTGATGTTTCATCGTAGGATTTAAATTCATTTTAATTACTTGTCAGAATCCATTTAAGAGAGATGAAAAGTTAACATGACTTTCTGAAGATGACCCATCATTTTGCATGGTTGTGATGGATAAACTCTAAAATTGCAAGGCTCTTAGAGAGTTCATCTCAAAACTGATTCTTCTTATTGTGTCTTTCCTGTTACTGTTAAATAGCTTAACTATCCTTGGGCATTAGCCCACCTTACTGGACAGATTTTATACAGATCAATGAAAATGTACTCTCTTGTATAAGGCTATGTAGACAAATAGATGATTTTTTAATTCCTAATAATGATTCTATAGAATTCCTAAACTTGTACAAGTGATTTTGAGCCCTCTATAGAAGAGCTGCAATTAGGGCTCTGTAAACCTTTATGTGTCATTAGCTGATTGCACTAGGATAGAAAGCAAGCTTGAAACATATTTACAATCAGGAAAAACATTCCTTCTAGGCAGCTGCAAAACCATTATCTGATAACTAAGGTCATAAAATGAGAATGGACAGCTTACTGTAGGTACAAGGACAAAGAATAAAATATTGTCTGCTTCATCTATAAAAAACCTCAAAACTAATGAGACACCAGGCAGATGATTTGCAAACAAAACCATGCAAACTTAAGACAGGCAAACTTAAATTTCTCCTGAGAGGCTCTTCCAGTGCCTAACAAATACAGAAGCGGATGCTCAGTCAACCTCTCACAGGGTCCCCAGTGGAGAAGCTAGAGAAAGGACCCAAAAAGCTGAAGGGGTTTGAAGCCCCATAGGAGCAACAACAATATGAACCAACCAGTACCCCCAAAGCTCCCAGGGACTAAACCACCAACCAATGAGTACACATGGAGGGACCCATGGCTCCAGCTACATATGTAGCAGAGGATGGCCTTTTCAGACATCAATAGGAGGAGAGGCCCTTGGTCCTGTGAAGGCTTGATGCCCTAGTGTAGGGGAATGCCAGGTTAGGGAAGCAGGAGTGGGTGAGTTGGTGAGCAGGAGGAGGGGGGAGAGGATAGGGGAAACCAGGAAAGGGGATAACATTTGAAATGTAAATGAAGAAAATATCTAATAAAAAAAAAGGAAAAGAGAAAAAAATTATTGTTTTAAGCTCTTAATGACCTATGGAGCTAGTGGTAGATCATGAATGCTTAATTAGATAACTAGTCTTAATGGAAATATATGTAAACATCTGTTTTAAGTTCTTATTCAATTTATTATTTGAATTTATGTTTGAACTTGTAAACTTTTGAAAAAAGATGTTTGGAATACCATGGACCAAGTATCCTGAGAAGGTGTGACTGAGAACAACAGAGTCAGGTTTTTCTCAACGATGTTACAATGTGGTTCCCCTTCTCCTTTCTCCTAGAAATAAAGATTAGAGTCTGTTTTCTGAGTGATTCTTTCTCCAAATGTAGCTTTCTCTACCTGACAAGAAGCTAGAGAACTCTCAGCCTCAGGTGGGGCTGAGAAGGACCCAGGGTTTAACAATTGGGTATTAACCACTAGAGAGAGGCCCAGGGCTTCCCGCCTCAGAATAACTTAAGCCAAGAAAGGTAAGCAATATTAATAGTAAGCAACTTTTACTTTTGCAAAACTATGTTTTCCCACCTCAAAGCTCCCCCCAACACCTCCCCCGTCGTTGCTCTCCAGAGAGAACCAGTGCTACGGCAAGCTCCCAGCAATTTATTTTATGTGTATGTGTGCTTTGCCTGCATGTAAATCAGTGTACCTCAGTACACAGAGATGTCCACAGAAGACAAAAAAGGGCATTAGATTCCCTAGACCTTTGAGTTATAGAAAATTGTGAGCTAGGGCTGGAGAGGTGGTTCAGAAGTTGAGCACTGGCTGCTCTTCCAGAGGAACCAGGTTGAATCCAGCACCCACAAGGCAGCTCACAACTGTCTGTTTACCCCAGCTCCAGGGGATTCAACATACAGGCATATAGGCATGGATGGCTTGGTGGTTAGAGCACTTGCTGCTTTTCCAGAGGACCTGGATTCAGTTCCCAGTACCTAAATGTCATCAATAACTGAATACACAAACAGAATGTGATATGGTAGACACATATAAGGGAATAATATACATCAAGAAAATGACTGTTAGATGAATAAACTAAAAACAAACAAACAAAAACCTAGGTCAAAGAAGCCAAATACTTAAGAACACATGTTGTATAATCAACTTACATAAATTATCCAGTAAAAGTAAATCTGCAGGGAGATGCTAGCTCAAGAGCTGCCTTAGGTTGAAGAGAGGACTGAAGACTCGTGAGCATGAGGAATCTCTTCGGTATAATAAAAATATCTAAAACACTGTGATGGTTGTACAACTATAAACGTACTAATAAGCATTGAATCCCATATTTAAAATGGGTAGAGCCTACATACAGTATACACATTATATTAACCTAGTTCCAGACTCTTTTTTTAATTTTCATTTTCTATATTCTTTATTTGCATTCCAAAAGACTTCCTCTTGGCCGGTTCCCCCCTCCCCGAAAGTCCCATAAGCCCTCTTCCCTCCCCCTGTTCCCCATTTGCCTAAGAATTTCATGAATTCATTGTTTTTAACTGCTGAGTAGTATTCCATTGTGTAAACATACATGGAAAATATCTCTGATAAAATTGAATAAATATATAGAAAAACACATTAAGATTGACTATTTCATGGAAAAATTCTACAGATAAAATGGTAGGCATAAAAATATTCTTAAGTTGATTGAAAGTGGAATTATAAACATTTTCTGATAATACTGAAAATTTACCAGGAAAATATTTCTGATAAAACTCAAGAAATATATAGAAAAACACATTAAAACTGACTATTTCATGAAAAATTATACAGATAAGATGGTGGCCATAAAAATATTCCTAAATTGATTGAAAGTAGAATTATAAACATTTTCTGATAAAATTAAAGATTTACATGGAAAATATTTCTGATAAAATTGAAAAAAATATATGGAAAAGCATTAAATTGGAAGGCTATCAAGGAAAATTGTACAGATAAAATGATAGGCATAAAAATATTTCTAAGTTGATTGAAAGTGAAATTATAAACATTTTCTGATAAAATTGAAGATTTACATGGAAAATAGCTCTGATAACATTGAAGAAATATATAAAAAATATGTTAAGATTGAGTATTTCATGGAAAAATAATACAGATAAAATGGTAGGCATAAAAATATTCCTAAGCTTTTTGAAAGTAGAATTATAAACATTTTCTGATAAAATTGAAGATCTACAAGGAAAATATTTCTGATAAAATTCAAGAAATATATAGAAAAACAAGTTAAAACTATTTCATGGAAAACTATACAGAAAAAATGGAAGGTAAAAAAATGTTACTAAGTTGATTGAAGTAAAATTATAGACTTTGATAAAATTGAAGATTTACATGGAAAATATTTCTTATAAAATTGAAGAAAAATATAGAAAAACTTAAAATTGAAGATTATCATGGACAATTATACCAATAAAATGGTAGGCATAAAAATATTCCTAAATTGATTGAAAGTGAAATTATAAACATTTTCTGACAAAATTGAAGATTTACATGGAAAATATTTCTGATAAAATTGAAGAAATATATAGAAAAATGTTAAAATTAAAGATTATCATAGAAAATACTACAGTTAAAATGGTAGACATAAAAAACATTACTAAATTGAAAGAGGAATCACAAACATTTTCTGATAAAATTGAAAATTTACATGAAAAATATTTCTGTTAGACTATGTTTTTTGTTGGGGAATTGAGTCTATTGACATTATAAGATATTAAGGAATAGTGATTGCTGCTTCCTGTTATTTTTGATGTTCTTTTTATGTTTGTGTGGTTGCTTTCTTTTGGGTTTGTTGGAAAAAGATTACTTTCTTGCTTTTTCTAGGGTGTAGTTTCCCTCCTCGTGTTGGTGTTTTCCAACTATTATCCTTTGTAGGGCTGGATTTGTGGAAAGATATTGTGTAAATCTGGTTTTATCATGGAATAGCTTGTTTTCTCCATCTATGGTAATTGAGAGTTTTGCTGGGTATAGTAGTTTGGACTGGCATTTGTGTTCTCTTAGGGTCTGTATGAGATCTGCCCAGGATCTTCTGGCTCTCATAGTCTCAGGTGAGAAGTCTGGTGTGATTCTGATAGGCCTGCCTTTATAAGTTACTTGACCTTTTTCCCTTACTGCTTTTAATATTCTTTCTTTGTTTAGTGCACTTGGTGTTTTGATTATTATGTGCTGGGAGGATTTTCTGATCTGGTCCAATCTGTTTGGAGTTCTGTAGGCTTCTTGTATGTACATGGACACCTCTCTCTTTAGGTTAGGGAAGTTTTCTTCTATAATTTTGTTGAAGATATTTACTGGCCCTTTAAGTTGGAAATCTTCACTCTCTTCTATACCTATAATCCTTAGGTTTGGTCTTCTCATTGTGTCCTGGATTTCCTGGATGTTTTGGCTCAGGAGTTTTTTACATTTTGCATTTTCTTTGACTGTTGAGTCAATGTTTTCTATGGTATCTTCAGCCACTGAGATTCTTTCTTCTATCTCTTGTATTTTGTTTGCATCTATGACTCCTGAATTCTTTCCAAGATTTTCTGTCTCCAGAGATGTCTCACTTTGTGATTTCTTTATTGTTTCTATTTCCATTTTTATATCCTGGATGGTTTTGTTCAGTTCCTTCACTTGTTTGTTTGTGTTCTCCTGTAATTCTTTCAGGGATTTTTGTGTTTCCTCTTTAAGGGCCTCTACCTGTTCACCCATGCTCTCCTGTATTTCTTTCAGGGATTTTTGTGTTTCCTCTTTAAGGGCCTCTACCTGTTCACCCATGCTCTCCTGTATTTCTTTCAGGGATTTTTGTGTTTCCTCTTTAAGGGCCTTTACCTTTTGACCCATGTTCTCCTGTATTTCATTAAGGGAATTATTTATGTCCTTCTTGATGTCCTCTAACAGCATCATGAGATGAGATTTTAAATCCAATTCTTGCTTTTCTGGTGTGTTGGGGTATCCGGGACTTGCTGTGGTGGGAGAACAGGGCTCTGATGTTGCCAAGTAGCCTTGGTTTCTGTTGGTAGGGTTCTTGTGCTTGCCTTTCGCCATTTGGTTATCTCTGGTGTTAGTTGGTCTTGTTGTATCTGGCTGAAGCTTGCCCCTCCTTTGGGCCTGTAAGCCTGTGTCTGTACTCCTGGGAGACCAACTCTCTTCTGGCAGGGTCTGTGCACAGAAGGCTGTGGTGCTGTCTGGTTCCCTGCTGCAAATGGCGGCTGGAAGGGAAGACTCCTGTCCCAGCTACTCCAATGATCATATGCCTTGTGCGCTCCTAGCTGTACCCCTCCAGAGAGAAGGTGGAGATCTCACCTCCGCACTCAGAAGTGAAATCACTGCTGGGAGATCACTCTCTCCTGGTGGGCTAAGCACAGAAGGCTTTGGAGTTGCCTGGTTCCCTGCTGCAGAAGGCAGCCAGAAGAGTCCAGACTCTTAGCCTAACAAAATGAATACTCACTAGTCTTCTGTCAGGGTTAAGAAAGACACAACTTCCAATGTAATTTATCAGAAACAAAAAGGCAGAAATAAAGGAATAAAAGCCAGAAAAGATAAAACAAAAAGTTTTAAAATAATATTAAAATAAATATTTGTTAATAATTTACAACATTGACAAAATATAGAAAACTAGAAATTATTAGATCCAAAAGATAAGAAATAACTGTCAGTGGTCCCATTTTAATAAAAAGTTAAAATTATCTCTTCAAAAATATCAGGCAAAAGGGGTCATATGACAGTTCTACCAAATTCTCAAAACATAAAATATTTGTACCAAAATATTATTTTTTAAGGTTTTATCTTTAATTACATGTGTGCACGTGAGCAAGGGTAACTGTATGTGTACAGTCTCCATGGAAGTCAGAAGTGGGCACCATGTCCACTGGAGCTTGTGAGCTGCCCTACCTGGGAGCTAGAACCAAACTCAAGTCCTCAGCAAGGGCAGTACCTATTCTTACCTCCTGAATATATTTCTATCCATCCTATTTATATCAATATTCTATAAACTACTCTAAAGAACAAGAGAGAGCAATGCCATAAAATCTGTAAGGCCAACACAGGTGGAGCTATCAAATGGAACGCTAGTACTCAAGAGACTGAGTAAGGCCAGAGGACAGCTGAGCTCCAGGCCAATATGGACTAGAGTTGAGGCTCACCTACCTATATAACAGCAGTTCTCAACCTGAGAGTCACAACCCCTTTGAGAGCTGAACAACTCTTTCACAGGGATCATCTAAGACCATCAAAAAACAGATATTTATATTACAATTCATAATAGTAGTAAAATTACAATTATGAAATAGCAACAAAAAATAGTTTTATGGTTGGGGTCACCACAACATGAGGAACTGTATTTAAAGGGTCACAAATTTAAGAAGGTTGAGAACCACTGCTATATAATGAACTTAATAGAAAAAGAAACAGCATGTTACAGTATAATTATAGACCAATCTAATTCAATTTTCATAAAAATGAAAAACACTAAGTAGCAAAATAAATATCTTCCACAAGGTAATCATTTATGACTAAGCTGGGTTTGCCTAAAAAATGCAAGGGTGTGATGTGAGCCAGTGTGAGGGCTCCGTGGGATGGGTGCTTACTATCTATCAAACCGGACGACCTAAACCCACAGAGCGAAGGAAAGAACCTACTCTCACAAGTTCTCCTCTGATCTCTCTCTAAAAATTCATTAGCACTTGAAACCCTCCCCCCCCACACAAACAAAATGCTAATATTTAAATGCAAAAATAGTAAAATATTAAGCTATTAATATTTTTTAATATTTTTCAGTAAATTAATACATTAAATGTTATTTAACACGTTTACAGAAAATTGTATGATCATCTTAGTAACAGCAGAAACTGTTAAGACCTAAAGCAAACTTACTTAATTTGGCAGACATTTACTAAAAGAAAAAATCCTATAGTTTTGTGGTTGTTTTTGGTTTGGTTTGGTTTTGGCTTTGTTTTGGTTTTGAGACAGGGTCTCTCCACATAGCTCTAATTGTCCTGGAACCCACTCTGCAGACCAAGCTGGTCTTAAACTCACAGAGCTCTGCCTGTGTATGTTTGGATGTTTTGTCTACATGTAGCACACATGTGTATGTAGCACGCATGTGTATGTAGCACGCATGTGTATGTAGCATGCATGTGTATGCACCAGATGCGAGCAGTGCCCACAGAGCCCAGACTTGAATCTCTGGGTCTGGGGTTACAGATGGTTGGAAGCTGCCACGTGGGTGCTGGGAATTAAACCTGGGTTATCTGGAAGAGAAGTCAATGCTCTCAACTGCTGAGCCATCTCTCTAGCCCTTAATATAGGTTATTCTTGATAAAATGTCAAATCCAAATTGTTTTGAAATTAGAAACAAGGATGCTACCATATCTACTCCTATCCATTATATTGAAGGTTCTTACTTAGTAAAATAAGGCAAGAAAAAGAAATAAATGATAGAAAGATTGGAAAGGAAGAAGCAAAAGTCATAATTACAGATAAAACAAAAATCAGCTTTTGATTTTGTGTCCATCAACAGCAGCCAGAAATGTAAAATTTAGCAAGGTACAACAACAAAGAAAAAACAAAAGTAAGTTATCTTGGAATGAATCTAACAAAATTTTATAAAAACTTGAGTCAGGTGTAGTGGTGCAGGCACTCATGAGGCAGAAGCAAGCAGACAAGGCCAGTCTTATGAACAGAGTGAGTTCCATGACATTCAGGGCTAGGTAGAGAGACCCTATCTCAAAAAGCAAACAAACAAATTTAATGGATAAAATTAAATGACCATACTGAAAAACATTAAGGATCTAGAAAGAGGGCCAGGGAGACCGCTTGGCATGTAAAAGCTCTATAGATCCTAAATCAGAAAGATCACAAGTTTGAAGCAAGTCTGGGATACATACAGTGAGTTAGGGTGGGCAGCCTAGTGGGCAAGACTGCTCCAAAACAAACAGGAAAAGATGAGCAGTGAAACAGGAAGACAAGTCAAAGCAGCAACCGCTGTTCAGGGGTAAACACAACTGTTGGCTGTCAGCGACTGTATTTCAACTGAGTGGCATAAGTGAGATTTCTAAGGCTGGACAAAGGGTTAATCAGTGCATATTGTATATAATGAAAATTCATATATTAGCTATTCGATTTTTTAGTTTATTTACTTCTGTGTATGTATATGTGTAAGGTTTACATGAATGGGGGGAACATTGTTCCTTCCATCCATCAACTATGCATATGCATTCGTATGCATAAGATTAGTGTGAGCTGGAACACTGTTCCTTCCACCCATCAACTATGTGTATGTTTGTATATATGTATGTATGTATGTATATGTAAAGCTTGTCTGGGTGTGTGTTGGAGCTTGCTCCATCACCAATTGTGTGTTTATGTGTGTGTGTGTATGTGTATGTGTGAAATGTTTGGAGCTTTCTTGTTGGAGCTTTGCTCTAAACATTCTATGTGTGAATATGTATGTCTGTCTGTAGTTCTGTATGTATGTATGTGTGCAAGCATGTATATATGTATGCATGTATATACATATTTGTGTGTATGAAGTTACAGGACTCTGCCTTCTGTTTCAAGCACGTGTGTGTGTGTGTGTGTGTGTGTGTGTGTGTGTGTGTGTGTGTGTGTGTGTGAATTTTCTCTTTCCTTCTCTTTCTTGCTCACCTCAACTATTAATAGAGTTCATAGTTTTTCTGCTGACCACCAGGAGTACTAGCCCCAGTAAATTAAGCTTTGTCTGCTAAGTAAGTTCCTTAATCTCTGGCTGTCATTGACAGCAGCCCCTGTAGATTTCTGGATCCACCTCCACGCACATCAGTGGCTCTAAGCACTGATGCCCAACAGCTGCCTGCCTCAGTTTACCCACCACATGGATGCCAAAGCCAGTCACTGGCACTATACCGCACAGGCCACTCTTTTTTCTGCCTCTTTCTTTAGGCATAAATATCTGAACCAAAATTGATAAACATCTCATGATTTTATATCCTCCTCTTAAGGGCTATTTTGCATCTATATTAACATCTATCTCACACATCACATTCAGGGGCTCACTTGGCCAGGAGTCGGGGGTGGGGGAACACAGGTTTAAAAGATCAGAAATCATGACCAGTTGTGGGGCACATGCCTTTAATCCCAGCATGCTGGAGGCAGAGGCCTGCCTGCTCTAACACAGTGAGTTCCAAGCCAGGCAGAGAGACCCTACTTCAAACAACAACAAAAATCAGAAATCATGACTTGATCTTCAAATTTGTTCCAGAAGAAGCTGATCTGCTAAGAATACATCAACTTCCTGAACTTTGTTCCTAAATTTCCCTGAAGACTAGAAGGCCAAAACAAATATGTTAGAGAAACTACATAACTGATTCCCAGAAGCCTGAAGTACTGTCTCTTTAAAGTCCAGTACACTGACTATCCTACAGTATTTTGGATTAAAAATCTGGCACAAAGATTGCTTACATTCTTTCCAAGGCTCAATTACTTTTCATTTGAAAAAAACTTTCAGCTGACTACACACACACACACACACACACACACACACACACACACACACAAAGAACTTTTCTGCAAGAAACTTAAAAAAAAAATCTAATATTTTTCTTTTTCAGGCTGTTTCTAGATCTTTGGCACTATTACAAATTCTAAAAAATAAAAAATAAATAATTTTTTAATACACAGTAGTTAACCACCCAAAGTATGTTCAGAGATCAGAACCATTAAAAAAGAAGAAAAAGTCATCCCTTATTCATTGTCAAATAACAGAAACTACAGTCAGACATGACGGCACACACCTATAATCCAAGCATGAGGGAAATGGAGGCAGGAAGATGCCAATTTCATGATCATCCCCTTCCACAGAAGCAATGTGAGGCCGGCCTGGCCATGTGGAATTCTTGAACCTTTCTCAAGACACAACCAACCAACCACAACCGACGGCAACACTGACAGTGAAAACTGCCACCTTTAAAGCTGCTGTGAGGACTCCTGCTTGGGACCTCATCACTTGGGAAGCTGATAAGGATGATCCTTGTGAGCCTGAAGCTCCTCCAGGCTAAATAATGAGCTTTAGGACAGGTTAGGTTACAAAGTCAGGTTCTAGTTATTTTGTTTTGTTTTGTTTTTCAAGAATTTTAGCGGGGCATGGTAGTGCATGCCTTTAATCCTACCACTTGGGAGGCAAAGACAGAAAAATCTCTGAGTTCAAGGCCAGTCAGGTCTACAGAATTCCAAGACCTTGTCTTGAAAAAAAAAAAAAAAAGAAAAGAAAAAGAAAAAAAAAGTAATCGCTGTAGAGACCTTATACCGTAGCCAAGGCAAAGTTTTTTTTCATAACAGACTGGAAAGATGGCTCAGAGTCTGACAGCGCTGCCTGCTCTTCCAGAGGACTCAAATTCCCAGCTCACATTGGGCAGCTTACAACTGCCTGTCACACCAACTCCACCGTATCCAAGACTCTGTCCTGGCCTTCTCTAGTTAGTATACAAAGACACACAAATAGACATAAAGTTCTTCCTCAAGACTGAATGAAGGGAAAGGATGCAGGGAGAGAATAAAATACACTACACTTGAAAGATAGTGTCTTTATGAAATCCACCACTATGTACAGTGAATAAATACAGGTAAGATACTTCCATAGTCAGTGTACTTACACGAATGTGGAAGGCCACAAGCCTTCTCAAAAGAAATGCACACTCTGAAGCAATGGTGAACTTAAAAGCACCTTTCTCAGGCAGCTAACTGTAGTTTCCTGTAAATCTCATACTCAATGACCTCACCACTTTCCAGAGACACTGATGACTTTGATTCTGTCACTTGCCATGATCACACCTAATAAGCATTTGTGAAAGTTTGTTTCAAATTACATTAATCTTGTCTCTGTGCTCCATCCAACTATCAAGATGCTAGACATTCACTTCATTCCCCATTTTTTTCCATCCTACATATTGCTAAAATGCTCTCTCGTTTACACATTTCAAAAGAGCCAGGGTGTTGGCGGCAAACATCTTTAATCCCAGCACTTGGGAAGCAGAGACAGGTGGATCTCTGAGTTCAAAACCAGCCTGGTCTACAGAGCAAGTTTCAGGACAGATGAGGTTATACAGAGTAACCCTGTCTCGAAAAATCAAAAGCAAAACAAATAAACAGTTCAAAAGGAAAAATTATTTTCTTCACTTTCTAGAATAAAACTCAGTTGTATTCACATTAGGAAGCCACCTTTAACATATGTTCTTTCTCTTTATATTTTTTTGTAATGTGTCTAGGAGTTTTGTCTACATGTGCAACTGTGTACCATCTTTGTACCTGGAACCCAGCGAGGCCAGAAGAGTGCATCAGCTCTCATGGGACTGCTGTAGTTGTAAGTGGCTAAGTGGATAGAATCTTGGAACAGAGTCTTGGTTCCCTGGAAGAACCGTCAATGCTCTTAAATGCTGGCTATCTCTCTACAGTGGGGTGGGGGACAGAGAGACACACATTGAGACTGTTAGGGTTATCATTGCTGCAATGAAACACCACAACCAAAGCAATGTAGGGAAGAAGGGTTTATTTGTCTTACACTTCCACATCTCTAGGCATCAGCAAATGAAGTCAGGGTCAGAACTCAAACAGCAAGAACCTGGAGGCAGCAGTCAATGTGGGGGGTTATGGAAGAGTGCTGCTTACTGGCTCCGTGTCTTGCTTTCTCTGTGCCTTACTCTCTGTGGCTTGTTCAGCCTGCTTTCTTATAGAACCTAGGACTGCCAGTCCAGGGTAGTCCCACCCACAAAGGTCTTAGTCTGCCAACATCAATCATTAATTAATAAAATGCCCTACAGACTTGCCTGCAGCCCAATCTTAGGGAGCCATGTTCTCAGTTGAGGTTCCCATCTCTCAAATGACTCTTGCTTGTGTCAGGATGGCATAAACTTAGCCAGTGCAGAGACAGACAGAGAGACTCTGACTGATTTAATGTGCATGATATTTTGCCTGCATGTATGTCTGTGCACTGCTGAGTGTTTGCTGCTCACAAAGGCCGGAGGACAGCATCAGACCGTCTGGAATTAGAGCTACAGATGCCTGTGAGACGCCTGTGGGAGCTGAGACCAGACCTCAAGCTGGGTCCACGAGCGCAGTAAGCAAGCACTCTTAGCTGCTGAGCTACCTCTTCTGATCCCCACAGCTTAAAAGGTTTAACTCAATAGTCGGTGTCTATGTACAGGGGAAAAATTTTAAAAGTTACAGTTCTTAATTTCAGACAATTTAGAACTTAACAGAGACATATATACAAGTGACTGTGTTTGTAAATCTCAACACTGACTAGCTCATGTTCTCAAAATAGGTTAGTTGTTGTGACTATCACAATCTAGTTATGAAGCAGCCTACAGAAGGGACGAGCTGATGTACAGACAACTCTGCGCCCTTGGCATTTCACAGCTGTTTCCTTTCCCATCCACAGCAACAGCCTAATGGCTTCTCCGACTCTTCCTAAACCCAAGGAATTCCTTACAAAATACAGTAAATATCTAACTTTCCACACAAGTAGTTTCATGTCATTTCACTTTCCTCAAAAGGAAAGTTGGGTTTCAAACTTTATCTTTACAATGTTTCATTAAAGTCCAATGACATAAATGTATGTCCCACTTTATTAGCTATCCCATCGGACAAAAACTGAAAGTCTTGCTATCACTTACATTAATCTACACTGCACTTTAGTAATACCAACAAGCCCCTCTCCCTGCTATAGCTGTCTCTAGTCCCAAAATATCTGCCACACTGCTACAAGTTACTATACTGAAACACAATCCTAAGCATATTTAGCTTTTGTTTGTTTTGTTGTTGTTTTTAAAAAAGAGGACCCTAGGCCTCTGGCTCAGGTGGTAGAGTGCTCGCATGGAGCACAGGGCTGACCCTCAGCAGCACAGGAAACCAGCACGGTAGTACACAGCTGTGGAAGAGGCCACCAGAGATCAACATGTCCTCAGCAGCAAGATGAAGTCCTTCTTCCTAACTCAAAATTATTAGTCACTAATAAAACTGCCTCTGTTCACTGGAGAGTGGAGGCACAGCCTAGTAATCCAGGTCTATAATTCCAGAAACTCAGGAGGTAAGGATGGAGGACTGACGGGTTCAGAGCTAGTCTGGACAAATTACTGAGAACCTACCTTAAGATAAATGAAGGCTAGAAATGCATTTTAGCAGCTGGGACAGGAGTCTTCCCTTCTAGCTGCCATTTGCAGTGGGAAACCTGGCAGCTCCATAGCCTTCTGTGCTTAACCCACCAGAAGAGAATGATCTCCCAGCAGCGATTTCACTTCTGATTGCAGAGGTGAGATCTCCACCTTCTCTCTGGAGGGGTACAGCTAGGAGCACACAGGGTATATGATCAGTGGAGCAGCTGGGACAGGAGTCTTCCCTTCCAGTCACCATCTGCAGCAGGGAACCAGGCAGCTCCAAAGCCTTCTGTGCTTAGCCCACCAGGAGAGAATGATCTCCCAGCAGCGATTTCACTTCTGAGCTCTTAGGTGAGATCTCCATCTTCTCTCTGGAAGGGTACAGCTAGGAGCACACTGGGCATAGGACAAAAGTCTTCCCTTCCAGCTGCCATTTGCAGCAGGGAACCCAGGCAACTCCAAAGCCTTCTGTGCTTAGCCCACTAGGAGAGAGTGATCTCCCAGTAGCAATTTCACTTCTGATCGCAGAGGTGAGATCTCCACCTTCTCTCTGGAGGGGTACAGCTAGGAGTGCACAAGGCATATGATCATTGGAGTAGCTGGGACAGGAGTCTTCCCTCCCAGCTGCCATTTGCAGCAAGGAACCACAGCCTTCTGTGCACAGACCCTGCCAGAAGAGAGTTGGTCTCCCAGGAGTACAGACACAGATTTACAGGCCCATAGGAGGGGCAAGCTTCAGCCAGAGACAGCAAGACCAACTAACACCAGAGATAACCAGATGGTGAAAGGCAAGCACAAGAACCCTACCAACAGAAACCAAGGCTACTTGGCAACATCAGAGCCCTATTCTCCCACCACAGCAAGTCCTGGATGCCCCAGCACACCAGAAAAGCAAGAGTTGGATTTAAAGTCTCTTCTCACATGCTGCTAGAGGACATCAAGAAGGACATAAATAACTTCCTTAAAGAAATACAGGAGAACATGAGTCAAATGGTAAAGGCCTTTAAAGAGGAAACACAAAAATCCCTGAAAGAATTACAGGAGAACACAAACAAACAAGTGAAGGAACTTAACAAAACCATCCAGGATATAAAAATGGAAGTAGGAACAATAAAGAAATCACAAAATGAGACATTTCTGGAGATAGACAATCTTGGAAAGAATTCAGGAGTCATAGATGCAAGCATCAACAACAGAATACAAGAGATAGAAGAAAGAATCTCAGCGGCTGAAGATACCATAGAAAACATTGACTCAACAGTCAAAGAAAATGCAAAATGCAAAAAGCTCCTGAGCCAAAACATCCAGGAAATCCAGGACACAATGAGAAAACCAAACCTAAGGATTATAGGTATAGAAGAGAGTGAGGATTTCCAACTTAAAGGGCCAGTAAATATCTTCAACAAAATTATAGAAAACTTCCCTAACCTAAAGAAAGAGATGTCCATGAACATACAAGAAGCCTATAGAACTCCAAACAGACTGAACCAGACCAGAAAGTCCTCCCGGCACATAATAATCAAAACACCAAATGCACTAAACAAAGAAATAATATTAAAAGCAGTAAGAGAAAAAGGTCACGTAACCTATAAAGGCAGGACTATCAGAATTACACCAGACTTCTCACCTGAGACTATGAGAGCCAGAAGATCCTGGGCTGATCTCATACAGACCCTAAGAGAACACAAATGCCAGCCCAAAATACTACACCCAGCAAATCTCTCAATTACCATAGATGGAGAAACCAAGATATTCCATGAAAAAACCAAACTTACACAATATCTTTCCACAAATCCAGCCCTACAAAGGATAATAGATGGAAAACACCAACACGAGGAGGGAAACTATACCCTAGAAAAAGCGAAAAAGTAATCTTTTTCCAACAAACCCAAAAGAAAGTAACCACACAAACATAAAAAGAACATCAAAAATAACAGGAAGCAACAATCACTATTCCTTAATATCTTATAATGTCAATAGACTCAATTCCCCAACAAAAAAAACATAGTCTAACAGAGATGTTTTTCATGTGGATCTTTGATTTTATCAGAAAATGTTTGTGACTCCTCTTTCAATTCAGTAATGCTTTTTGTATCTACCATTTTGACTGTATTATTTTCCATGATAATCTTTAATTTTAACATTTTTTCTGTGTATTTCTTCGATTTTGTCGGAGGTGTTTTTCATGTAGATCTTCGGTGTCTTCTGAGGTGGCAGTGTTTGCAGTTCCACTTTCAATCAATTTAGGAATGTTTTTGTGCCTACCATTTTGTCAGTATAATTGTCCATGATAATCTTCAATTTTAACGTTTCTCTGTATTTTTCTTCAATTTTTTTCAGAAGTATTTTCCATGTGGATCTTCAGTTTTATCAGACAATGTCTATAATTTTACTTTCAATCAACTTAGTAACATTTTTATACCTTCCATTTTTTCTGTATAGTTATCCATGAAATAGTCAGTTTTAACTTGTTTTTCTATATATTTCTTGAATTTTATCAGAAATATTTTCCTTGTAGATCTTCAATTTTATCAGAAAATGTTTATAATTCCACTTTCAAAAAGCTTAGGAATATTTTTATGCCTACCATTTTATCTGTATAATTTTTCCAGGAAATACTCAATCTTAACGTATTTTTTTATATATTTTTTCAATGTTATCAGAGATATTTTCCATGTAAATCTTCAATTTTATCAGAAAATGTTTATAATTTCACTTTCAATTAACTTAGAAATATTTTTATGCCTACCATTTTATCTGTACAATTTTCCTTGATAGCCTTCCAATTTAATGCTTTTCCATATATTTTTTTCAATTTTATCAAAAATATTTTCCATGTAAATCTTTAATTTTATCAGAAAATGTTTATAATTCTACTTTCAATCAACTTAGGACTATTTTAATTCCTACCAATTTTTTTTTTAATTTTTTTTATTTTTTTTTATTATTTATTTTATTTTTTTTTAATTTACATTCCAAATCATTTCCCCTTTCCCGTTTCCTCCCTCCCCAAATGTCCCATAAGCCCCCTTCCCTCCCTCTTTTCTCCATTCAACCCCCTCTCGTTACTCTGTCCTGGCGTTCCCCTACATCCAGTCTTTCCAGGACCAGGGGTCTCTCCTTCCATCTTCTTAGAAATCTATTGATATGCGGATTGTGTCTAGGGTATTCCGAGATTCTGGGTCAATATCCCCTTATCAGTGACTGCATACCATGTGTGTTCTTTTGTGATTGGGTTACCTCACTAAGGATGATATTTTCAAGATCTGACCATTTGCCTAGGAATTTCGTGAATTCATTGTTTTTAATTGCAGAGTAGTATTCCATTGTGTAGATATACCACATCTTCTGAATCCATTCCTCCGTTGAGGGACATCTGGGTTCTTTCCAGCTTCTGGCTATTATAAATAAGGCTGCTATGAACATAGTGGAGCATGTGTCCTTATTGCATGCAGGTAAAGCCTCTGGGTATATGCCCAGGAGTGGTATAGCCGGATCCTCCGGGAGTGTCATGCCCAGTTTTCTGAGGAACCGCCAGACTGCTTTCCAGAGTGGTTGTACCAGCTTGCAATTCCACCAGCAGTGGAGGAGTGCTCCTCTTTCTCCACATCCTCGCCAACAACTGCTGTCTCCTGTGTTTTTGATCTTAGCCATCCTGACTGGTGTGAGATGGAATCTCAGGGTTGTTTTGATTTGCATTTCCCTAATGACTAAGGATGATGAACATCTCTTTAGGTGCTTCTCAGCCATTAGATATTCTTCAGGTGAGAACACTTTGTTTAGCTCTGTACCCCATTTTTTAATAGGGTTACTTGCCTCTCTGGAGTTTAACTTCTTGAGTTCTTTGTATATATTGGATATTAGCCCTCTGTCGGATGTAAGGTTAATAAAGATCATTTCCCAGTTAGTTGGTTGCCGCTTTGTCTTTTTGACAGTGTCTTTTGCCTTGCAAAAACTTTGTAATTTAATGAGGTCCCATTTGTCTATTCTTGATCTTAGAGCATAAGTTATTGGAGTTCTGTTCAGGAAATTCTCCCCTATGCCCATATGTTCAAGGTTCTTCCCTAGTTTCCCTTCTATTAGTTTCAGTGTGTCTGGTTTTATGTGGAGATCTTTGATCCACTTAGAATTGAGCTTAGTGCAAGGAGATAAGAATGGGTCAATTTGCATTCTTCTGCATGTTGACCTCCAGCTGAGCCAGCACCATTTGTTGAAAAGGCTATCTTTTTTCCACTGGATGGTTTTAGCTCCTTTGTCAAAGATCAAGTGACCATAGGAGTGTGGATTCATTTCTGGGTCTTCAATTCTCTTCCATTGATCTACATGTCTGTCATGTACCAATACCATGCGGTTTTTAACACTATTGCTCTGTAGTACAGCTTGAGGTCCGGGATACTGATTCCCCCAGGGGTTCTTTTACTCTTGAGAATAGTTTTAGCTATTCTGGGTTTTCTGTTATTCCAGATGAATTTTTGAATTGCTCTTTCTAACTCTATGAAGAATTGAGTTGGGATTTTGATGGGGATTGCATTGAATCTGTGTATTACTTTTGGTAAGATGCTCATTTTTACTATATTAATCCTGCCAATCCATGAGCATGGCAGATTTTTCCATCTTCTGAGGTCTTCTTCAATTTCTCTCTTCAGAGACTTGAAGTTCTTGTCATACAGATCTTTCACTTGTTTGGTTAGAGTCACGCCAAGATACTTAATATGGTTTGTGGAGATCCGACAAAGAAAGAGAATCTCAGGCCAATCTCTCTTATGAATATCGATGCAAAAATACTCAATAAAATTCCTGCCAACCGAATCCAAGAACACATCAAAACGATCATTCACCACGATCAAGTAGGCTTCGTCCCAGAGATGCAGGGATAGTTCAATATAAGGAAATCCATCAATGTAATCCACTACATAAACAATCTCAAAGGAAAAAAACCACATGGTCATCTCATTAGATGCTGAGAAAGCATTTGACAAAATTCAGCATCCTTTCATGCTAAAGGTCTTGGAAAGATCAGGAATTCAAGGCCCATATCTAAACATAGTAAAAGCAATTTACAGCAAACCGGTAGCCAGCATCAATCTAAATGGAGAGAAACTTGAAGCAATCCCACTAAAATCAGGGACTAGACAAGGCTGCCCTCTCTCTCCATATCTTTTCAATATAGTACTTGAAGTTCTAGCTAGAGCAATTAGACAACAAAAAGAGGTCAAAGGGATACAAATTGGAAAGGAAGAAGTCAAACTATCACTATTTGCAGACGATATGATAGTATACTTAAGCGACCCAAAGAACTCCACCAGAGAACTCCTACAGCTGATAAACGACTTCAGCAAAGTGGCCGGATATAAAATCAACTCAAGCAAGTCAGAAGCCTTCCTATACTCAAAGGATAAGCAGGCTGAGAAAGAAGTAAGAGAAATAATACCCTTCACAATAGCCACAAACCTACCAATTTATCTGTATAAATTTCTTCAATTTTATCAGAGATATTTTCCATGTAAATCTTCAAATTTATCAGAAAATGTTTTTAATTCTACTTTCAATCAATTTAGGAATATTTTTATGGCCACCATCTTATCTGTATAATTTTTCATGAAACAGTCAGTTTTAACGTGTTTTTCTATATATTTCTTGAGTTTTATCAGAAATATTTTCCTTGTAAATTTTCAATATTATCATTTTCAATCAACTTAGGAATATTTTTATGCCTACCATTTTATCTGTAGAATTTTTCCATGAAATAGTCAATCTTAATGTGTTTTTCTATATATTTCTTCAATTTTATCAAAGATATTTTCCATGTATATTTACATAATGGAATACTACTCAGCAATTAAAAACAATGAATTCATGAAATTCTTAGGCAAATGGGGAACAGGGGGGAAGGAAGAGGGCTTATGGGACTTTCGGGGAAGGGAGAACTGGGAAAGGGGAAATCATTTGGAATGTAAATAAAGAATATAGAAAATAAAATAATAATAATAAAAAAACAAAAACAAAACAAAAAGAAATGCATTTTAGCTGTGAGAACATTTGCCTAGCATGCATGAGAGTCCACACCAATCCTCAAGCCTGAGGGAAAGTGGACCCATGCACTACACTCATCCTCATGGAACAGAGTCAACCTCCTTAGTCATATAAATTTAGTTCCTACCTTTGTGGTTCTGGTTTTCACATGACTTCATGTACCTTAGGGCCAATCATACTGATGAGTACTGTGCTGGACAAAACAAAGAGCGTTGTACCATGTCATGTATAATTCTGCACAAGCTGCTATGTGTCTGTATTGCCGACAGCTTCATTCCAATCCAGTCCTCGTCATCTAGTAAAAAGTCAAGCTTGCTCTTAGTGAAGAATTTCCTCATTTCTTACTCCAAAGTTAATCTCTGTTGCCTTGGAGCTGCTATAGCCTCTTTTATAACACAAATCGGGAAATATTTTAAATATTGATTTTATAGGATATCCATATCTTGTTGTTGGGGGTGTGTGTGTTTTGTACAAACAGAGACTGATGCTGGATTTCCTCCTCAGTCACTCGGACAATATTTTTGAAACAGGATCTCTTACTGCACTTAGAGCTCACCAAATCCACTCGGCCAGAGAATTCCGGGGATCTATGTATGTCTGCCTCCCACAGTACTGAGGTTTTATATTGGTGCTGGGTATCGGAACTCAGCGTGCTTGAGTAGCAAGCACTTTACCAGCTGAGCCATGTCTCAGTCCTACCCTCAGTATCTTACTCATCGTTTGAGGCCGGGTCTGTGTAGCTCTGGCTCTTCTGGAACTTGCCTTGTAGACCAGGTTGCCCTTGAACCCACAGAGCTCTGCCTGCCTCTGCCTCCTAGTGATAAGACTAAAAAAAGTATGTATCACCATGGCCTTGCCCTTAAGTTTTTAAATAAAATGTTTTATCTATTTTCCTAATGCAGTACTAAACAATAAAACAATTGTACACTAGCTCGTAAGAACTATGGGTGTTGGTTAGGCTGGTGGGGCACATCGAAAACCTCAGTCCTACAGTGGTGGAAGGGCCAAGCTAGCCTGGACTATTTGGCTAGATCCCATTTCATCCAAACAAACAAGTCCAACAAAGAACTGACTTATTTTTTAAGGTTCTAGAAGGCATATCAAAACTATGATATTGTGCTTCAACATAAAGAACATTGGAATGATACCTTCAGCAGGCTGCCTTGAGAAACTGAACTCAGGTTGAAACATTTCAAATGGGGTAACAGTTATCAGTATGTCATCAAAAATACACCCCCAACCTCTGCTGTTGTTGGTAAAGCTGGGTTTCATTGATATTTTGCTCATGTGTGAAATTCCAACTATAACCAAAGATATCTTGTATTTCCTATATGGTGGTGTGCTTCTATGAAATGAACAACTAAATTGCCAGACAGTGTTTCAATGATCTTAGAACAAAAAAGTCTGAGCTCCTTGCTGAAATAAGTGACTGGCTGTCATTTGACCCAAGGCATGTTATAAATGGCTACCCTTCACACAGGACAGTTCTGCCGGGCAGTGGTAGTGCACGCCTTTAATCCCAGCACTTGGGAGGCAGAGGCAGGTGGATTTCTGAGTTCGAGGACAGCCTGGTCTACAGAGTGAGTTCCAGGATAGCCAGGGCTACACAGAGAAACCCTGTCTCAAAAAAACAAGAAAAAAAAAAAAAACCTAACCAACCAAGGAGAGTTCTTAGTTACTGGAGCTACAAGACAGTACTGGCTTTACTTTTTGCTTCATTTTGGTTATTCTGTTTGAGATGAGCGCTTAGTGTCCTTTGGGCCGGTTTAGAGATCTTCCTGCCTCAGCCTCCCAAATAGATGGCACCACACCCAGATGTGCCAGTTTTAAAAACCAATCCCTAAGTAGTATTCCTGACCAGATCTTTGTGCTTTGGGAATTACATTAAAAAGACAGGCACCATCCTCCAAGTGTATGTTTAATTATTATGCTGATTAATCTTGTACAATAGTGACAAAAATATCATTCATCTTTAGATAGAAACCCCATAGGAAGAACAACAGTATCAACCAACCAGATACCCCCGAGCTCCCAGGGTCTAAACCACCGACTAAAGAGTATACATGGAGTGACCCATGGCTCCAGGTGCATATGTAGGAGAGGATGGCCTTGAAGGAGGACATCAATGGGAGGAGAGGCCCTTGGTCCTGTGAAGGCTTGATGCCCCAGGGGAATGCCAGAGTGGGGAGGAGGGAGTGGGTGGGTGGGTGGGCAGGGAAGCACCCTCATAGAAGCAGGGGGAGGGGAAGAGGGAGGGGATAGAGGGTTTCTGGAGGGGAAACCAGGAAAGGGGATAACATTTGAAATGTAAATAAAGAAAATATCCAATAAAGGAAAAAAATGTGGAATATCCAGTTCCGAATAACAAATCCCTTATTTTCCAACATTAGCTGTCTCTTTAATTCTCAGTAATACTGATAGAGTAAAAAGCCAATTGGGGTCAGGTGTGCTGGTGCAGGCCCTTAAACCTAACACTGGCAGGCAGAGGCGAATGGATCTCTGTGAGTTGGAGAACTTATCTAAAAACAAACAAACAAAACAAAACAGAACACCAAAAGTCACTTAGTGGGTGTACTGTCTGGTTTTGTGCATCAACTTGACACAAGCTGGAGTTATCACAGAGAAAGGAGCTTCAGTTGGGGAAGTGCCTCCATGAGATCCAGCTGTGGGGCATTTTCTCAATTAGTGATCAAGGGGGGAGTGCCCCTTGTAGGTGGTACCTTCTCTGGGCTGGTAGTCTTGGGTTCTATAAGAGAGGAGGCTGAGCAAGCCAGGGGAAGCAAGCCAGTAAGGAACATCCCTCCATGGCCTCTGCATCAGCTCCTGCTACCTGACCTGCTTGAGTTCCAGTACTGACCTGCTTTGGTGATAAAAAGCAATTTGGAACTGTAAGCTGAATAAACCCTTTTCCTCCCCAACTTGCTTCTTAGTCATGATGTTTGTGCAGGAATAGAAACCCTAACCAAGACAGTGGGGTAAGGGCGCTCACTGCCAAGCCTGATGACTTTAGCTTGATCTCCAGGACCAGACAATGGAGTGAGAGAACTAACTTGCCCACCTCCACAAATGCTTTATGGCCTGCCGTAGAGTTCATGCACACAAGCACAAACTTTTAACAGTCAAATAGAGGTAGGAAGTTAATGAACCATGAAAATAAAAAGAGCAACTTAAATTTCATTCTTCAGTGGAACTCTCTATTGATACTATTTTAAAAGGTTACTACAGTGAAAAACAGAATATACAAACTGTTAAGATGTGAACCTTACATATTTGAAAGTTTTATAACTGCTTTAGAATTAATTTCTCCACAGCATGTTTTTGATAATAAACAATGAATTTTTTCCTCATGAGTAAGAAAGGCTTAAATACCATTTGATAGAGTTAAAGTTAGTAAGAGAAATATTCCTTTTTTAGCTCTGGAAGTCAAGTAAGAATATGTTGTATAAAACTGTATTACATTTATCTTACTTTTGTTTGTTTGCTTTGGAGACAGGGTCTCCTGTAGCACTGGCTGGCTTTGAACTTGCTATATAGCTGAAGCTAACCTTGAACTTTTGGTCCTCCTGCTTCTGTCCCTCTCTAAGTGCAGGGACTACAAAAGTGTGTGTCACACCTGGTTGTCTTACTTTTTCAATTAATTTTTCAAATATGTACTTTTTTATTTAAACCTTTATTTTTTATTTATTTATAATTTATTTTAAATGTAGGAGTGCTCTGTCTGCCTGTACACGTACATGCCAGAAGATGGCATCAGATCCCTTTATAGATGGTCATGAGCCACCATGTGGTTGCTGGGAATTGAACTTAGAACCTGAGCAGTGTTCTTAACCGCTGAGCCATCTCACTAGACAGCAAATAAAAAGATTTATTTTTACTTTATGTGTATGAGTGTTTTGTCTGCATGTATATGTGTGCAACATTTGTGTGCTTAGTTCCTCCAAAGGCCAGAATAAAGTCTGAAATCCCCTGAAACTGAGGTTATAGACAGTTGTGAGTCACCATGTGTGTACTGGGAACCAAATCCAAGTTCTTTGCAGAAACAGCAAATAGCTCTCACCTGGTGAGCCACCTCTCTAACCCCTCATAGATGTATCTTTTAATCCCCACATTTACCCAAAGCAGCCTGTAAAGCCTAAACTACAATTACACATCATTAGCCCCAGCACTCAGGAGGCAGAGGAAGGAGACTCACTGTGAGTGTGAGGCCAGCCTGGTCTATACAATGAGTTCCAGGGCAGTCAAGCTGCACAGTAAGACTCTACATTTAAGTTTTTTAAATTAATTTTGAAAGAATGAAGAAATTAAAAGAAGCTACCTAAAGGATAGAAAGAGTTGAAAGACATAATCACCCTGTAGTCGTACACTGAATGCCACAGGTCAAGGTACTAGCTAAATTATTATCCAAGGCTAATTTCAACCTACCTATCATTTACTCTTCCTAGCAAGTCTTTCTCTCTATAAACCTCTTCACACTTATTCTCTAGCAGCAGCTCACATTTGCAATCACGCTTCCATGCCTCCCAGTTTTCATCTTCTCACTAGGGCTTCCTCCTCCCCACCCCCCATCCCTAAAGCTGTTACAGTTCTTGAACACGTTTTTTTGCAGGGACAGTAAAAAAAAGAAAAGAAAAGAATTGCCTCTAGTTAAGTGAGGTCTGGAAATCTGATGGATGGGGCACCCATGGATTACAGGATTTGAGAAAATACAAGAAAAAAGTAGCCAAATGGTGGTGGTGCATGCCATTAATCCCAGCCCTCTGGAGGCAGAGGCAGGTGGATATCTGAGTTCCAGACCAGCCTGGTATACAAAGCAAGTTCCAGGATAGACAGGGCTACACAAGAAAATCCTATCTTGGGATTGGGGGTGGGGGGGGGGCGTTGGGGGGGGTGGAGAAAGGAAAAAAGTGGAGGAAAGGAGGGAAATAATTTGATTTAAAAACTATCATGTTCATTCAGGTCCCTTGACAATTGGAGTGGGGGCTGTCCCTAAATTTGTTGCCCGCCTGTGGATCCGGTTCCCCTAACTGGGCTGCTTTGTCTGACCTCAGTGGGAGAGGATGTGCTGGTCCTGCAGTGACTGATGTGTGTGTGGGGTGCTGGGAAAGGAATGGGGATTTGGGTGATACAGGGCCTCCTCCTCCTCCTCAGATGAGAAGGGGGATAGGGAAAGGAGCTGCAAAAGGGGAAGACTAGGAGGAGCTGATATTATGATGTAAAGTGAATAAATAAATTAATTTTTAAAAACTATCATGTTCAGTTCCAAATTTAAAATGTTTTAATCTATGTGGGTTAGGGAAAGACAGAAATATTTTTTAACACAAAAAATACCCAACATGAAATTCGAATTAAAAAGAAATTGAAAAGCCAAATTCAGGGGTAAGTTAAACACATGATTATCAAGTTCACTCTAAAGTAGCTAGCTTGGTTTCCTTAGGTAAACTTCTCTTAATTGCAGGAAAGAGTTTGCTGAAAAACCAGACAGTCACATGGGTTTCCCCTTCTTAGCCACAAAAATGAGTTCAAGAAAGACTGAAGCAGCAAATTTCAGTGGGATATGAGCCACAGTCTGTGCAGAACTTGAGAAGGGAGGGAAATTAACATGCTTCTTGGTACTCTGTAAAAACAGAACAAAATGCTGCTGCATCAGGGAACCCAGGAAGATTTTACAAGCTAAAAGCTTTTCTTAAAACAGACAAACACAGTCTAAGCAGCATAAATAACAGACTCTTCCCATTAATTACAAGAAAGCTGAGATTAACTTTGCAGACATGAATTTTCAAGTTTGTAAAACACTGTATTTTGGATTTCTTCATCTGTTCTCTATTGCTGTTTATAACAATAAGCAGATCTGACCAAGCTTAAATCAAAGAAGTCCCAGGAGCTGTGTGCTGTGTTTTCATTCAGTTACCACCCAGGAAGACCAGGCCATCAGTCAACCAGGTGAAGCATTAGCTTTTCAGTGATTACCATCCAAGAACCACCATGATCAGAATAATGGGGGCTACAGATACAAGCTTGTTAAAATTCACATTCTAGGGAGATTCCTTCTACACTCTACTGAATCCAGAAATCTTCACTTTTGATAACCCTCCCTCCAAGTAATTTTGTTTGTTTGTTTGTTTGTTTGTTTGTTTGAGACAGGGTTTCACTGTGTAGCCCTGGCTGTCCTGGAACTCACTGTGTAGACCAGGCTGGCCTCGAACTCAGAAATCCTCCTGCCTCTGCCTCCCAAGTGCTGGGATTAAAGGCATGCGCCACCACCGCCCGGCTAAACATGAATCTTTTTGGTTTTTTCGAGACAGGGTTTCTCTGTGTAGCCCTGGCTGTCCTGGAACTCACTGTGTAGACCAGGCTGGCCTCGAACTCAGAAATCCTCCTGCCTCTGCCTCCCAAGTGCTGGGATTAAAGGCGTGCGCCACCACTCCCCGGCCCTCCAAGTAATTTTAAAACTTAAATGTAAGAAGCACTGCAGGAGCGGAGATGACTCAGCCTCAAAGCTCTCTGGGCTCCACACATGCTCCACGACACGAACACAGACACACACAAAATAAATAGCTGGAATTGTCTTTTTTAAAAAGTCAGTCAGTGGTGACAGAAAGTCAATGAACTATGCCTAAGATCTGAGTTCAGATACCCGCCTCCCAGTGATGGACCTAGGAGAGCAGAGATAAGACTATGACTCTCTAGCCATCCCCCCTACCCAAGAGTAACCCTGAGAGACCCTTGTCTTAAACAAAGAAACAAAATTAATAATAATAATGATGACGATGATGATGTGGAGAATGATAGAAAACGTGATACCAACCTCCTGGCCTCCACAAGCAAGAGCATTAGCAAACACACACACCTCTACTAACTCAGACACAGACCAAAAAAAAAAAAGGAATCTCAGCAGTAAGCCATTAGCAACTCTCCAACAGCACCATCTGGGATGGCTTTTCATGGAGCTGACAGAGTTGCTGAGAACCTGGGAGAAATAGCAGCCTCGGGAAGGACATCTCTTTGCCTTTCTGAATAATTAGAGATGGTAACAGATGCACTGCCTCAAAGTTTCCAAATGTTTCTGCTCTTTCCCTAAAACTTCCCATGACAACACAGTATCAAAAGTGTAAGTAAGCCAAGTTAAAAATTTAGCTTAATTTTATAATTAAGCTAAAAATTTGGCTTTACCTGTCTATATTAATATGTTCCTAAAAAAAGATAAAAATATTTTAATCCTTCTCAACATTCCTTTTTAGTTCCTTCTTCGATTTTTTTTAAATCTAACCTTCATTTCACTGTATAAGAATCCAGTCCAACATCCACCTAATCACACATATAAGTACATTTATACAAACTGTAATGCTTCCCCAGGTGATACACAAAAACTACCCCAGTCCTTCCCATTTAAGTTGGTTAGGTTCCAGAGATACTATTTCTCTATAACATACACATCCTCCAAAGAAATTACTGTAGGAAAAAAAAAAACAGATCTAAAGAGAGAAGGTAGCAAATGTCTATAATTTCAGCGCTAGAGAAGATCTACAGTTTGAGGCCAACTTAGGCTACACAAGTAAATGCTGGTTTATACTGTCTACATCTAAGAAACAGAACAGAGATAGCTAGTGTTTAACATGATTATGCTAAGGTAAGCATTACAAAACAAAAATCTCACATCTTCAACAGAGATCTTACAGCCAAAGGGAGTGGTTCTTAGCATATCTCTGGCAACCTCCTTATTTTAAAGATTAAAAAAAAAAGAAAAAAAGGCTGGACAGTGATGGTGCCTTATTGCCAGCACTCGGGGGCAGCGGCAAGTGGATCTCTGTGAGTTCAAAGCCAGCTTGGTCTACAGAGTAAGTTCCAGGATAGCCAGGGCTAGAGAGAGAAAACCCTGTCTAGAAAAACACAAAAGCAAAAACAGCATTTTTCAGATCCTTTTTTAACTCAGTTCACATCTATAATATTTAGTAAATATTTGAGGTCTATTACTGTATGTGTAAAATGAAGTCATTTGTGTTTGAAAGCAAGAAAGTGTTTGTTTGAAAGACCCACAAAAAAGAGATTAAAGTTTTTTGATTTTTAAGAAACAGAAAACGGGGGCTAAAGAGATGGCTCAGCAGCTAAGAGCACCTGATGGCTTTGTTTATCTTATGTACATAAGTATTACACCTACATGTATAGATATGCACCATGAGCCATACTTATGCTTGGTGCCTGCAGAGGCCAGAGGAGACTGTTGGATCCCCTGAAATAGGACATAATTGTGACATACATGTGGGTGCTAGGAATTGAACCTAGATCCTCTAGAAGGTCAGCCAGTGCTTTCAACCACTGAACCATTTCTCTAGCCCCAAGAATTCTTACAGCAGACTCAGGTTTGGTTCCCAGAACCCACATGATAGCTTCACCACTAACTACAACTCCAGCTCCACGAGAACAGCCATTCACTGTCTTCTGACTTCTACAGGTACACAGCACCCACGTGGTACATGTGGCACACAAACTTCTATGCAGGCAAAACACTCATTCATATACATAAAACAAAATCAATAAACCTTTTAGAAAACATTAAAGAAAGAGACAGGTGAAGAAGGGTGGCTGGGGCACGAATTCTTGAGATCTTTGAAGAACAAAGCCCAGCTGACACTAAGCAAGGTTTTCATTCCTTTAAGATTGTCACTGTGGCTCATGTGTATAATCTCAGTAATGTGGGAGGCTGAAACAGGAGGATTACTATGAGTTCAAGACCAGCCTTGGCTACATACTGAGTTCTAATACACTATGAACTACAGAGTGAGACCCTGCAATAAATGGATGGATGAATGGATGGATGGATGGATGGATGGGGGTGGGTAGGTAGTTAGACAAAAACAAACACTGGACCTGGTGGTATAGCTTCGTAGGAAGTAGAAGTAAGGGGACCAGGTATTGAGAGTTAGTCTGATACTATGTATACAAAAGTTAAATTCTGCACCCCAAGATCTGGTTGCCCACAGATGAGAGAATTCTCATGTACACTGGCCTTTGTTGTGTAAGCTTTGCTCCCCAAATTAAAGTTAATTGGTTAATAAAATGTTAGAGCCTGTGATTGGGCAGTAGAAAGAGAAAGGCAGAACTTGAGGAACAAGTGAGGGGCCTCAGGGGAGACCAGGGGGAGAAGAAGAAAGGAGACAGAGAAAGAAGGCCATGATGTACCATGGCCAGGTAAAGCGCCTCCTGAGGACAAGCTGAAAGAACAAAAGTCTGCCCAGATGAGACTCGCGAGCAACAAGGGACATATGCTTGGATGTAAATTAGAATAGCTTAAAACCTACCCGGTCTAGGCTTACGACTTGAAAATAAAATACCAAGATTTGTATCTTTCATACAGGCTAGCTAGAATAAATAATCCACTTCACAGAATTAAAATGAATTATTTGAGGTCATCCTCGTTTACACAGTAATTTCCAAGGCAGCCTAAGACCCTATATCAAAATTAATTATTTTTAAAATGAAAAAAATATATATATTTTTACTTCTAGCTGCTGAGTTGGTATACACTCAGAATAGTAGTGACTTAATATACAAATTGCCATAAAATTCTTCCCACCATTGAATAAAAACAAGGGTAAAGCTTTTTTGCTTGTTTTGCTTTTTTGAGTCAAGGTCTCAGTTTGTATCAAGTTGGCATCTAATTCACAGCAATCCTGCCTCAGTTTCCCCAGTACTGGGAAAACTGGCATGCCCATCATGAAGCTATTTTTGAAACAATTGTTATAGATTTTTGTCTAGTTATGGGGGAAAAGTAGTAAAAGGTAAAAAAGAGAAACAAAGAGGATGAAGAGTGTCTTAGGGCTTGAGACACCGTGACCAAGGCAACTCTTAAAAACTGGGACTGGCTTACAGATTCAGAGGTTCAGTCCATGTTAGCAAGGCAGGAAGCATAGCACCATCCAGGCAGACTGAGAGTTCTACATCTTGCTCCAAGGCATTTAGGAAAAAAACTGACATTAGGCAGCTAGGAGGAGGGTCTCAAAGCTCACCCCTCCAGTGACCAGTGACACACTTTCCCCTACAAGGCCACACCTGCTAACAGTGCCACTCCCTGGGCCAAGCCTATTCAAACCACCAGGAATAGGCAGGACAGAACAGTATCAAACAAGTAGCAGCTCAATGCAAAGAGAGACTGGCAGTCAGAAATCCAGATCTCTAGCCCTAGTTGCCACTAGCTAGCTGAGCGGCCTTCTTTACATAGTGAGCTTCTTCATCTATGAAGTAGGAGCAAGGTATTCCAAAGAATAAGACTCCATTTAAAAACAAGATGATTCCAAAGGTAGCCCTCAGCAGGAACTGCAGCTGGCGACTATACACAGACAATCATAACAATAAATAATTATTGAGTTGCTAGAGCTATGGGTACTTACTGATTATTCTAAGGATTGAAAATTTGGTCACAATTACACGCTTCAGAAAACAGTAAAGAAGAGACATGAGAGTGGCCGGTTTAACCCAATTTGAATGGGTCATTCATACCAGTGTTAGATGCTGCACACTCAGAGATGAATGTCACAGTGCCTGCCTTTAAGATGGCCAAAATGCAGCTAAGGTTTTGGCTAAATACCAAGGGAAAAAAAAAAGGTTCCTCATTTTGCTCTATCCAAAACAAAGGAAGCCATAATGTCTAGAACCTTAGCATTCATCTTGACAACCATACACCCACATGTACCCTCACTCACTTAATGTAAAAACTCCAGAAACTTAAAAAAAGAAATTAGCCTTCAAGTACCTATATTTTGGGGATTTGTTTTTTACTACTGAAACCCAGTTATTTGGGACAGTGAGATGGCTCAGCCAAGAAAAGCACTTCCCATAAGTCTGAGGACATGAGCGCATATCCCAGGAACACACACAAAGGCTGCACAGGTGTGGCAGCCCTCCTGTAATCTCCACAATTGGAAAGCTGAGAGAGGGAACCCCCAGATCAGGCTAGCTAGTCAGACTAGCCATGTGAGTGAACTCTGGGCTCAACTAAGAGACCTTGCCTTGATATATTAAGGTAAAGAGTGACTGAGGAAGACAATTCACACACATGTGAACATGCAAAGATACAAACACGCATACTACACACATACATACACAGCTGAAAAGAAACACCCAGTTCTCTGATATATTAATAATGTAGTCATATGAACAAAATCTAGCTATGTGAAAGGTTAAAAAAATTTCAAAATTCGATGAAAACTTCTGCCTGCAGCTAACAGGATGAAAGCTAATATAGATTTGTTCACAAATTGCATCTGTTTTCCTCTACTAGCCAAGTCAGAGACAATATAGTCTAAATCTTATCTGTTCTCAATGCTTGGCACCAAGCAAGCACTCAGGGTACACTGGTTGGATTGGTGATCTCCAAAGTCCTTTCAAATCTAAAGCCACCTGACACCTGACCAAGATGGATATAGTTCAACAAAATGCTACAAGGTTTCAAAACACATATACTTAAATCATTCTGAGGCCTTGTATAATACTGTCACTGAAAGATTTAAAAATATTTTTGCAAGTAGTTCATACCTGTAATCCTAGTACTTAAAAGACCAAGGCAGGAAAATCAAAAGTTTGAGACATGCCTGGGCCACATAGTGAGTTCCAGGCCAGCCTGGTCTATACTGATAACCATCTCAAAAATAAATAAATAAATAAATAAGCAACTAAACTAAAGTAAAAGAACAACAGCAATATAACTAAATATATATTTACAAATACATGCACAAATATAGATCTCATTTCTATTTAACCCCATAATCTAATATAAAATTAGGATTTTTCTGTTCTTGATTTAAGAAACTTTATATTTGTAAATTTATACAAGCAGGAAAAGTAGGAAATACTAAAATAGGAAGACAAATAAGAAAGACCTACAATGTAAAATGTACCTCACTGTATACAAATAGGCACACAATGTATCTTTCGAAACCAGAAATGCTGGGGACTGTAGCTCAGCTTGTCTTGTGAGTCTGAGATACTGAATTTGACTCCCAGCACAGTATATACCAGACTTGTTGACAAAGCCTCCAATCCTAGAGTGTAGTGACAAGATAGAAAGGTCCATCTTGGTCAGCTACTTGGGCAGGCCAAGGCACACCTAGGCTACAATGATGCTGTATTAAAAGAAAGCATTTCTATTACTTCAGGTTATAATTTAAAATCTCTGAAATAAATAAACACAGAAAAAACTGTGAAAGATAAGATTTTACAAGTTGGAGATATTTTATTTGCCTCAAGATAAGCCAACAGCAACAAAAACCTTGAGTGAAAATCCACCTGACAAGACGCTTTTGCTTTTCAGGAATGTGCAGAGTTCTGCACGACTTCCCTCCCTATCCCTATTAAGCCAGGAAAGTCTCTATCTGGAATCTTCAAAGTCCAACTTCATAATTTAACTTCAAGAATGCTAAATCACAGATAAAACATCACTAAAAATTAAAGTTACCCCAGCAGTGAAGAGGGGCTGAGGAAAATCCCATCTGATGCAGGGTGGGAGGGGGTTGTACAGCCAGTCTCAACTACATAGCAGGACCTTCTTGATGGGATATGGGGGAGAACGAAGTCTCTCCAGATAATTACAGTGTTCCAGCAATCCATACCCGCAAAATAGATGCTCCCAAACATTAAAAACTCACATGAAAGTGAGTCAAATCTCACCAACACTCTCTCTCTCTGTCTCTCTCTCTCCCTCCCTCCCTCCCTCTCCACACAGTTTGAAGTTGCTGAGGATGTAACTCCATAGGTAGGCTACTTGCCTTGTGTCCCTGGGTTCAATTAACAACGGGGGTTGGGGAGGGTGAAGTTGATGAAGAGTGATAAAGCCTATCTAAGTAGAAGAGGACTTCCTAATTTCCTAGAGTGCTATAGTAATCTGAGCTAAAAGGCTGGGATCTGATTCTAAGCACTAAACTGCCTGCCTGCCTGTTTCGTTTTGTTTTGCTTTGTTTTAAAGACAAGATCTTGCTATGTAACCCTGGCTGATCTACCAGTAGATCTACTAACAGCTATGTAGCCCAGGCTGCCCCCGAACTCATGGCAATCTTCCTGCCTCATCCTTCTATAGCAGTACTGGTATTAAAAGTGTGTACTCCCGGCAAGGAATGAGTTTTAGTAAAAGCAACTGAAACAAATACTATGAAAAATAATCATTTCTGAGCCCAGCATGGCGGCGTATGCCTTTAATATCAGCACTTGGAAGGCAGAAACAAGAGGATCTCTGTGAGTTCGAGACCAGCCCACAAAAAGTCAAAAAAGGAAAAGAAAAAGATCATTTCCGAATTTAAGAATTCCCAAACTAAGCCCCCAAAATAACTCAATGGATAAAGGCATTTTCCACTAGACTTGAGTTGAATCCCCCGTATCCAGAGAATGAGAGGGGAAGAGCCCAAAGACTGTTTGATCTCCACGCAAGGATACATGCGCGCCGCGCGAACACACACACACATATCAACACAACTGAGTATGTAGTTAAATTAAAAAAAAAAATCCGAATCCACGAACTAATGGTACAAGCTTAGACTCCAAGCAAATAAACTTCGCAGACTTCTACACCACACCTGTAGGAATACACTGCCACCCACCCAGTCCAAATCCTAGTAATACAAAAAATAATAGGGCAGTGGTTATCTGATGTTCCAGATGAAGAAACTGAATGTATAGCATTAGGAGGCTGGTCAGACCTGGAAGCACAACGCTTCCTGGGGACGGAGTAACACCAAGACTGGCTCCAGGCCCGGAGCTCACAAAGCCATCCGGTCCTCCTTCCCTAGCGACAGATCAAAGCTGAGTCCAGACGTTCCCGTTCCCGGCCCCGCCCAAGCCCCTCGCGCGGCCAGTGCGATACCTGGCGAAGAAATCCGCGAAGCCACCGCTCCGTCGAGCCCGAGCCGTGGTGCCCCCGGGACCCTGCTCTGCCGCTGGCAAGGGTGCGGACGGCCCCACCGAGGGCAGGAGGTCGCCGGCGCTCTGACGGCGGCTCACCTCGAACGTGTTCCGAGAGCCGAAGCGGGCGTCGGGGAGGCCGAGGCTAGGCTCCGCGCTCCCGACGGCCCTCCCGGCAGAGGTGGCGGCTGTGGGGTCCGGGTCGTCCGTGTCCCCGGCCGCCAAGCAGCAGCTCCGCAGCGGGTCCTCGAGCGGCGCGGCCCAGTCGTCCAGGCCCCCCGCACCGTCCACGCCCTCGTCCGCGGGCTCCAGCAGGCAGGGACGGCCGCAGGTTCGGCGGCGACGCGCCTCCTCTGGGCCGCGACGGTCCTGGCGCAGCAAAAAGCCCGAGTCTCCGTTGGTCATGCCTGAGCCGCGCGCCGCGGGGACTGCTGCCGCCTCCGCCCCGCCGAGCCCGGGCTTCAGCGGGCCCGCGGCCGCCGCGAGGTACCGCTGCAGGAGCTGCCGCGGCGGCGGCGCCTCCTCCTCTCCTGCCTCCTCCGGCGGCTCCGCGGCGACAGCGCCTCCGCTAAAGCCGCCGGTGGCCGGGACGGTCTTCCCGTCCTGACCCATGGGCCCCGGGACTGGGAGCAGCTCGGCGTTCCTTCCCGAGCAGGCTCCGGCATCCTCGGGACCCATCATCTGCGGCGGCGGAGGAGGACTGCCCCGCGTGCAGGGTCCGCGGCCACCGCCGCCGCAACGTTCCCAGACCCACCCCTCCCACCCCGTGGCCCGGGCGGTTGCCGGAGGCCGGGCACGCGCTGGGATCGCGCACGCGCACCAGCGGGGCCGGGCCTGCCGCGACCCGGCGCGTCCCCGAACCATAGAGACGGCAGCTAGAGCGACCCGGGAGGACGATCTGAGATCGGCCAGCCGGGTGACAGTGTTTAGCCTAAGTGTGGGCAAGGCTCACTTCGCATAGGACACATCACTTGATGGCGATTTGTTTGTGAAAGTAAACTAACGAAGTTAGTTTAAGTCCTCCTATCTTGACAGTTTTTACCTTCTCTAACAACAGTGAAGAACTCTTGGAACCGTTCAGGTCTTCATTGTTCGGATGGCAGCCCCTTACCTACCTTTTCCACTTAGTTGTCCATTTTTACCAAACTCTTATCTTCCGCCACTTTTTAACACGTTGGTTGTCATGTCACCTGGGTACGGAAATGAAATGGAGTCAGAGAGAGAAGGACTATTAATAACTGCAGTGCTCTATGGTAATGGATTAAAATTGAATGATGACCATTTAGTGGAAATAAAAGGTATTTAATGTATGAATCACTAGACATACTAACTAGCCACAGGAGTGATAGGAGAGCAGTCAGGAATAACAAGGTTATGAGATTGGCGTGGTGTGAAGAAACAGGAAACTGGATTGGGGAAAAACACTGGAATTAGCTAACAGAGTGAGAGTTTAAAAACTTGGGTTAAGGTTCTGGTTTGGTGGAAGGGCCATTTATGTAAGCCACAAAGTGGGATATCAAGTGATTCTACTTCCATAGAAGAATGAGCATGAGGCAGAGACGCAATAGTGTTGGCATTTCAGAAGAGACGATGAAGTTGTAGTAAAAGGCCTAAATAAACATTGTTGTAGTAGGATGAAGCACTAACTAGAGACCATTCATTCTACAAATGTCTCTGAAGGTAAGTATAGAAATAGACTGGAGTACTTAGCAAACAGTATTGTCAAATATATACATGAAATATATACATGAATAGATTTGAGTGAATATAAACTAGTGATAAGATGTGCACCTATGTACCTACCATTCAGGTTAAGAACTATCAAGTGTCTTTTGTAATGAACTTTTCTGTAGGTCGAAGCATTAAGAGCATTTATCAAGATCTTTTGAAAGGTAGGAAGATAGCTCAGTTGGTCAAGTTATCATACAAGCATGAGGACTTTTACTGTATCCCCAGCACTCATATAAAAAGCCACTGTGGTACAATGCCCTTGTAATGCTAACATTGGAGAGGCAATCCCTGGGATGCTCTGGTAACCAGCCTAGCTAAAACAGCTGGCCTTAGATCTTATTAAGAGGGCATGTCTCAAACAATAAGATGGGCAGTTCCAAAGGAATAACAGCTGAGTTGAACTCTCACCTCCCTAAGTATGAGTGTATACTTACCTCATACATACAAACACACATAACCGCACATACATACACAAAGATCTTTCAAAAGGAAAAACCAAAGAATGTGTACAAACCATAGATAGATAGATAGATAGATAGATAGATAGATAGATAGATAGATAGACAGACAGACAGACAGATCCCGTATTAGTTACGGGGGCAGTACCCATAATACATACAGAAATAAGCCTATGTGGTAGAATGCACTTGTAATTACAGCACTCTCTAGGGTGAAGCAAAAGAGAATCTCAAGTTCAAGACCAGCCTGGGCTACATAGCAAATTTGAGGATAGCATGAGCTACACAGCAAACTTTTATCTCAAGAAAAAAAAATCACAATGCTATATTTTAAAAGACAACTTGACTAGGTGGTGGTAGTGCATGACCTTAATCTCAGCACTCAGGTGGTGTAGGCAGGTGAATCTCTGACTTCAAGGCCAGCCTGGTCTATACAATGAATTCCAGGACATCCAGGGCTCCACAGAGAAACCCTGTCTCAAAAAACTAAAAACATCAGTTAATCAATAAATCAAAAGACAAATCAATTTTAAAATGAGCTCACAACTCAGTTTTAAAATGAGCTCACATCTATAATCAGAGTATTTGGGAAGCCAAGACAGGAGGCTTGTTTGACTACATAGTGAGTTCCAGTGAGGTGATTTGTTCCAAAACAGGGAAGGGAGAGTGCAAAATTTTCAACATATGTATTTTTCTCGAGAAGATATGTTAAATGGAATATCAATAAGCATATCACAAGTTATTTGGGAGTAACAAATCAAAACTATGAGATAGCACTTTTCACTCACTAATAAAAAAGAGAAAGGAAGGAAGGGGAAGAGGAGGGGGGCAACAAATGTGACACTTACAATTCCAGCACTCTGGAGGCTTCTGCAGGAGAATCAGAATTACAGGCTGCCCTGGGTTACACACAACAAAACTCTGATTCAAAATAACTAAACTTTTTATAAACTTTCTGCCTTATCTGGTAAGTAACATTTTATCCAGTTTAACAAAGAAATGTTTCCTTATGAGATACATTATATCCTTTGTGACTTTGTGTGGTCCCTCTTAAGTTGATTATTTTGCTGTGCCTGCAGTCAAGACGAGTATAAAGGCCTCAAAATCTTTACACCGTTCTTTAAAATGTATTGTTATTAGTGGTATTATTAATTGCTATTGTTTTGATGGTATGTAATGAAGCTTGCACAGGTGGTGCTTTCTTTTACCTACTGAACCATCTTATGGGCTCTTCATACATTTTCTTTATAGTTCTGGAGCTATACTGGACTTCAAAAGAGCATCATAAGTACGAGCATCTACAGACCCTTAGAGCAATGTTACTTAAACATTTAAGATTAAACACACGCACACACACACACACACACGGGCGGGGGGAGTGGGAGATGCCTAGGTCAGGCCCATTAACTATGTAACTATCTTCAATGATAAATAAAATATGTTGTCAGCATGTCTCTTTGGAAACTGATTGATAGCATGAACAATAAATTTGATATCAAAATTTAAAAGTAAGCTCTGTAATGTAGAAATATATGATCTTGCAAAGCTATGCAATTTGGTTTGCTACTAAAATCATCTTCAACTTCTGCAAATAATTTAAATTCCATACATTCCTGGTAAAACTCAATCTGGTATAAAGGATGAGTGGGATCAAGGTTGTGAATTATAACAAATTAATAACTATTTCAAAGATGCATATAGCAAATTGACTTAGCAGGGTGAGATATGAGTGGGAAATAAATAGTAGAAAGATCATAGAGCAGCTGTCATCTGGTAAGCCACAGTGGGACAAACCACAAACCAAGAGATATAGGAAATGCTTTTAAAATACACAATGATACTTCGATGGAGCAACTCATATTAGGAAGTATTGTAATCCTACCCCTGGGAGATCTGTCATAAGGAAATCATCCCAAAAAAAAGATAACAGTCGTGCAGGAATGTTTAAAGCTAAATGTTTTACAGCCAAAAATTCTAATTTACCTAAGACAATATGGGAAGTAGAGGAAAAGCTAGGTATATCAAAGACAAGTGACAGAAATGCAAAAATACAAAGAAATCTAACAAACATATGCTAAATAAAAATAAGGATATGTGCCAGGCATAGTGGTGCATGTCTTTAGTCCCAGAAATTGGGAGGCAGAGGTGGGTAGATCCCGGAGTTTGAGGCATGGCTGGTGTACAAAGCAAGTTCCAGGACAGCCAGCACTATACAGAGAAACCCTGATTTAGAAAGATCATAATAATAAAGACGTGTAATCAAATGCTACAATTACAATAATGTGCAAAATTATTTATCGATAAAGATCAAAAAGGTTTGTCATGAAAAGAGAAAGGGTGGAAACCTATTTTACACTTTTTGTTGACATTATTTGAAGTTTTGTTTGGTTTTTGAGAAAGGGTCTCCTGCAGCCCTGGCTGGCTTCAAACTCAATATAGCTGAGGTCTGGAGGCCTTGAACTCCAGATCCTCTTGTCTTCATCTTCTAAGGGTTAAGATTATAGTTCCTAGGTATGCACTTCTATGCCCAGCTTATATTTCTTTCATAACATTTTTAAACTATAATTTATTTTATATGTATGTATGCCTGTGTGTTTGTATAAGCACTACTTGCTTTCAAGATCCCTCTGTGGTCAGAATAGGCTCAGTTTCTGGGAACTGGAGTTACAGATATTTGTGAGCTGACACTTGAATGTTGAGAACCAAACCTGGGTCCTCTACAAAACCAGTAAATACTCCTAACCACTGAGCTATCTTTCTAGCCCCTATAATAATTTTACATTGATTAAATGTTAACTCTTTAAAAGAATTCCTGAAGTATGTTTCTAAATGTATGTTACAGCTATAGATTGTAAAGTAATGCAAATAAATTTGGTGTTGCAACAGGACATTAAGCTGCATTTGAAAAGGAAAGCAACTATAAGGCTATGTTTAAAAGCTATAGAGGGCTAGCACAATGGCTCAGCTGGTAAAGGTCTTTCCTTACCACCAACCCTAACAATTGGAGTTTGATCCCTAAGACACACTTGGTGGAAGGAGGGGAACAAACTCCTGCAGATTGTTCTCTGACCTTCATATACAGACACACGCATAAGTAAATGTAATTTTCAAGTTACTCTGTGAATTTGAGGCATCCTGTTTCTACAAGGTAAAGCCCTGTCTCAAAAAAAATTTTGTTCTAAGTTTCTAAAAACAATGACAGGGGTTGGGTTTGTAACTCGGATGATAGGCAGCTTGTACAAAGTCCTAGGCTTGGTTCCCAGCACCAGACAAACCAAGCCTGGTGGCACAAGCTAGTAGTCCAAAAGCACAGGAGGTGATGCAAAGTTCAAGGCTACCTACCACCATCTAGTAGCAGGCTTGTGGCTAGCCTCGACTACATGAGACTTTTCCTCAAATAAACAAAACAAAAGAAAAACAAAATATAACAAATGAAAGTAGGAGATAGTTGCCACTAATATAATCCAATGAAATTTTTTACATAAAAGTGTGAAAGATTGGTTTGTTAAATGTTCCTGTTTTCAATAACAGCTGGATCCAGTTCCAGATTCCAGTCATTTTTTCAATGACACCTCTTTAAGTCTACAGTTTAAAGCCAGGAGAGGTGGCCCATGTCGTAATCCTTGAACTCTGGAAGCATAAACAGACGGATCTCTTTGAGTTCCAGGCCAGAAATCTGACTACACAGCAAGTTCCAGGCTCTTTTTAAAAATATTAACTGCTTAAAGTAAAAAATAAATAAACAAACAAATAAAATGCATTTAATACAATAGAATGCTAAACAAAACAACCCACCAAACCTCAAAACACAAATATAACCATAGCCCATTACTCAGAAATAGTCAACATTAAATATTAAGATGAAGGTATAGCAGCTCATTGGTACGGCATATGCTTAGCAATTACAAGGCCCTGGGTTCAATCAACTTCTAGTCCCCCATAGTGACAGACCATGCTATGAAGTATTGGGAAATGTAGAGGTTGAATGGGGAGATTGGGAAAGCATACAGAGTGTGGACTAAAAAGTAATTGTCTTAGGGTTGCTATTGCTGTGATAAATCACCACGGGTTTATTTCATCTTGTAACTCTCAAACCACAGTCCACCAGTGAGGGAAGTCCTGGCAGGGACCTGGAAGCAGGAACTGAAGCTGAGACCTGCCCACAGTGAGGCAGGGCCCTCCCACATCAGTTATCAAGAGCACGATCCCCAGGCTCCCAAAAGCCATTCTGGTGGAGGCATTGTCTTAACTGAGGTTTCTTCTTCCCAAACGTCTCCAGCCTTTGTTAAGTTGACATAGAACAAGCTAGCACAGTCATCTTGTATGTAGCATTTTAAATGTTTAGGAAAAGACAACCAAAACCTCCACTAGAAAATGGTGATTATCTTTAACATACAATTTTATAGTTATCAGTTCCTAAGGGGATCTAATCTACTGAGCCTCTTACCCTGGTGCCTCGGTTTTGTTTTTTGTTGGTTTTCATAAACAGTGGAGAATGTGGGGACTGAATAAAAAGAGGGAAGCATGCCGGCGGAGGACAGTGGCTAAACTGAAAAAAAAATGTAGCCATTAAACAGTTCTTTGAGCATAAAACAAAAGTAAATCTGTAGGAAATAGCGCCCCTTGGGATGAAAGTAAAAGTGGGCTAGACTAATAATATTCAGTAGTATAATTTTGAGATTTAAAATCTCACACTCAAATGCCATTAAAGATGATAAAGCCGGCAGATCTTAGACAACAGGAAATAGCAAGGTTCATGGGGAAGTATAGAGTATAGTATATAGCCCACTTAAAAGCATTAAAAATCAGTTTCAAATGTCACAGACATAAAAAAAAAATTCTGCTGGCATCGTTTGATCCACGGCTCCCCAGTCTGTATCCATGAGCCCTTTAAATTCTAGAGAAAAGAGCTGATCATGTTAAATAAAAAAAAAAAAAAAAAAAGGAAATACCTAACCTAGCAGGGCACGGTAACACAGATTTTTGATCCCAGCACTCTAGAAACAGAGGCATGAGGATCTGTGAGTCTGAGGCTAGCCTGATCTACATCTGAGCACCAGGACAGCAGGCTTCAAAGATATCCTGCCCAAAAAGGGGAGGGGCAAAACAAAACTACTAGGAGGAGACACAGTACTTTAAATCAACAACAAATATTTATTAATTCTTTCTAGGCACTAAAGACTGGCCTATTTGTTGGGGATAATAAGTTACTATCTCTATACAGGTCCTATTAAATCTTATGAATGCACAGTCACATTGTGGTACAAAATAACTTGTTTCTTCTGCTGGACCGAAAACTAGTTCCTAACTCAGCCCATGATTTAAATTCCAGCCTCTTGTCCTTTTATTTTTAAAACTATGATAGCCCTAAAATATCTTTAGTCTAACATTGGCGCGAGAAGCAGTGGCAAGGAGGATCATCACAAGTTTGAGCCAGCCTGGTCTACAAAGCAAGGTATACTATATAACAAGAATCTGTTTTAAATAAACAAACAAAAAAGGCAGCTAGATGGATCAGCATTGTTGCCAAGCCTGACGTTCTGAGTCTGATCCCAGGATCCCCCACATGGCAGAAAGAGAAAACCAACTCTCCCAAGTTGTTGTCTGACACAGGTGTTAAGTAAATAAAAATTTAAAAAGTAATCTTATTCAAATTTAAAAATTAGATTCACTCATCTTCCTACACAAAACCTCTATTTCTCAAGTGGGGAGTAGTGGTGCTCACCTTGGTGGTACTCCCCTGTGGTTGTGCTCCCTTGTGGTTGTGCTCCCCTGTGGTGGTGCTCCCCTGTGGTGGTGCTCCCCTGTGGTGGTGTTCCCCTGTGGTGATACTCCTCTGTGGTGGTACTCCCCTGTGGTGATGCTCCTCTGTGGTGTGCTCCCCTGTGGTGGTGCTCCCCTGTGGTGGTGCTCCCCTGTGGTGGTGCTCCCCTGTGGTGGTGTTCCCCTGTGGTGTGCTCCCCTGTGGTGGTGCTCCCCTGTGGTGTGCTCCCCTGTGGTGTGCTCCCCTGTGGTGATGCTCCCCTGTGGTGATGCTCCCCTGTGGTGGTGCTCCCCTGTGGTGTGCTCCCCTGTGGTGATGCTCCCCTGTAGTGATGCTCCCCTGTGGTGGCGCTCCCCTGTGGTGGCGCTCCCCTGTGGCGGTGTTCCCTGTGGCGGTGCTCTCCTGTGGTGGTGCTCTCCTGTGGTAGTATTCCCCTGTGGTGATGCTCCCCTGTGGTGATGCTCCCCTGTGGTGATACTCCCCTATGGTGGTGCTCACCTGTAATTCTAGCACTTGGGCTGAGGTAGGAGTAATGTAAGCTCAAAGCCCAGATCAGGGGGGTTACATCCAGAGTTCCAGTTTTGCTTGGTCTATATAGCATAACCTTGTCTCAAAAAATTAGAGCTGGGCGGTGGTGGCGCACGCCTTTAATCCCAGCACTTGGAAGACAGAGGCAGGTGGATTTCTGAGTTCAAGGTCAGCCTGGTCTACAGAGTGAGCTCCAGGACAGCCAGGGCTACACAGAGAAACCCTGTTCCAAAAAACCCAAACAGAGGCTGGTGAGATGGCTCAGCTATTAAGAATGCTTTGTTCTTTTTGTCGTTGTTATTGCTGTTCATTTATTATGTGTTCTGAGTGTTTTGCCTGTACCAACGGCATGCCTGGTAGCTGAGAAGGTAACAAGAGGGCACCAGATCCCCCAGGAGTTACTCTATAAGTAGCTAGGAATTGAAGTCCGGTCCTTTAGAGGAACAGCCAGTGCACTTAAACATTGAACCAGCACTCCAGCCCCCAGAACATTTGTGCAAACATGAGAACCCAAAATTGAGATTCCAGCACCCACATAACGAACCAAGTATCAAGTAACTGCCTGTAACTTCAGCTCTGAAGAATCCAACACCCTTTTATGGTCTCTGGGAGCAAACACACACTCATATACACTTGTGTAAACATGTATACAAATCTATTAAACACGTCAAAAGTAACAACTAATAAAGCCAATTAGCCAACTAAAGAAACAAGCAAACCCAAAATATCACCAAACCCCAAACCTACTATTTCTTTGATGATAGAAATATTGATCTTTGAATTCAGTGCCTACCCAGGTCTCAATAAATACATATTGAATTTGTCCATAGGACTGATGAGATGGCTTAGTCAAGGCTCTCCAAGCCTGACACTCAATCCCAGAGATCAATCCCAGAGATCCACCCTATGGCTTGTTCCTTGGAAACTGAAACCTTTCCTCCAGGAGGGAAGGATGAGTCCAGGGTGGCAAACAGAAGATAAACAAGTCACATGTCTGGGAAAATAAATACTGAGGTGAACCAATCTCACCCAGCTACAAACGATGGCGAGAGCTCTAAGAACTTGGAGCAATCTGGCGGGCTCTCCCCAATAGCACAAATGGGAGTGGGCAGGGCTGGGAGTGGAGATTCTGAGCGGGCGAGAGTGCAGAAGGGAAGGGAGTTCAGACTGTGGAGCCGCCTGCCAGCTGTGCTTCTGGAGCCCTCACCAGGAAGTGGTGGGTTTTGTGGTGAGGAAGCTGTTTTTGAGTTATGGATGTTCCTTGTAAGTGACCCTTCACCCACACTCCTGATAGTGGCCACAAAACAAAAACAAAAAACAACAACAACAAAAACAACCCAAAACTTATTTGCTCACCAAATTGGATATTGGAGGAATTGTTTCTTTGGGGACGGAGGGGAAAGGGAGTAGGGGTGGGGGTGGAGAGAGAGAGAAAGAGAGAGAGAGAGAGAGAGAGAGAGAGAGAGAGAGAGAGAGAGAGAGAGAGAGAGAGAGAGAGTTGCTCTAGAAAGTCTGTCACATAACAGATCCATGTGGTAGAAGGAGAGAACTGACGCCTACAAGTTGTCCTCTGGCCTCCACATCACATGTGTGTGGTGGCATGAACACACACACACATGCACACGTACTCTCATTATAAATGTTATTTGTTTGTTTTTTCAAGACATAGTTTCTCTGTGTAGGACTGACTGTCCTGGAGTTCACTCTGTAGACCAGGCTGGCCTCCAACTCAGAGATCCACGCATCTCTGCCTCCTGAGTGCTGTGATTAAAGGCCTGAGCCACCACCACCTGGCTAAGTGTTACTTTTTACATGTCCTCAATTTTATCTTGCTTATTTATTTTGTGTGATGGGAATCCCAGTTCAGGGTCTAGCATATACTAGGAAAGTACTCTAACACTGCCTTATGCACTTAGCCCAACATCCCCAATTTTTGATATCCCTTAAAGAGTCATGTTACCCTACTCCCACCCCCATTCCCCAGTGTAGTCTACAGTAAGGGACTCACTTCTGATGCTGAGGATGGCAAAACAATGACACTCACAGCTGGGTCTAAAATTCTAAAAACTTGAATGTTTACTCCTCCTCCTCCTCCTCCTCCTTCTCCTTCTCCTCCTCTTCCTCCTCCTTGTGGCAAAGACAGCAGGAGAAGTCAGCTGCTCTGACATGAAAACAATCAAAAAAGAAACTGAAGCTGTTGCTACAGCCATAAAAGTCAGAATGGTAGCTACTCTTTGTGCCCCACTCACTAGAGTCTTCAAGTGACCACAGCTTTGAGAGGGATTTAGATTGCAATCTCAGTAACCAGAACAAGCCTGCTAAACCACTCTTAAAAACGGGACCCACAGAAACAGTGAGAAATATAAACATCTGTTAGTATTTTAAAGTGACGATTGAATACATAATTTACTTACCAGAACTGACACACTGAATCATTATGTGAATTTTAAAGTGTAGCTGTTTTGTGGCCTCTTATTTGCCTCTTTCCCTTTCTCCACTTCACATATAAATCTTAAAGATTCATTTATATTTTATGTTTGTGTGCATGTTTTGCCTGCATGTATGTATGTGTGCCACGTGCATGGCTAGTGCCCATGGAAAACAAAAGAGGACCTCAGATCCCCTGGAACTGGAATTGCATGTTTTGTGAGACACCATGGGGGTGCTGGAAACTGAACCTGGGTTCCCTGGAAGAGTAACAGTTGCTCTTAACCACTGAGTCATCTCTCCAGACTCCCACTTCCCATATTTTGCCTCTTCTCAAGACTGCCAAATCCCTTTTGTTTTGGTAGTTATGAAGTCTTAGATAGGTTCAAGATGACTTAGTGGGAAAAAGATGCTTGCTGCAAGCCCAACAACCTGAGTTCAATCTCTGGGAACCACATGGTAGAAGATTGACGACCAAAAGTTCTGCCCTAACCTCCACATACAGGTCACACACCCACCCACACACCCACACACACATACACACACACAGCAAAGTAAATGAATGGTTAAGTAAACACATGTAGTTAAATAAAGTTCTAAAAGTACTTAAGAAGCTACTACTTCTTTTCTTCCTCCCCCTCTTCCTCCTCTTCCTCTTCTGCCTCTTCTTCTTCTATGGGTTAAAGAAATTTTTCAGCTGTAGATCTTTTCTTTCTGTTTGGCATATTGTAGAGATGTCTGCCCAGCACTTGGGAGGCAGAGGCAGGTGGATTTCTGAGTTCAAGGCCAGCCTGGTCTACAGAGTGAGTTCCAGGACAGCCAGGACTACACAGAGAAATCCTGTCTTGAAAAAAAACCAAAAAAAAAAAAAAATCAACCTGTACAGATGTCTGTTTTATTTATATCCATTTATTTGCTAGAGTGAATTTTAAATGCAATTAATAGCATATGCTTAGAAAACGAAGGAAAACGTTAAAACCATGAATCCAGCAAAGCTGATCTTCAGAGTACCCGTGGATAAGCCCATGAACAGACCAGTTTCCTAACTTGTAACCAGAGCAAGGACTTCTGTTTGATGATATGTGTAGGGAAGAGTGCATTAGAGGAAGCAGAGGTGGATTGTGGGATTGTGAGAAAGATGCTGACACCTTAGATGTTAGTTTTACTCTATAGTGTCTTCCTGGATCAACTATACTTACCAGCAATGTTAGAGTGAAGACTTGCTGACAATACATCCTTGTTTGAAAGACATTCTTTCACAGACAGTAACTAACAGAGTCTGGTACAATGAGGAGGGTAATGAAGTTGTGTTGCCCCGGGGTTGTTCAGAAACTGCTCATGACTTTGTGCACGGAATGACCTTCTCTTCCCTAGGGATTTTTGAAAACCAATGAGTAGAGAGTGGCTCTGACCTGCCCATGCAAGTGTGCAATAAGGAAATGCCGAGGTTTAGTTTATCAACACAAGTCTTAAATGAGAAAGAACAAATAGCAGCACCTTGGGGAAAAAAATCTCAATTTTGCCCTTGCCTACATTATTGCAGATTGAGAAAGGTATTTGATCCCTTTTTGCTGAAAAACTATTCTCACTAATGTGACTGGCACATTTCCCAGCTGAATTTGTAATCCAGTGTAATACCTAATGTCCTAATTCTTAACTAAAAATTAATTACTGTGCTATGGTGACTCCTAGCTAGAATTCCAGCACTCACGAGGCTAAGGAGGGAAAATTGTCACAAATTCAAGGTTAACCAGGGATACATAGAAAAAATAAATCAATTCAGTGGAACTAATGTTTATCTCACAATATTATTGACAATAAGAGAAAATAAGTGTGCATTAGCTTGGAAACATTAAGTGCTTAAATAAGTGAAAGTATGCAAGTTGTCTTAGGTTTGACTCTGAATTCAAATTTCACAGCTTCGTACTCATAAACTCACAGTAGCTGTAGGTACCTGCCCCACGACCAGTCCCACCAAGGAAAGGAGAAGGCTTACAGGGCACATGGCTCTCAAAGATTCCGGAAGAGGTTAGATCGTTGTCTATAGCTGGGTACCCTCTGCTGAGCCCACCAGGTTCCAGCAGGGAGCCACAAACTCTTGAGCACACAGATGGCCCTGGTTAATCTTGGTAGATCACAAAATGAACAGACATGGATGTGTGAGACAGATCTGTGGGGAAAGTGGAGGGCGCAAGGACGGTGGGAAGGTTGGAGGCCAGTATGCAGGGCATAGATATGAGAAATCATAAATATGTTTTTAGTTATAGCATGAGATGTCCTCCCTCTCACAGAGAGGACACAGCAGTTTATTGTCTTCTGTAGTTTCTCCTCCCACTTCAGAGATGATACTCATATAATTTTTATGACAGCATATTGTTATACTGTTCTAATATATTATTAGTTATTCTGTTATTTTCCTTGTGTGCCCAACTGATAATCCTTATGTCTTCATAGGGAAAACATAGTACTTAGGGCTCAATAATATCACTGATTTCTGGCTTTGAAATACGTCCTTTGCAGATACAGGGAGAACAGCTCTAGATGTTAACAATTCTAATTGAATGTAACCTTTCTTAGAAATAGAGCTTTTGCAGAACAATCTATTTAATTTCAGGTCATTAGATTGTGCCCTTAATCCAGTTAAAATGTTATAACAGAAGACAGACACGTAAAGGCACAGAGACAAAGGGAAAATGTTAAATAAAGATGGAGGCAGAACCTGGAGTATCCACAAGCCAAAAACTGTCAAGGGTTGCTAACTGTTCCAGAATGTCCGAAGAGTCAGAAATGAGAACAGAGGTCCCTAAGAAGGAACCAACTATATCAATGCCTTGATTTTAGACTTGTAGCCTTTGTAGTGCTGAGAGAATGCAGCACTTGGGTGTAAATAAGTTTTTTGAAGGTAATTCCAGGAGCCACTGATTATTATATGGTATAAAGGTGAGACCAGAAAGAGAAGGACCCTGATAGTGTGATTGTGAGTAGGCTGTTTGTAGATTGGGCTCAATCGTTTCATGAACCTTTGCACGATGAAGTGTTGTCCTATCTCCAAGGACATTGGCATAAATATTAGCATTATTAGTCTTCCTTGGCTGCTCTAACAAATTACCTCAAACTTGGTGACTTAAAGCAATAGAAAGTCATTCTCTCATAGTTTCAGAGATCAGAAGTCTGCAATCAGCATCGCTGAGGGGAGATTTGGTGTCTGATTTCTGTCCCCCTTGGTGGCTGATGGAATTTCTACCTTCTTTTTTATTAAGGTACATGATTTTCACAAAATGATCAGTTTCATTCTGATATTTCATAGATGAATGTAGCACAGTTTAGTAATATTTACTCCTTTAACCTTTCCGCCCCTTCCCTTGTGATCATCCTTATTCCCTCTCCCTCCGAATTAATTTTAATTCTACTTTAATGCCTTAAAACTCAAGATTCCAAATATGTGAAAACATGGTATTTTTCTGAGCATACCTTATTTTAATATGATGATCTCCAGTTCCAACCATTTTACTGAAAATAATATAATATCATTTCTTCACCTTTTTGTTTTGTTTTGTTTTGTTTTGTTTTCAAGATGTTTTCTCTGTGTAGCCCTGACTGTCCTGGAACTCACTCTGTAGATAAAGCTGGCCTTGAACTCAGAAATCAGCCTGCCTCTGCCTCCCAAGTGCTGGGATTACAGGCATGCGCCACTACTGCCTGGCTTCATTTTTTTAATATTAATTTTTATTTTATGTATATGTGTCTTAGATTCCCTAGAACACGAGCTCCCATGTGGGTGCTGAGAATCGAAACCAGGTCCTCTGGAAGAAGAGTCTGGGCTCTCATCTATTGAGCCTTTTCTTCAGGCCCATAATTTCATTCTTCATACCTGAATACTGCTCCATACATATTTTGTTTTTCCTTTACTTGTCAGGAGCCATAATGGGACAAGCTAATAACTAGCAGGTGATCATCCAGAAATGGCCTGCCTCAGATTATTATATAATCTGCGGCAGGTGCGACCTTATTAAGCAAGGCTGTAAGGGACTCATTTTAGGAAAGAGTCCTGCTATTAATATGCTTTTCCTGTTATTATTAAACATATATAACAATCACTAAGTAGTACCACACCCCTTTGAGCAGATCTCTGCAGATCCACGAAGATGTACTGTCTTGTAGTGATGTTATTTAGACAAATAGGTGACTTCTTAAATCTTAATGATGATCCTATAAGAATTCCTAAAATTATGTCTGTGATTATTAAGCTCTTTTATAGTGGGACTGCTGTTAGGTCCTTTTCTGATCGTCAAAACTGCAATGAGAACTCTGCCAGTCTCCCAAGTGTCACCAGTTAATTGCTCTTAGATGGTAACCAGACTTTCTCTTACTCAGAGCACGTTCCAAGAGGTTGTAAAACAATTAACCAAAGGTCATAAAAAAGAAACTAACGATTTATTATAGGTGCTAGGACAGAATATAAAATATTGACTGGGTTTACCTATACAAAACTTCACTAATAACTTAGTTATGGTTTTAAACCTTCAGTAAACCTGTGGAGTTGAGGCAGGTGATGGTTGTTTAGCCCAGACAATTTCTTCTAATGGATATGCATGTAAACATTCTCTGTTGTAAACTTCTATCTCAATTTATGATTTGATTTTTTGTGTGAACTTGTGATGAACTTTGTAACATGTGATCATGTATTCTGAAAGATGTATAAGTACTGAAGACAAAGAAGAGAGAGAAGAATTTTTTTCCTTTCCCCACTTAAGAGTAGACATTTTTTCCCTTTCCCCACTTAGAAGAATTTTTCCCTTTCCCCACTTAGGATCTTTCCACTTTTCCCATTAGATAGCTTTCATAGGAAACTTTTTACAACTTAGTAATAAACTCTATAACCACTTCTCTAAGTGTCCCATTTTCTTCCTGCGATTTCTGACTAGTAGACTGAAGTTCCTACTGAGATAGAACAAAGGTCACATTGCTTAATCCTCCCGTTAGGCTACAGGTGCTAATCACCTAAGCCAGCAGATTTTTTTTACCCTCAGAAAGAGCGAGAAAGTTTTAAAGACTTTTTTAGAAGTTATCATCAGCATTTCAGCACAATTAGAAAGCTAGAAAGCCCTGAAACCCTCAGACTTTAAAGCCATCACCAGAGTTCTACTCTGTCCTTATACCACTATCCTCTCGGGCTGAAAGGGTCCTGGTATTTACTTTTTCTCTTCCTTTTCTTCCTTCCTTCTTTCCTTCCTTCCTTCCTTTTTTCTTTTTTTTTTTGTGGCATGTGTGTGTGTGTGTGTGTGTGTGTGTGTGTATGTGTGTGTGTGATTGAATATTAAGCCTAGGGCCTTACATGTGCTAGGCAAGCACTGTTCCACTAAGTTATATACCCAATTCTCTTTTTACTTTAAAATTTTTTGAGATATGAGACTGGAGGATGGCTTAGGGGTAAGAGTGCTTGTCGCTCTTCCTTAGGGGCAGAATTCAGTTCTCAGTACCCATATTTGGTGGTTCATATCACCTGTAACTCCAACTCTAGGGAATCTGACTCCCCCTTCTGGACCCCAGGGACACCAACAGACATGAAGCATATACACACATGTACATATATTTAAAAACGAATCTTAAAAATTTTGGAGACGTCTCATTAAGTTGTCAAGGCTGACCTTGAACTTGTGACAATCCTGCCTGGTCATTTTGAGTAGGTGAGATAATGGATCTGTGCCACAAGTCTCAGCTACATTTTATTTACCCGTTCATTCAATGATGATTAGCTGGGCCGATTCCATAATTTGGCTAATATGAATAGTGCTGCAAAGTATATCTCCTACATTGAAGATGCTTGAGAAAGAAGAAATAGAAGATCCTGGTGAAGAGATGGCTGGGAGAGTCAAGGGCACCCATTTTCTAATGTGGAGAGGGGATGTGGAGGGAGGGGGAGAAAGAGAAGACAGAAGAGAAAGTAGCATCAAATGTAGCCAAGTAACACAGAGAGGCTAAAGAGAGAAACACTGTAACACTGTATACACTTAGGAGAAAACTCCAATTTGGAGCTTCTTGGTTATCTTTCTATGAGCAGCTTCAGTGGGGTATCACAGGAATATTCAGATGGGTGAACATATCTTCCCCAAAGGACTCAAAGGAACCTTCCAGTACACCTCCTTCAGTGCTGTTTGACATAGCCCATTGATCCCTACTAGCCTGTATTCAGAAAAGTTCAGAGTAAGCCAAGAAGACAAGCAACTATACATTAGGCTTAACAGTGGGCTAGCTAAATTAGTGATAAACTGGAGTGGACAGGATCAAGAAGCCGATTCACTTAAGTAAGCAGGAATCATGAAAGCTTCCACTTTCAAATTTGCTTTCAAACAAAAAACTGATTTCAAGACAGTAGACAGTGTGGCAACAAGCTGTTTTAAAATGACCCAAGGATTTTACTTGATTATAAACTTAGATATAAAATGGGCAAAGAATAAGATAGTTCCTTTAAAAAACAAAACAAAACTAGCTCAGGGGACTGGAGAAATAGTTCAGTAGTTTAGAGTACTTGTTGCTTTTTGCAGAGGGCTAGAGTTCAATTCCCAGAAGCCACTTGGTTGCTCACAACCATCCATAAATCCAGTTCTAAAGGATTTGACACCCTCTTCTGACCTGTACCAGGTGAAGGTAGTACACATGCATACATGTAGGCAAACACTCATACAAAAAAGGCTAGCACAGAGTTGGTTATAACAGAGAAGAGGAAGTGGAAACACAAGGATGGGGATTTTCCTTGGAAGGAAAAAGACAAGAGTTAAAAGGAGAAAACATTGGAAAAAATAGTGAAGAGGTCTATGGGAATAGGCTAACTGGGAAGGAAATATTGGGGAAAGGCAGAGGGCAAGATGATTGACCGAACAGTGAGAAACATGGAGTTAGTTTTGAGTAGGAATGGAGATGCCTCATCCTTGAAACAACCAGAGGCAAGATGAAGAAATGGGAGTAACTGTTGATATGTTTAGGAAGGAATTCAGGCACAGGCTTGGTAAGAAAGAGCACAGGCTGATGTTTTCAATTTGTGTGATGAAGTAATCTAACAGTGAGACAGGCTCTGCTGTTTCCAAGACAGAGGGTGTGGAAGGAGAGAGAACAGGGAGAAAGTTAGAAGGGAGGCAGAAAGACGGTGCCAGATTGAAGGCGGTTTTCTCTGAGGTGAAAAGGAGAAAGGACGAGTTTTCTTAGTCTCCAAAAGAACACCACTGTTCATGATCTCAGCGTCCCCTGGGCTTCTTCTGGCTTATCTCACCAGCTCAGGACTGTGAGGTCAACTGTGTCAGGGTTATGCTCAAGAACGATATGCTTAACCCTGGGCATGGTGGTGGCTCTGCTCTGTAATTAGTATTTGGGAGCATACTGAGTTGGGGGGAGGGTCAGACAAATAACGACATCTTTTTTTTTTTTTAAAACTTTAATAGCCTCAAGTTCATCTTTGTGATGAAATTTTTTTTAATTTATTTTTATTTGTATATATGTGGGTGAGTGCCTGCCTGAGGTCAGGAGAGGTCGTCAGAATCCCTGGAGCTGGAGGTATAGATGGATGTGCTGGGAACAGAACCCGGGACTTCTGGAAGAGCAGCAAGCACTCTTAAAACACTGAACCATTTCTCTAGCCCAGTGTTTTATTTTGTTTTTTTAATTTAGGAAAAGGTCTTTGGGAGACAAGTACTTGAAAAACACATTCTTGCAATGCTTAAATCTTCCTGTAACAGTTAACAATTCAGTCAGAAATTACTAAACAGATAGTATTGTTACCAAAAGGAAACAGAATCTTAATTCTGCAAATCTCACCAATATAGTACTTTATCATATAATGGTTAAACCCAAAGAAAAACGATTCCACAGTAAAACCACAGACTTTTTTCTTTAGACACAGTCTACGCTGTGTAGACTAGTCTCTGTAGATCAGACCTCTACCTCCCAGTGTTGGGATTAAAGACGTGCTCCACCATGCCTAAACCTAAGTGTGGACTTCTGGTTGGTGGTAGGTAGTGAGACATCTTTCATCATTCCGTACAAAGCCCCAGTGCCTGCGGAGGGTTGGCTTTCAATAAAGAAGCTGCAGTCGCTCTTTAAAAGACCCAGAAGACGAATACCCGCAACAGGCGGAGACACAAGATGCAGGCGAATAAAATCGCCAAGCCCTCGCCTTCTGTCTTCTCCAGGACTTAGAAGGAATCCTGGCCGGAACCTGTTTGATTCCTTCAGCCGGGTCGCTGGCTTGTCACCAGCCTCAGCGATTCTCCCCCGAGTCAGTCCCTGAGCGCCTGAGCGCGAGAAAAGAGCCACCAGGGGGTGCTCGCGCCCGGCCCAAAGAGGAAGTCCCGCCTCCCGCTTCCGGCGGCTGAAAGGGGAGAGGCTGAAAGCGTCTTCCGGTTTGAGGAAGCCTGCGCTTTGGGCACGTGTGTCTTTTCCACCAGGCTCCTGCGTGTCCCTCTGTCCGAGTGATCTTGTCTGTGCTACTCCTTGCAGGCCTAAAAATGAAGGCGGTAAGTGCTCTCGGAACCCCGGTCCCGTTGCTCGGGTTGACAGGGTCTCCCTCTGCCTGGCTTATCTTTCCCTTAGGTTTGGACTCTGGTGTAGGGGGCGGTGGCCTATGTTGGTGTTCCCTGACGGCTCTATGCACCATCCACTTCGGGTCCTTGCTGGGGTTTTTGATTCCTCGCCCACTATGCCCAAGCACGGCCTCGGGGAGCAGATGTGAGGCCAGCACCGGACCCTGCATCGGAAGGATGTCAGGCTGAAGGGTTTTTCCAGACTGTCTCTCGAACCCTTTTTCTACACATGAGAAGCATGTCCAAACTTCCTTCAACCTATTTTCTGAGTCACTGGACCCGAAGAGAGCCTGTTTCCCCCTTAAAGTTTAAGGAGATAGGAAGGCTGGTGATTTTCCCAGATGGAGAGAGGGAGTTTAGAAGTAGTCTTGGGATTTGGATTACAAAGCACCTACCTATCAGCGAGAGAGTTGGAATAACTTATGTAACCTTCGCTTCTTTATGTTATGTGAGGGTCATTATTTAGGGTGTTGGGACGTTTGAGTGCTTTGTAAATAATAAAACATCAAAACATCAAATCAGTTGTTGTTAAAGGCATCCATTATTTTGGTCTGAATGTTTTACAGTACAACTGTTAGACATGCCGTGAGTGCCCATTTGTCACAAGATACGAGATTCATAATGGTTTTCTTTTCAGATCACACAGGTGAGAGAGTAGATTCAGATGGCGGGGAAATCCTGTATAGAGTAACTGAAGCGCTTGTACCATTCTGTAGGATTGCTTACGGCCATATATTGGTTTTTAGTTCTTATACAGGGATCCCTGGTTGTGACCATTTGTGAAATTGGTCTTGTTTAATTTATAAAGTGTTTTCCTTAACCTGATTTCAAAAATAATTTAAATTTCTTAGCTGTAGTGTCTCTTCTTTTGTTGTTTTCTAGAGAAGAAATAAAAAGCAGGTCCCAAGCTTTCGCAAGTTGATAAAAACTAGTAAAGTGAAACTTGAAAACAAACTGAAAAATAAGCAATTTAAACAACAAAGTACCATCAAGAAGTACCGAAAAGAGCAGAGGAAACTAAGGCAAGCTGTAAAAGATGCTGTGTCTAAAAAACCCATCCCACTGGAGGACCCAAGGAGCAAACGGCCAGGTAATGAAAGTGTTCACTCAACCTAGTTCTCATTAGTTATTCTGAGATAGTCTCCATGGAAGTGACTTGTTTTCTAGTGACCACTTGCCCTGTGTTCAGATCCTGATAGGTTTAAGTAAGGCTAGAATTCCTTTATGTTTTTACCATAATCAGTAAGAGAAAACATTTCAAGATCATATGCACTGTGAGAGAGTGAGCTTCCGTTTTAGTTGGTGTAGACAGCAGATCTGAAAATGCACTTGGGAGATACTCAGAGTAGCTGTGTAAATTTCGGGTCACCTATCAGGGCTGCCAGCTTCCCATTCACTGAGAGTTAAGTCGAGGTAAGCATGCTTGGTTTTTGCTCCGTTCTTCACCATGCTGCCAATAGGTATTTCCTTTTCTAAACTTATGGTTTTCTTTCTACTCGTAGACTTGGGGCGAAATTCAGCTGTAATTGTCTGGGTTGTTTGGTAGAACTATTTAAGAGCCCCAGCGCTTCAAAGCAGGGAAAGAATATGACCATTTTAAAGTCAGGGCAGTTCTCAAGCTGATGTAACTATTCGTTGTTCTATAGCCATGCTCTTCTCTTAACCCTGATGTCATCTGACCCAGAGGAAACATTGTGATGGGTGGTGATTGTTTGATCAGAAATCAGGAAGTTTGCACCCTTGTCTTGATTTCTGTTGCTAGCCATGTTGTCTCGGTTGGTCACTCAATCTCTCTCCAATCAAGGAAAAATGAATTGGAGGATTAGATACTTTTAGAGAGCTCTTCTGTCTACATTTTACAATGGGAAAAGTGTAATATGCTATTAGTTCCTTAACAGAGGAAAAGCAAAAGATTTCTTTATTTTTGCAACTTAGTATCTAAGTGAAGTTGTCAGAGAGGGATGAATACAAGAAAAAGGTAGATAGATGTACACACTGTTGAATCTGATATGAAAAAGGTAGATGTACATACTGTTGAATCTGATATGAAAAAATTGAAGGGTTTTTTTCCTACTAAAGTAGGAGGCCAGGTCCTTGGATGACTGAGAAATGAGGCAGGGGAGGGGGTTAAAAGTATAATGACGAGAAAAAGGGATTCAATGGAAGAGAAAAAGCCGATCAACAAAGCACACCAATTTCTGGTTTGAGGAATGGACTATTAGTTTAGAGTAGATAGGAGTTTTCTTCTGTGCAATGTTTATATAGCAGTATTTATCAGTTTTAGTGCTCTGAGGAGGGGGGAGTATTGTTAGGGAAGACAGTAAGATTGTTTTGTTCACAGTTGAATCTTCTGCACTCAAAAGGGTTTCAGGTACTTACTTGTTTTTGGTTTTTAACATATAATTATATGTAGTTATGTAAAAATAAAGAGGTGAGTAAAGAGGAACAGGGGAAATGAGCAGATAGAGGAGTTAGAATGATGGGAGTGAGGTTGGGGTTTCCATAGACATGAGTGCCTTAAACGTAGAAGGAAAAGTTGCTGAGTGTGTTAGCAGGAGGGTAGGTGAGGTGTTACCATGCAGGCTGAGTGTGTTACAGGACGGTGGGTGAGGTGTTACCATGCAGTGTGTGTTAGCAGGAGGGTGGGTGAGGTGGTACCATGCAGTGTGTGTTAGCAGGAGGGTGGGTGAGGTGGTACCATGCAGTGTGTGTTAGCAGGAGGGTGGGTGAGGTGGTACCATGCAGTGTGTGTTAGCAGGAGGGTGGGTGAGGTGGTACCATGCAGTGTAAGCGAGGGAGTAAAAGGAGAGCACACTGGTGTATAGGACAGCAAGAGGTTGAAGGAATAAAGTCTATATACGTAGTTAGTAAGACAGTGCACTGGAAGTGACCGAATGATACTGGAAGGACAGATGGCTGTGGTCACAGAGTGAGCATTGAGGCTTGGGGCCTGGCCTTTCGAGACAACATTCACTGGAGATGAGAAGGTGCTAGAGGGCTTAGCCATTGGTTCTCAGATGCCCAGAGACACAGTTCAGAATACATGGAAACATTTGCTTTTAGATTTCAGGAATCAGATACGAAGATGCTAGGTCCTTTGCCTGGAAAACAGTTGTCACCCAGCCTTCTTTGGGAGTACTGGGGGGCGACAGGTAACAGAGTAGAAAAATGCACAATTCTAATGCTTCTGTTTTTCTTTTTGGTGGAACAGTTAAAAGGATCGAGAGGGAAGAGGAAGAGGAGGAAGAAGCCCTTCCTTTAGATATGATGGATGAGGATGACTTACAGCTGATGAAAGACTTAGGACAAAAAGCATCTTTTCTCACAAGAGATCTTTCTTCTAGGTAATAGTTCATCTGAGTTATGACTGAATTATAGTGTTACAAGTGTGGTTCTGACTTTTTGAATCTCTTGGTTTCTGAACATCAGACCCATGGCCCAATACATACTAGATTCATGTTCTCACTGTGTAGCCCAAGGTGTACTGTGACAGATGGTCCTCCTGCCTCAGCTCTCATCGTGCTGGGATTATAGGCATGTATCATCTTGCCTGGTTTACAGTAGACTTTGTAAATGATAGGTACTTGTGTTGGTTTTTTTTGTTTGTTTGTTTGTTTTTGGTTTTTTTTTTTTTTTTTTTTGGTCAGCTTGCACAAGCTAGAGTAATCTGAAAAGAAAGAACCTCACTTGAGAAAACATTGTCAGATTGACTTAAGCAGTGGTTCTTAACCTTCCTCATGCGAACCTTTAATACCTTCCTCGTGCTGTGCTGACCCCCCCCCCATTAAATTACTTTTGTTGTTACTTCATAACTAACTTTGTTACTGTTATGAACCGTAATGTAAATATTTTTGGAGTTTGAGGTTTGTCAAGAGGGCTGCAAACCACAGGTTGAGAACCACTTCCTTATAGGCAAGCCTGTGGGACATTTTCTTGAATGAAGTTTGATGTGGAAGGACCCAGCCCACGGTGGGCAGTGCCATCCCTTGGCACGTGATCCTGGGCATTGTAAGAAAAACTGAACAAGCCAGTAAGCTCCTTCATAGCTTCTGCTTCAGTTCCTTCCTTGAGCTCCTGCCCTTCATGATGGACAGTTGTAAGACGAAATAAACTCTGTCCTCTCCAGGTTTCTTTGGTTTCTGATGCTTGTTGCAGCAATAGAGACGCAGCTAGACCAGTACCCTTTAAACCTGAAATTGGGCTTTTTTCTGCAGTGAACCAGTTCACATCAAGAAACGAAAGCATGAGAGTGTGATAGAGAAATATGAAAAGGTGCCAAGAACTTTGCAAACTGCGCCAGAGAAGGAACTGATTCACCTGCTGCCTATCAAGGATAAGAGTGGTATAATCCCACAGACTCGGGAGAAGCCAGGCGAGTCTCATGGCTGACTACTATTCACACCTAGTTTTCACTAAGAGAGCACAGTTTGGTTGTTTTTTTCATTCAAAGTTTAATTGTAGTTCAGCTTTTAGTCATACTTAACAGAATAAGAGTAGCTTCCTTCAGCATAGCAGACTCGGCGATGCTGGCCCGGCCCACACAGTTCTTCCAGATGTCTGTTACGTTAGGACTGTAACTAGAGCTACAAGTTTGGGTGATTAGCTCTTCAAAGAGGGAAGGGGGTGGGACAGAGGTAGAGAAAGAAAGAGAACATGTTTTTTGTGAAACAAAACAGAAAAAGCAGAAATCAAAGACAAAGTTCCAGTGGTTTAAGGCAGAGCATGTGCTCAGGAAACTCCATCAAGGCGAAGACCAAGCTCCACCCCTCGGAGGGGCTCCCCAGTCACTCGGTGACTGCTTATCCCGAGAACCGTGGGCCCCCTCGGAGGGGCTCCCCAGTCACTTGGTGACTGCTTATCCCCAGAGCCGTGCGCCCCCTCGGAGGGGCTCCCCAGTCACTCGGTGACTGCTTATCCCCAGAGCCGTGCGCCCCCTCGGAGGGGCTCCCCAGTCACTCGGTGACTGCTTATCCCGAGAACCGTGGGCCCCCTCGGAGGGGCTCCCCAGTCACTCGGTGACTGCTTATCCCGAGAACCGTGGGCCCCCTCGGAGGGGCTCCCCAGTCACTCGGTGACTGCTTATCCTGAGAGCCATGCGCCCCCTCGGAGGGGCTTTGCTGGTGCTTCCTCAGTCACTTGGTGACTGCTGAGAGCTGTGGTGACCACTGTTCAGTTCTGTTGTCTCCTTGTTTTGCCACACAATGTTATCATGGCTTTAATATGTAAATCTGTCCAACAGTCACTGACATCCGGCAAGAGGAGGAGGATGAAGAAGAGCTGGAAGTTGAGGAAGGTAATCAGACGCGTGTTCGTATCTGATAAATGCAAATTGGGGATTGCATGAGGAGTGGAGTGCATGTTAGGCCGTGGACCTGGAGTGGGCGTCACAGACTACTGCTCCAAAGCCCTATTTCTGTGAAAGTCTCACCTTGTGGAATTTGATAGGCTCTTTTTAAATGAATGAATTCATTTATTTGCTTTACATTGATATACTTTTTATTATGGAAAAATGTGAAGAGTTTTTACAATGGTGAGGCAAACATGAAGAGTTGTATTTGTTACTGTTTGATTCCTTTTAATTATAAGAGGACTTAAAAGAACTATTCCTTTTTAAGATAGAAAAATTGAATTTTTTGATGTGAAATTTCTTTTTAAGTACAATTATGCTAGTATATTTCTTTTTCAGATATTGAAGTGTGGATTTTGAATATTTAAAACTTTTGCTGCTTATTTAAGTTTTTTAAATTATATTTTTATTTATTGCATATGTGTGGGTGTGAGTTTAGAGGACAGTCTTGACGGTAGGCTCCTTCTGCTTGCTGAGCCCTCTCACCAGCCCTGATCTTCACTTTTTTTTTTCCTTCAGACTAGCTCTCATACTGTAGCTCAGGTTCACCTGGAACTTACTTCATAACCCAAGATGACCTCAAACTCATGGCAGTCATGAGCCAGCCTATCGAATGCTGGGATTACAGATGTGAGCCACCATGGCCAGTAAAATAGTTTTAACTAATCAACATTAACCTGAAAGTACATTTTATTTGAAACCATTAGTTGAGAATGTATGACAGCAAGCTGGTTAAATTTTACTTTTAACATGGCCGATCTCATTAAAAATGTGTATGAGATAATAGATCAACTGTTGTATTAAATTGGTTTCAATCGTAGAGACTATATTTATGCATTTATTATTTAGTTTCATTTTTTTTAAGTTATTTATTTTATGTCCATGAATGCATTGTAGTTGTCTTCAGACACACCAGAAGAGGGCATCAGGTCCCGTTACAGATGATTGTGAGCCACCATGTAGTTGCTGGGATTTGAACTCAGGATCTCTGGAAGAGCAGTCAGTGCTCTTAACTGCTGAGCCGTCTCTCCAGCCCCTAGTTTCATTCTTAAAGGTGTGAGTCAAAGTACTACACAGAGTTGAAAACAAAAGAAAAGTGTTTTGTATGTTAAGGAAATACTGAGTCAAAGCTGTGGCGCACGCCTTTAATCCCAGCACTTGGGAGCAAGAGGCAGGTGGATTTCTGAGTTCGAGGCCAGCCTGGTCTACAGAGTGAGTTCCAGGACAGCCAGGGCTACACAGAGAAACCCTGTCTCAAAAAAACAAAAACAAAAAAAAACCAAAAAGGAAAGGAAGAGTGAGGGACAGCGTTTCTTTAGCTAATGAAATTGTGGGCTTGTTATTATAGTAGGTAAGAGTTTGAGCTTAGGCTTTGGGTTCATTTCTGTAAGGTTTTGAAACTGAAGTTAGTTAAGCTGCTTTGTTTTCTTATCTATGAAATGACATGTATGTGTGCTAGTAAGAATGGTGGTGTCTGTTGTACATGATTGTTGAGAGGCTGAGACACTGCCGTAGACACAGGCTCTCCATTATCACATTAATGTTTATTATGAATTTAGTATTAATTTATTAACTCTCTGTGAATAAAGGAATATTTAAGGAGGAAATCCCCATTTCTTTCAGAGGTCATTGAAGACCCCAGGCAAGAGCTGACCCTAGAAGAGCATGTGATCGAGAGAAAGAAGAAACTACAGGACAAGAAAATACAGATTGCAACCTTGGCGTCTGCTATTTTGTCAGATCCAGAAAGTCATGTGAGTGGTTTTAATTGCATGTAAACCACAGTGTGTTACAGAGCTCTGGTTTCCTATAAGCATGTACACAACTGGGAAGAATGAGCTAAATATAGGTTTGAGTTGAATGAAGAAGAGATGGAATCTTAGTTTCATCCTGTGTCTCACCCTGATTTCTTTCATGAGCTTAGAACAGCCATTTAGATGCTGAGGTTTATTTTCCTCATTTGTAAGCAAAGATAGAGGACTTATCTTGGTAGCTCCGAAGGTGGTAAGTGCCTAAAATGTTAGTAGGGAAGAAGAATCTTTCTACAAATTTGCCTGACTTGTGTGCACGTGCATGTGAAACCCAGGGCCTCAAGCATGCTAGGAAGTTTGCTACATCACTGACCTACTTTCCGAGCCCAAAACCTGTCTGTCTGTGTCTGTCAGTCAGCATCTTTCTAGACTGGCCTCAAACTACCCTGGGTTTTGGGATATGGGTGTGTCATCATGCTCATCTCTATAGTTTTTAATAAGGAACTTTCTATATAAAAGTCAGTGGAATTAGTTCAGAAATATATGTAAATAGGAAATACTGTACAAACCTTAGCATTTGGGAAGCTGAGGCAAGAGGATTGCCACTAGTTCAAAATCAGCCTGTAAGTAAGAGCCTGTCTCAAAAACCAGAGAAACAAGGAGGAGGAGGGAGAGGAGGCAGCAAGAGGGAATATGAGAGGAAGGAGGAAAAGAACAAGAAAGAAGGAAGGAAATGTAGGAGCTGCAGAAGACTGCCATTGGGGCCTGGGGAGAGTGGTGAATGTAAATGCAAGAAATCTCAGGTTCAGACTTGGCTTCGCCAGCTGCTGTCTGAGATAGGGTAAGTCATTTTATCCAAGGGTCACTTTATTCTTTAAAAAAGAAACACTTTAAACACTTTGTTGTGAGGATTAAATGAGAATAAATATAATACTATATTAAGTGATATCATTCCTGTTGTATTGACTTTCCCAGCATCTGAGTATGACAGGTATTTATTTATCGAATGATAAATTAGATGTACATTAAACATTATTTATTATCGTGGGGGAAGGGATGTGTCACAGGAATGTGGGTGTCAGAACAACTCTGTGGAGTGGGTTCTCTTGGTTCGTCTTCAGTGGGTTCCAGGATTGAACTCAGGTCTCAGTCATGCTCATGTGAGCTCGACTGGTTTATACAAGTCAGAACCAGAACGGGGACGTTAGGATAGTTTTCATTTCTATTCTGCTATTTAATTATCTTAGAACCAAAGAGGTTTTATTTTAATTTTTAAAAATGTTTTCCTTTATTTTTGAGAATTTCATAAATGTATACAGTGAAGTATAATCATAACCCCCCTTCCCCGGCTATTATTGCTGTTTTGATAACCCAAGTCCAATTAGTGCTGCTCAGATACACCTGGGGTTAGGTTTTCTTCCTTCCTTCCTTCCTTCCTTCCTTCCTTCCTTCCTTTTCTTTCTTTCTCTCTCTCTTTTTCTTTTCTTTTCTTTTTTTTTTTGGTTTTTAGAAACAGGGTTTCTATGTATAGTCCTGGCTGTCCTGGAACTCTCTCTGTAGACTAGGCTTGCCTCAAATTTACAGATATCCACCTGCTTTTGCCTCCCAAGTGAGTGCTAAGATTAAATGTGTGCACCACCACGCACAGCTCCTAACCTACTTTTAATAAAGTTTGTACTTTACTAAACCATAACTAAAGTATGGTTTCCATACAACTTTTGTGATGTGTCCATTAGAGTTTAATGCAGCCTGGCTCAGAGTTACTCGGTGAATTCCACTTGTGATGTCAGATGTGGGGCTGTGTCTTTTGCTCTGAAATGTTTCGCCACAGATTTCTGTCGTCTAACAAATCATTGCCTTAACAGATTAAAAAACTGAAAGAGTTGCGTTCCATGCTGATGGAGCAGGACCCCGATGTGGCTGTTACTGTCCGGAAGTTGGTTATCATCTCACTGATGGAGCTGTTTAAGGACATCACTCCCTCCTATAAAATTCGGCCCCTAACGGAAGCAGAAAAATCTACCAAGGTGATGCTAAGAAAATTACTGCATAAAATAAGCCAAGAATTTTGGAGGGCTAGAGATGGGAAAATAGGGATTGTTGCTGTTTGATCTGTGCCCCTGCCCCACCTCGCCTCAAGTGGAAGGCACTTGTTTTATGCCAGCTTTTGAACTTAATGCTCTGATATTTAAGCATAAAATGATTTTGATCTTTCCAGATTCGTAAAGAAACCCAGAAGTTAAGAGAATTTGAAGAAGGCCTGGTTAGCCAATACAAATTTTATTTGGAAAATCTGGAGCAAATAGTTAAAGGTATTAAACTTTTTTTTCTTTATTTTTTTGTAATGTAACCGTAGCTAGCTTGGAGCTCAGTACCTAGACCATGCTGGCCTCAAGCTCACAGAGATCTGCCTGCCTCTGCCTCCTGGGGGCTGGGGCTAAAGACTTGTACCATCTTTCCCAACAATTAAGCATATCTTAAAGGTACATCATGCCTTATCTTACATCCTAAGGAAGTTAGACTTCCTGGGGACTGGGACTGTAGTTCATTTGGAAGAGTTCTTACCCAGCATTCACCGTGGCGCTGCATACGCCAGGTGCACACCTGTAATCTCAGCACAAGGGAGGTGGAGGCAGGAGGATCAGAAGTTCAGGGTCATTCTCCGCTACACAGGGAGTCCAAGTCCACTGTATGCCAGAGAGGAAACCCCTTCTCAAAATACATAAAGAGTTCAGCCTTTCTCCACCATTTACATTATAGGTAAATTAGTTTTCTGTGTCTTATTTTCTATCAATAAATTGTAGTAATATTACTTACATTGTATGATTTATGAGAAGCAGTTGGATGTATGGACATGAAATGTTTAGATATTTTATCAACTATAGGCATTAGCCTCCTTGTTTCTGTAGTTCTTGATTTTTCTTTTGGTGGTACTGGGGATTGAATTCAAAGCCACATGAACACTAAGCAAGCTCACTAACGGGGCTGTGTGCCCAGCATCCTGTAGTTCTTTCTAGGTAGCCATGCTTCTGTTGAATTTAGGAACAATTGGGATTCCTTTTTTTCTTTTTTTAAATTTTAAAACGCTAGAAAAAGACTGTACTTTGAAATAGATGTTTGTACCTTTAAAAGAAACTTAAAACTTAGCTAGGATGATAAGTTCTTCCCACACCCTTCTCTTTGGAAAAATGGGAGTGTGGTAGAAATTAGGTGGTGAATGGAGAAGAAACATAGATGCCTAGGTAAGATGCTTTTGTCTCATTGGACTCCTCTCCTGAGTGCTAGGACCAGGACTACCGAGTCACCGCTGAAGCGGTGCTGCTGAGTCTCCTGCTGGCCCGAGTAGGACAGTGGTGGAGGGGACACACGGTGGAGCTGGGGTGCTTGGATGTTGCTGTTATGCTTTGCATCCACCTGAAGCATACGTGGGTTTCATCCTGAAGGCTCTTGACTGGTCATTGTCAAGCCCCAGGACAGGATCAGTCAGTAGAGACCTTGTCTCAGAAAATAATGTAGAGAGCCTGGAGAGATGGCTCAGGAGACCTAGGTCTGGTTCCCAGGACTCGGGTCAGGTTGCTCACAACTGCCTGTAACTCCAGCTCCAGTGAACCCAGTGCCTCTTCTGGACCACGTGGATACCTGCATTCACATGTGCACATACACACACATGGATACATTAAAAACAAATAAGGTAAAAGGTGAAAAAAGACATCTGGTTTTGACCTCTGGCTTTGGCATGGATACGGAAGTGGGCACACAATCATACACAGTACACACACACATAAAAGGATATAAGTATACTAGGAGTGAAGTGAAGTTCAATACTAAGTTATGCAAATTAACACACACACACACACACACACACACACACACACACACACACACACACACACGCGCTGTAAGTGTCAACTGGGCAGTTCACAGGAGTCAGTTTTCTTTTTCCATCCTGTGGATTCCAGGGGTTGAACTCAGGTCCATTACTATTACTCACTGGCCCCACATTACCATCCGGTCATGTAACTACTTTGAAAGGTTGATAAGATGATATATTCTCATATATTCATATTCTCTCTCTCTCTCTTTCTCTCTCTCTCATCCCAAGATCAAAATCCAGTGATTAACTGCATTTGTGTTCTACTTAGACTGGAAGCAAAGGAAGCTGAAGAAGAGTAACGTGGTGTCCCTCAAGGCCTACAAAGGGCTGGCTGAGGTGGCGGTAAAGAGCCTGTGCGAGCTGTTGGTGGCCCTGCCCCACTTTAACTTTCACAACAACATCATTGTACTGATTGTCCCCCTGATGAACGATGTGTCAAAACCGGTGGGTTGCTCTAAAAACTGGTTTATTCCTCTTGTCCTCAGAGAAAGATTACACACTGTATTTCCTCTTACCCCCAAGTTCTTTATAAGCTGTTAGTGGTAAGTTAGCATCAGCTTATTATTCACTGTCTCTGAGAAAAGTATTTGAGCATTAGCTCAGTGAGCGGTTCTGCATGCAGGCTTTAGTGTCTTAGGATTCATAAGGCAGTTCCCCAGCAGCAGGGTTGCCTGCCCCGGTGTCAGCACTGATTTACTCTAACACTTTCTTTTTCAGGTATCTGAAATGTGTTGCGAAGCAGTAAAGAAACTCTTTAAACAAGATAAGTTAGGCCAAGCTTCTCTTGGTGTAATTAAAGTGATCTCTGGTTTTGTAAAGGGCAGAAATTATGAAGTTAGACCAGAGGTAAGCCTTTCTTTTTTTTTCACTTTGAATTTTTTCTTTTAAATTACAAAGTGATTTTGTATTCTTTCAAGAAATTTATTTACACATGTATTTGTATAAGGTGAAAATTAAATGTATCCATTGTCTAACTGAGTGTTGCTGACAGTTTGTTACATATAGCCTCCTAGGTAGACTTTTACGGAAATATATGCATCCTTGTTTCAAAACTTAAAAAGTAGACTTCTTATAGGAACATTTCTTTACAGCAGTATGATAGGGTGTGTGGTAAACTTGAGCGTCCCACCCAGGAACTTAGAGCACCCTTGGGTAGACAGTGAGCTGTCCCAAGAGTTTTCCTGATACAGTCAGTACTGGAGAGATAGAGTCACTGTCTGTTTTGATTTTGTCGATTGTGAGTATTTATGAATTAGATTTCTTGAGTAGAGTTAGTGGGTCCGGTAGTAATCACTTATAAATGATGTTGTAACAGTATTGTGGCGCACAGGCTGTCGTCAGTGATCTGAGTCACTTCCCAAGGGGTTGCCTAATCCTCATTGTTGCTGTTTAATCTCGTTAGTTTATGAGGTGTAAAGCTGCCCATTTGCACAGATGTTTAGTTGTACATCTTTTTTTTAAAGTTTTGTGTGTGGTATTGGACTTGCTAACTTGGTTCTGTGCATGCATATGTTCAGATGGACTTGTACGTGACTGTGGATGGTACAGTAGACTGAGTTGCTGGTTGCTGTCCACCCTTAACTTTTTTGAGACAGCCTCTCACTGATCCTGAAGCTCATGATTTGGCTGGCCACTGAACTTCGATATCCACCCTGTCCTCTCTGGACCCCCAGGCACAGTGCCACACCCAGGTTTTTACATGGGTACTGGGGATCTGAACTCTGGCACTTTACTGAGTGAGCCATTTTTAAAGTCATACTCACATATTTATTAATAAAGATTTGTTTCTTTATATCCTCTTTCAGAGATGTTACTCTATTAGAAAAATCTAAATTTATGTAATGAGAACTAATGAAGGATGAAAGACAAAAATAACCAAGAAGCAAAACTTTGACCTAGGTGCTTGTTATTTCATACTCTTTGTTTGCCTTCAGATCTCTTCCAATTCATTTTCCTCTTTAAAAAGTGGTGATACTTAGTTGTGAACCACCAAAATAATAAATAACAGGCTCATGCTACTATGCCTCTTCTTCCTCCTCCTCCTTCTCCTCCTGTCTGTCTCTGTCTCTGTGTCTCTCTCTGTGTCTCTCTCTCTCTCTCACTTCCAACACAGCTTTGGCTGTCCTGGAACTCACTCTGTGGACCAGGCTGACCTCAAACTCAGAGATGCACCTGCCTCTGTCTTCAGAGGGCTGGGATTAGAGGTGTGGGCCACCACCAACCGCAATAACAGGCTTCTTAAGAGAAAAGATAATCATTTAATATGGCTTGAATATGAAACTCAGCTATAGAGAAATCCTTTTAACTTCAGTGAAGCTAGAATAAAAGTAAATTCCCCAGCCCCCTACAAACTATATCCTTTAATTTGGAGTTGTTTTTCATTGGCTAGTAATATTTTATGAGCACACAGAATGCCTTCAAAATATTTGAAATTTGTCTAATACTGAGAATGACTTTAGATTTATTTCACTTTATGCCTTTTGGCTTTTAGTCCTATTACCTGAAATATCCACCTTCCCCTCTAGGCATGCATGTTGGAACATTGAAAAGAGTACAGAACCTCTGGTTGTCAAGACTTTGCCCCATGTAAGCTGCTGGAACTGAGAGTTTAGTGAGGTAGTTTCTTCAAGAGAAAATGCAGGGGCTCAGTCTTTGTCTTGTTTTGTAGTGTGAGGACCAGGTGAGTACTGGCCCCAGTAATTGCAAAACCTGGTGGAGTACAGCTAGTTAGGAATGTCTTGTTGCTCTTTTTCCGTACCATTCCAAACCTCGTTCTGGCCGTGTACTATGTGCCATCTTGTCTCCCATTATCAGACGAGGGCAGAACTCTGTTGATAAGACAGTCTACACACTTAGAATGAGTTCTTCGCTACAGTCTTTGGGTGTAGTGTCAATACTCAGTAAGCTGTGTGTTTGTTGTTTTCACTATTAGATGTTAAAAACATTTTTATGCCTGCGGATCAAGGAAGTAGAAGTGAAAAAAGATACAGAGGACATTAACAAACCCAAAAGGTTCATGACTTTCAAGGAAAAGAGAAAAACGCTGTCAAGAATGCAAAGAAAGGTTTGGCTTATTGTCTTTTTCATTTTATTAGATATTCTGCTTGGATGGATCTTGCATTACAATCAAAGTATAAGCAGATAAGTCTTGTATATGTATTTGATGTATTCTGATTACCCTCCCCCATTGTTTTCTCAAATCTCCCTGCCATCTCTATCATCTCTCCACTCCCAAAGAAACACCCATCAGCCCACTGCCCAGGCTCATTCAGTTTAACCATGGACACCTGTGACCATTTGAAGCCTCAGTTGGAGCCTGGTGGGGTTAACTGTGGCTACAAAAGTTGGAGTTAGTTTCCCCTCTCCGTAATCCCTCAGTAGCAAATAGTTGAGCAGTTAGCTCTAGGCCGGCCTGAGCTCGTCCTCCCACTGTGCCTGGCTGTTGACCTAGTACAGGCATCCATAGCTGTGATGAATTTGTGATTGCAGTGGTTGTGTCTTCTCAGAAGATGACATTTCCTAGACTTCTCTCCCTATTTTCCCACTCTTACAGTCTTTCCTCCCCGTTTCCTGCAGTGTTCCCTGGCCTTGGATAGGATGGTGAAATGACTTGTTTAGGCTGAGCACTCACTGTCAGTTATTCTTACGTCATGGTGTGCTGTTATGAGTCTCTGGATTCACTACTGTTCACAGGAAAGAGGTTTATACGATTAAGGCTGAAAGCAGCTTATATCTGTGTATATAGCATATTTAGAAGACAGCTTAATGCTATGTCAATTTAGCTAATTAACAGTATTCAGTTCTCTCCTGTGGCCTGTGACCTCTCCATCATGGTTTTTTGATTATGTTTACAATACCAGGCTTATATTCTGTTCTGTGAGAAAAGTCTTAAAAATCAGCAGAGAACAGTTAGCTACTCCTAAAAGTAAGCTTCTGTTGCACAAGTGGGGGCATCTTGCTTGACTGGTCTGTCAAGATCATAGCGTTCACAACTAGATAAGACCGTTGCTGGGGGCTGGAAAGATGGCTCAGTGGTTAAGAGCACTGACTGCTCTTCCAAAGGTCCTGAGTTCAAATCCCAGCACCCACATGGTGGCTCACAACCATCCATAATGAGATCTGACACCCTCTTCTGGTGTGTCTGAAGACAGCTACGGTATACATAGAACAATAAATAAATCTTTAAAAAAAAAAAAAGGAAATAAGATAAGACCGTTGCTACTTTTCTCCCCCAGCAGCTATATAGCATCTTTAGGGATTGTGAAAATTACTTAGCAGGGAGGACTGTTCCAGATATATTCCAGCTTGATTTCCTTATATCAGGAATACAAGATGGTCTCTTCAGTAATCGGGTCTTATTGTTTAGCTGTAGTGGGCTGCCAAGAGGAATGGCAAGAACCTATACTGTTTAGGGGACTTCCGGAGCCTCTTTGACCCCACATAGTTCATGAGGAGCTATCCACTCCCAGCACTGGGGGTTTGTTTAAAAACTGGCAGCTTCTGGGAGCAGCCTTGCAGGGTACCTGCCTTCAAACTTTTATAGACCTCTGATTTGGTTGGTTCTCCCTTCTCACCATGTTTTCCCTGCTTAAATCTTTCTGGCCCCAGTATTCCCCCGCTCTACTTTAGTATTATACATTCTGCTATCCCCTCCTTTCAAATCTCTCCCCCAACACCTCTTTGAACTTTCCTAGTCCTGGCTGTTCTGGAACTCACTGTGTACACCAGGCTGGCCTCAAGCTCAGATCCTCTTGCCTCTGCTTCTGCCTCCTGTGTGCTGGGACTAGGGTGGGACATCACTCCTGGCCTTACAGGTACCCTTGAAGGCACAGACTTTGAGATTGGAAGCTAGGATCTCATATGAGGATAAACATGTGACATTTTTCTGTGCCTAGTTCCATTACCTTACTCAGTATAATTTTCTGTACTTCCAGTTGCCTGCAAATTTTTTGATTTAATTTTCTTTAGAGCAAAATAAAATTCTATTGTGTGTATGTTCTAAATCTCTATTATTCATTCATTAGTTGATGGACATCTAGGCTGCTAGCTGTTGGGACTGGAGCAGCAGTCAACTTGGGTGAGCAAGTGTCTCTATAGTGGAATGTATGTCCAGCAGTAGAATACCTGGGTCACAGGGCAGTTCAGCCTCTGGCTTTGTTAATAATTTCCACACTGATTTTCATAGTGTCTCTATCAGTTGACACTCCCATCAAGAGTGAACAAGAGTTGTTCTTGACTCTCTTCCTCTCCAGTATTTGTTAATGATTTCTTTTTGGTTTTGGGTTTTGTTGTTGTTGTTGTTGTTTTTGAGGCAGGGTTTCTCTGTGTAGCCCTGGGTGTCCTGGAACTCTCTGTAGACAGGGCTCAAACTCAGAGATCCACCTGCCTCCCCCCCCCCCCCTTCTGAGTGCTGGGATTAAAGGCATGCGCCACTTATGATTGTGATGGCTTCTTATTTCTTGACGATAGCCATGATGACTGGGTGAGATGGAATCTCAATGTACTTGCTTTTAATTTTCATTTCCATCATGATTAATGGTGTTGAAAACTTTTTCGTTGCCATTCATTTAATTTTGAGAGTTCACTTTCAAATCCTTCTTAAAATATATTTTTTATTTTAGGTAAATGAGTGTATAGCCTACATGTGCCAAGACAGGGTATTGAATCCCCTGGAACTGGAGTTATAAACTGTTGGCAACTGAACCTGGGTTTTCTGTAAAAACAGGTGTTCTTAACTGCTGAACTGTCTTAGTTACTGTTCTATTGCTGTGTTGAAATACCTTGACCAGTGTTTTTAATTACAAGCTTGTAGCAACATTTTTTTAAAAAACAATTTTGAGATTGGTTTCTTAAAAAAAAAAACAAAACCAAAAAACCAAAAAAAAAGTAGAAATAGTGTGAGAATATGCTTTTGTTTTAATCCCAGGTATAGGAAGGCGGGGCTGCTTTGGACTGCCCGCAGCAGCTGACTATGATTTGCCTCGTGCTCTAGCAGGGGTGTGGTTTTGCCAGCTGCAGATAGTTTCTGTGACTGGGAGATGTTTGGAATTCTGGGGACTTTTCAGAGGGTGTATAAATGCTGAGAGGCAGGGTGCATGGTTGTTGGTTGTTTAGGGAAGTTGGATTTGGTTTGTTAGTAGTTGTGCTCAAAGAAGAAACAAAAAGGAAAGAAATTAGATTCAGTATCCCTCTCTCTCTCTGCCTCCCTCCCTCCTGCCCTCCCTTCTTCTTTTCTTTTTTTTTTAAATATTCTTTTTATTGATTGGTTGATTCATTGATTGATTTAATTTATGTGAGTACACTGTAGCTGTCTTCAGACACAGCAGAAGAGAGGGCATCAGATCCCATTACAGATGGTTGTGAGTCACCATGTGGTTGCTGGGAATTGAACTTAGGACCTCTGGAAGAGCAGTCAGTGCTTTTAACCACTGAGCCGTCTCTCCAGCGCCCCCACTTCTTTTCATCTCTCTCCTCTCCCCCTCTCCATCTTTCCCTCCCTTATCATCTCTTCCTCTGTCCCACTACCGCCCCCCCCCCCCATCCCCTCTACCATTCTTTTTTCTGCTATCTACTGATAGAGAATGAAACCAGAGTGATTGGGGAATTCACAAAGTAGCAAAGACCAGGCACTTGCTTATGATTCATTGGGTTAGTCTGTGGACATCATAGCTGGGACACAGTGGCAGGCAGGCAGGCATGGTACTAGATCAGTAGTTTGATAGCTCACATCTCACTGGAAAATTACAGCAGAGAAAGAGAAAGACTGGGCGTGGTATAAGCTTTTGAAAGCACAAAGCCCACAGCTTGTGAAATGCCTCCTCAAACTGCATCTCTTAGTCCTTCCCAAACAGTTTTATTATTTGAGGGCCAAGCATTCAAACATACGAACTAGGATGGTCCCGGTTAAGAGCACTGACTGCCTCCACAGGTCATGAGTTCAATTCCCAGCAATCACATGGTGGCTCACAACCATTTGTAATGGTATCCAATGCCTTCTTCTGGTCTGTCTGAAGACAGTGTACGCACATACATAAAATAAATAAACAAATGAAAAAAAAAAGAACAAAACCATATGAGCCTATGAGGGAAATTTTCATTTAAACCGTGTTATCTCTATAACCCCTTATTTAGACCTTTCTAAAAAATTTTTTAGTTTTCTTTCTTTATTTTTGTGTGTGTTTGCATGTGATATAACATGTATGTATGTATATAAGTCAAGAGAGAACTGTTAAGAGTTGGTTTTCTTCATCATGTGGGTCCTGGGACTTGTCTTTATTTATTTATTTATTGAGCCTCCTCCTGATCTATTTTCTTTTCTTTTTTTTTTTGGTGTTTTGAGGCAGGGTTTCTCAGTGTAGCCCTGACTGTCCTGGATGGAACTCACTCTGTAGATCAGGCTGTCCTTGAACTCAGGAGACTCAAGAGATCTGCCTGCCTCTGCCTCTGCCTCCTGGAGTCCTGCATGTGCCATTACCACCTGATTGAGGTAGTTGTATTCTTGATGTTTTGAAGTTTGATTCTTTTTTTTTTTAATTTTTTAATTAATTAGCTTGTATCCAGAACTCTGTTCCCCCCGGTTCCCTCACAGAGTCCATTCCCTTCTCTCTGAGAGGGTGGGGACCCCTGGGTATGCTCCAACCCTGGCACATCAGGTCTCTGCAGGGTTGGGCATATCTTCTCCCACTGCAGCCAGACAAGGTCCAGCTTGTATATGTTCTTTGGTTGGTGGCTCAGTCTCGGGAAGATGTCAAGGGTCCAGGTTAGTTGACTCCGTTGGTCTTCATGTGGAGATCCTATACCCTTCAGGACCTTCAGTCCTTCCCCCAACTCTTCCATGAGAGTTCCCGAGCTCCATCCAATGTTTGGCTGTGGGTATCGGCACCTATTTCAGTTGGCTGCTGGGAAGGGCCTCTCCTAGGACAGTTATGCTAGGCTCCTGTCTGCAAGCATAACGGAGTATCATCAATAGTGTCAGGGATTGGTGCTTGCCCATGGGCCAGTTATTGGTTGACCATTCCCTGCCTCTGTTCCATTTTTGTTCCTGCATTGTTTTTAGATAGGACAAATTTTCAGTCAAAAGTTTTGTGAATAGGTTTCTGTCCTTATCCACTGGGGTTCCTGCCTGAGTACAGGAGGAGGTGGCCTCTTCTGGTTTCATGTCCCCACTGTTAGGCTTCTTGGCTAAGGTCACCCTCGTAGGCTCCTGGGAGCCTCTCCCATCCCAGGTCTCTGGGCCTTCCTAGAGATTCCCCCCACTCCCCCCTGGCAGCTGCAGGTTTCCATTCATTCTCCTGTCCCTCTGGCCGTCTCTCCGGTCTCTTCCTCCTTCCCCTCCCACTCAGTTCCCTTCCTCCCTCGGCCTCCTTTGACTTTAGGATGTGCCATCAACACCTTACTGAGGAAATTGTGTTCTTGATGGTTTGAATACTGATTTTTATGTGTTCTAGATAACAGTTCTCTGCCCGATAACGTACCTGGCAAAGATCTCTCCCATTCTGTAGGCTTCACACGCTTTCCTTTCCCGTACAGAGCTGTTAAGTTTCACAAGGTCCCATTGGCTAGTGGTTGGCCTTATTTCTTGAGCAACCACAGTTCTGTTTATGTCTTCACCTGTGCCTGTGCTACAGACGTCTCTCTACCTTCTCTCCTAACAGTTGCAGAGTTTCAGGTTTCACAGTGATCTTCGATCCATTTGGAGTTAATTCTTATGCAGGGTGAGAGATGGGGGTTTAATTTCCTCCTCCTTGTTTACATCCGATTTTCCCAGCATTTGCCGATGATGCCGTCAAGAAAGGTCCCACTATGTAGCCTAGGCTGGCCTTGGAGTTTTCTGCCCTTAGCTCCAAAATGCTGAGGCCGTAGGCCTGTTTCACTGTGCCCAGTTTTACATCACAGTTAAGTCATAAAAATATTGAAATCTGGTGTGTGTGTGTGTGTGTGTGTGTGTTATTTATATACATTTCTAGCTATTTAGGAGGTTGAGGCAGGATGATTGCTTGAGTCTAATTTGTGACTAGCATCTGGAAACTAACAAGATATTTTTCCTTAAAAAGGAAATAAATTAAGCAAGTTTGAAATCTAAATTATTTAGAGAATTTTGTTTTTCCCACTTTTTAATAAAACCACCTTTCTTAAATCAACTTGGACTGATAGCTTGGCAGAGAGCAATAGGTGAGTTCCCTGCCCACCCCGCCCCCCACTATGCAGACTTAACCCTTAAGTTGGTTAGAGCTATTTTTAAATTTTTTTTTCATGTATGTGTGTATTTGCTCACATTTGAGTGTTGTGTGTGTTTGGGGTCAAGAGACAGTTTGCTGAAACTCCTACCGTGGGTTTTGGGGATTTCTCTCAAGTCGGCAAGCTTGGCAGGAAGACTTTCTTTCTCCACAGCCACCACCTTCCAGCCTAAAAAAAGGGTTTGGTTTGGTTTGGTTTTTGCACATGTCTACAAAAAGCTGTTTGAGTCATGAAATACAGAGTTCCTTTTTCTTGACAGAAAGGGTACACTCATTTGAGTTTTTATTGTTTAGTCATTTTATTGGTCAAAGTTCTAATCTCTTAGATCTGGGTTGGAAACCGGTCACTTTTCATTTACTGGCACTTATGAAGGTTAATTTAGAAGGATGCATAATATCTACCCTTAAGGGTCATTTTTCGGTTTAAATGAGATGACGCACATATGAGCAGCCTTTGTAAACAGTTGTTACCACCATTATGTAAGTTCCCATTCTTGCACCTTTTCCAAGGGACAACCGGTGTGACTAATTCAGTTAGCTTACATATCTTATCCATGCTTTTCTCCCTTTGCTCATGTCTATAGTCATAAACAGTATATGGTCTTACAGTGTTTTATAGTATTCACACTGCCTCAGTTTTGCTTTTGCTGCTATGTACGTGTACACACACACACACACACGTTTTTCCTTTTTTCTCTTTTCAGTGGAAGAAAGCAGAAGAGAAACTGGAGCGGGAACTTCGGGAGGCTGAAGCTTCGGAGAGCACTGAGAGAAAGCTGAAACTGGTGGGCAGCTCCACTCTGTCAAACTCTCAAAATGTTTTGTTAAATGATTTTAGCTATAAATTGTTTCAACTTAAAGGTATATCACTTTGATTTATTTGATGGGTTTTAGGAAGATTTTTTTTTTGACATATAAGAAAGTATGAGGTGATGCATGCCAGTTTATGAAATCACCAGGTCTTTATTCTATTTTGTTCCAAAATCTGCATTCTCAGGGGATGAGAAAGGGAAAAGAAGCTTTGGCTTTGAAAGTTGTGATTATTCTAACTGAAGGAGAACAACCAGCTAGTTCTAAGGCATTCTTGTCTGTTTTCTCTGCCAGCACACGGAGACTTTGAATATTGTGTTTGTGACCTACTTCAGAATATTGAAGAAGGCCCAGAGGTCACCTCTTCTGCCGGCGGTTCTAGAAGGTCTTGCCAAGTAAGGGCCGTGTGGGCTGTAAATACCTATGGGTAGAATAACTGTTGCTCTCAGACTGTCCCCTGTGCTGCCCTCATGCTACACTTCTTGTGCTGTGCCTTTGTCTTTTCTCATTTTAAATCTTTTAAATTGATTCTTTTTTTTTCTGCTTATGTTTCTGGCATCCCTAAGATTCACCACTCAGTTCTTGATTCTCTTCTGTTTTATGTGTATGGGTGTTTTACCTTCGTGTATGTCTGTACACCATGTGTGTGCATGGTGCCCTCAGAGGCCAGAAATGGGCATTGGATCTCTGGGATTGGAGTTTACAGATAGTTGTAAGCTGTTATGTGGGTGCTGATGTAACCTTCCTCTGGAGGGCACATGCCCTTAACCATTGGGCCATCTTTCCAACCCAGATTCTTGATTCCTTTTTGTACTATGCTGTTGGTGTTCTGCCAGCCGTTTGTGGGGGTCAGACACACACGATTCTTCAGTCTGTTTTATTAACCCCGCTTACAGGTCATGCCTCTCGTTCTCTGCGTCTGTTCTTCTGCTGAAATAGACCTTGTGTGTGCTGTCAACACTGGTCATCTCAGGGACTGTGAGCTCCAAGTACCAGTTACTAAATCTGAGTGTTGCCTTGTACTCATTGCTCTGCTGCACAGTCTAATGCACACCACAGATGCAGTTGGAGACTCTCTGCTAGCCACGTTAGGTAGCAGAGACTTAGAAACAGACTTGGAAATACAGCTCTGGCTGGAAGGTAGGAGTTCTGTTCTTACAGGGTCTCACTGGTGACTGGAGCTCACAGGGCTGTGCTTCCTTATGAAAGACTATGTCCTTGTCATTAGAAACCTCCAGAAAAGGGGGAGCAAAGGAGGGATTATGAAACCTGCTAATTTGGTTTTGGTTTTTTTTGTTTTGTTTTGATGTGGGTCTTCTTTGTACTCCAGGGTAGCCTAGAAGTCACTATGTAGTTCAGACTGGCCTTTAACTTGTGGCTTGTAGGTGCGAATCAGCATTTCTAGTTCCTGACATCTGTTTATTTGTTTTTGTTTTGTGGGTAATTTCCTATTTAAAAAATAGGGTCATTTTTTTTTCTTTTCTCAAGTAATAGATGCACATTTTATAAGTCCAGAGAATAAGAAATGTAAATAAGCTTTCTCTCATATGTGTTTGTGTGTCTGCTTGTCCTTTTTTGACATATTAAATGGAAGAATATGCATGTAGTAAGTCCCCTTAAGTTACTCAAGGGATCTTCCCATGGTAGCACATAGAGAGCATTTCTTTCTTTTTTTTTTCTTTTTTAATATCTTATTTTTATTTTTAGGGATTTTTGAAGAAATGTCTTATGCAGCCCACACTAGCCTCAAACTTGTCATATAGCCAAGGATGATAAACTTTTGATCATTCTCCTTCACTTCCCAGGTGCTGGGATGATAGGCATACACCACTTACTTATATCTTCATCCACTTGAGTACATGTATTCTCAGATCAAAGAAAGGTCGTTCTCATTTTAATTCTGGTTAATAGCCACATTGTATGGAGTGTGGTGGCTCATGCCTTTAATCCCAGGAGGCAGAGGCAGGTAGATCTCTTTTTGAGTTTCAGGCCAGCCTGCTCTACAAGGTGAGCTCTAGGATAGCCAGGGCTACACAGAGAACCCTGTCTTGAAATTGCCCCCTCACCTCCCCAATAATGCCACATTACTTCCCATGAAATTGGTAGCAGTGCGTGTGGAGTCTCTCACTTTGTTCAGAGGTCTAACAGATGTTTGGACCTGTTGTTTGTAGTATACAGAGTATTCTCACATCTAGTAGCTAAGACTCCTGAACTCTGCTCTCTCATTTGTTTCAAGAAATCAAGAAATAGAGGCCTTGACAGTCAAGTGATTCAGTGTAGTATCACATAAGTCATTAAGAGCAGAGCTTGAATTAGTCACCAGTCTGTCCCCCCTGAAGAGGGCATCAAATTCCATTACAGATGGTTGTGAGCCACCATGTGGTTGCTGGGAATTGAGTTCAGGACCTCTAGAAGAGCAGCCAATGCTCTTAACCCACTGAGCCATCTCTCCAGACTTCCCAAACCACCATGTTCTTATGAGTGACTGAGTCTTTTTTTTTTTTTTTTTTTTTTTACTGCTTCCTGTTTGCTGAGACCTTGTTTCTGTTGCCTTCTTTATGACTTGTAGAAACCCAATGCATTTAGTCAGGGCACTTGTTAACTTGTTTGTCAGGACAGAGTAGTTTTGTCTGATGCCGCCTATCCCTACCAAGTATAATACCCAGTGGTGCGAGAATTGTGTAAAAAGTCAGTTTGAATTAAGTGAAAGCTATCAGTGATCACTTACTTCCGTTACAACTAACAATTTAGAAATAAGTAATATTTACAGTGTTGTTTGAAAGTCAAGCTGTAACCATACTCTTCAGCTATTTTATTGGGTTCTTTTACCTATCACCCTTTCCACCCCAGTCCCTTCCAACCCCTAACACTAGGTAGGAAAGAAAGCGGGTTAGAGGGGAAAGAGGACAGCAAGCTCATGAGACTACTTCTTGCTGGTTGGGGCCTCGGGTTCCTTGGGGCAAGTCCAGTCTCCCTCAGCAGGATAGCCAGTGTTTTCTTGTCTCTTTGCTCACGACCACTTGACACTGCAACAGCAGCAGCCTCTGGAGCCTACTGGGGCTCTGGCACTTTTATACCCTCTCAAGAGTCCTCAGAATTTCAAACATAAGCTCTCTGCAGCTGGCAAGATCACACCCCTGCCAGAGTCGCAGTCAAATTGTAGTCAGCTGCTGCGGGCAGTCTGAAGCAGGCCCATATCTCACCCCTGGGATTAAAACAAAACAGTCACATAATGTAACTGGGTTTCTTAAGAACCCCACATTCTCACTACATCAAGCTATTTTCACTTGCTTTATTTCTGCTTTTGGTTTATTTAGTAATTAAGCTTTATTTGGTTCTAGGTTTGCACATCTTATAAATGTGGAGTTTTTTGATGATTTATTAGTGGTTCTTCATACCCTCATTGAGTCTGGTGTAAGTAACTTTTATCAGTAATTACTTTTTAAAGATACAAATGGCAAAAATCATTCTCATTTGTTTTTTGTTTTTGTTTTGTTTTGTTTTGTTTCTATAAAGGATCTAAGTTATCAAGAAAGTCTCCACTGTGTTCAAACTGCTTTTCATATTCTTTCTGGACAAGGTGAGTTAACTGCTTTAGGCTTCATTTGCTTTGTCCCTGAAGACTAACTTAGCCTAACTTGGGTTTGTTGTCATCTCAAAGGTGATGTTTTAAATATTGACCCGATGAAATTCTATACACATCTCTACAAGACACTGTTCACGTTACATGCAGGTATGTTTTCTGAAGACGCTTTCTTGGTACGTATGTATAGTCTGAGAGTGTGTTTGATCATATCTGTAGCCACTGAGCAGTAGGATCTGCTGCCCAGGGCTGACTTGCCCTTGCCATGCACCTGTAGTTAATGCTGCACAAGATTTGGGTGGAAGAACTTCTGGCATTGACTGGAAATGCAGTCAGTGCAGCCCAGCGCATCTCTAAGGCTCTCTTGGCTAGGAGGATGGTTTGCAGTGGGTAGGACAGTTCATCACGGGGTCTCTGGCAGGAAGTGGCATGATGAAAGCATAATGAGAATGACCCTGAAGGATGTCTGTTTTAGGTGCTACCAACGACGGTATTGAGATTGTGCTCCACTGCCTTGATGTGATGCTAAGCAAGCGCAGAAAGCAGGTTTCTCATCAGCGCGCTCTTGCCTTCATCAAACGCCTTTGTACACTTGCTCTGCAGGTTCTTCCAAACTCAAGCATTGGCCTTTTAGCAACTACCAGGATATTGATGCACGTAAGTAGTGGCATAAAGAGCAGAGCTTAGTCCTCACAGGGCACTGCCACTGTGCTTGTGTCTACGTCTCTTTCCCTCGAAATATTTGTTTTCATTGTAAAGTAATTCCTAGCTGGATGCAGTGGTTCACGCCTGCAGTTACGTAGGATAATGATGCGGAAAGACTGCTCAAGCCCACAAGTTTCAGCCCCGCCGGGGCAGCGGAGATGTGTGAGTTCAAGGCCAGGCTGGTCTGCATAGCTCTTTCCAGGGCAGCCAGCGCCACAGTGAGACCCTGACTCAGAGACTGCTGGTAAACTGTAAACGTGGAGAAGCAGGCGCGCCCCGCTCTCTTACTGCCCAGCCTGCTGCCCATTTGCAGGGTGCTCTTTAAACTATTGTGAATTTAAGAAATAGGTAGCACTAGGATTTGCACTCACACAGCTTGACATTTTAATGCTTCTTTGGTCTCCTAATATAGAAATTGCTGTTATAAATGATGCTCCAACAAACGTGGGTACATTCAGTGTTTATCTATGAGAAAGATCCCTTAAAGTAAGGTTGGAAGATGTGAAAAATATGCCATCTTTGCAGATTGGGTAAATCTCTACAAACCAAGACATTCTTTCATGATACTGTAAACTGTTTCTTATTAAAGCTGGGTTTAAAGATTTTAAAATTGGGGGCTAGAGAGATGGCTCAGTGGTTAAGAGCACTGACTGCTCTTCTGAAGGTCCTGAGTTCAAATCCCAGCAACCACATGGTGGCTCACAACCATCCGTAATGAGATCTGACTCTCTTCTAGAGTGTCTGAAGACAGCCACAGTGTACTTAATATAATAAATAAATAAATCTTAAAAAAAAAATTTAAAATTGTAGCTCTTACTATAACGGCAAATTTAAATACAACTATAGGACAGTCAGTCACATTCTTTAAGATACCATAGTTAATTCTTTTTTATGTGATATTTTTTGCAGACTTTTCCCAGAACAGATCTCTTGCTTGATAATGAGTCTCAGGGCAGCGGGGTGTTTCTACCTGAGCTGGAGGAGCCGGAGTACTGTAATGCACAGAACACCGCACTGTGGGAGCTGCACACACTTCGGGTAAGGGGCGTCCTTTCTGCTCTGCTCCAGGCCCCTCTCTCACTTGCCCCCCACCCCTGTTTATGAGTGAGCAGTATGTTTTCACCTCTTCCTCAAGTAGCTATTGCCAGAACGCATATACATGTTTTCTGGAATGCCTTCTGTGGAAGCCTTCCTTAAATACTGTACTCCTTAAGCTGCTGAGTACATTTCTTTTTTTTGAGACAGGGTTTCTCTGTGTAGCCCTGGCTGTCCTGGAACTCACTTTGTAGACCAGGCTGGCCTCGAACTCAGAAATCCTCCTGCCTCTGCCTCCCAAGTGCTGGGATTAAAGGCGTGCGCCATCACCGCCTGGCTTTAATTAAAGATTTTTTTTTTTTTTTTTTTTTTTTTTTTGGTTTTTCGAGGCCAGGTTTCTCTGAGTAGCCCTGGCTATCCTGGAACTCACTCTGTAGACCAGGCTAGCCTCGAACTCAGAAATCCGCCTGCCTCTGCCTCCCAAGCGCTGGGATTAAAGGCGTGTGCCACCACCGCCCGGCGCTGAGTACATTTCTAAAACAGCAGAACATGATGTAGGTTTGTAATGAGCTTATGAAGACTTAATGAAGTCTTTCCCCAGCACTTCAGAAAAGAGAATTTGTTATCGGGTACATTTATACTGTATTGGGTCCTATCCAAGGAGACTTTGGTAGACTCCATTATTACAAAGTAGCTTCACCTATAGTGCCAAGATCCGATAGCAAGTCCAGCATTAGCATGAGCCTAGAAACTGTAGTAACTTATTTTTCACTGTGAAATAGAAACTGCCTTCTGTTATTGCTTTTTATACTGTTAACTTGGGAATTTAACAGATGTATATTTTAATTCTGAGAACAAAGGGTTTATATTTTGAGATAGAGTCTCTCTATGTAATCCTGGCTGTCCTAGAACTCAGAGACCTGGTATTAAAGACATGCTTTACCACACCTGGCTAGTAATATAGTCTTTTAAAAATGTTAAAGTTTAATAAAAATTTAAATATAATCATATTATTTTCTCCCTTCCCTCTCATGCCCATCTGCCCTAGCTCCCTCTCAAGTTCATGGCCTTTTTTTCTTTATTTGCTAACATATATATCATATGTTATACATTATATTACATATGTATATATATGGATTGATTATAAGCATATCAACATATACATATGCATAAATACATAATAAATACAACTTGTGTCTATTGTTGCTCGTATGTTTCTGGCTTTGGGCTGACTTCTCCGTATTGGCTAGGGGCTCAACCCTGGGAATGACTAACTTCTTCCCAGTTTATATCTGCAGTCCTTAGTTACCTTTGTTTAGTGCTTTGCTTAGGAGTGGGGCCCTTGTCAGAGTGCTTCTTCACATCAGCGTGTCTCTGGGGTGTTGTGCCTGCTCCGATCATGCTAAGGCAGCTATGTTGAGGTACACAGTGAAAGCTTCACTGTCATTTCAAGGAGACACACTCTCACGGCAGATTTCCTGGGTCAAAGGAAATACTCTCTATATATATGTTTGAAATGACCTGTATTCATGCTTTTGTTTGCTATTTTTTTAGGTTGAATTTTAAAAAAAAAATAAGCTGTGGCTTGTGTTTTTAAATAATGAATAATGTTTGTGAAATAGTGAATGATTGTTAAGTAGTGGATAATGCTTCTTTTCCTCTTCAGAGACATTACCATCCCATTGTGCGAAGATTTGCAGCACACCTGCTTGCCGGGGCACCATCTGAAGGCTCTGAGGCCCTCAAGCCCGAGCTGAGCCGAAGGTAGCATTTGCCACTGCATCGCTTTATGTTTCTGCCTTTTGAGACTCACTGTGTAGACCAGGCTGGCCTTGAACTCACTATATAGACCAGGCTGTCCTGGAACTCAGAGGCCCTCTTGATTCTGTCTCCTACTGCACTCCTACATAGCATGTGTCACCTGGCCCATTTAGGGTTTATTCTTTTGTGCTTGGGATCAAACCCAAAGCACCAACTTACTCTAAGACTTAAAAAACTCTGAACCTGGCCCTATTCTTTTATTTTTGTATGGGTGTGTTTGTGTGGGTGCACATGTGTGTATACATATGTGTACAGGTGCATGTGTGTATGAGAGCTTGAGGAGACTAGAGGTCAGATTGTGTGTTGTTCTTCAGAAGGTTATCCACTTTATTTTTTTGATTCAGGATCTAGTCTTGCTGGCCCGTGAACCCCAGTGACCTTGCCTCTCAGTCTTTACACTCTGTGACAACTAATAACTATGCCTGGCTCTTTTTTTTTTTTTTAATTGAAAAAGGAAGTAAAAACATGATAAAATTAAAGATTTACATGGAAAATGTTTCTGACAAAATTAAAGAAGCATATAGAAAAACACATTAAGATTGACAATTTTCATGGAAAATTAAAGAGTAAAATTGTGGACATGAAAAGCATTGCTAAATTAATTGAAAGAAGAAACATTTTGTGATAGAATTGAAGAATTATATGGGAAATATTTCTAATAAAATGGTAGAAAAATATAAAATAACATTAAAATTGAAAATTATCATGGAAAATTACAGATAAAATGGTAGGCATAAAAATATTTCTAAGTTGATTGAAAGTGGAATTACAAACTTTTTCTGATAAAATTGAAGATCTACAAGGAAAGTATTTCTGATAAAATTCAAGAAATATCTAAGAAAACACATTAAAATTGACTATTTCATGGAAAATTATACAGATAAAATGGTAGGAATAAAAATATTCCTAAGTTGATTGAAAGTAGAATTATAAACATTTTCTGATAAAATTGAAGATTTACATGGAAAATATTTCTGATAAAATTGAAAAAATATATAGAAAAACATTAAACTTGAATATCATGGTAAAATGGTAGGCATAAAAATATTTCTAAGTTGATTGAAAGTAGAATTATAAACATTTTCTAATAAAATTGAAGATTTACATGGAAAATATCTCTGATAAAATTGAAGAAATATATAGAAAAACACATTAAGATTGACTATTTCATGGAGAAATTATACAGATAAAATGGTAGGAATAAAAATATTCCTAAGTTGTTTGAAAGTGGAATTATAAACATTTTCTGATAAAATTGAAGATTTACATGAAAAATATTTCTGTTAGATTATGTTTTTTGTTGGGGAATTGAGTCCATTGATGTTATAAGATATTAAGGTATAGTGATTGTTGCTTCCTGTTATTTTTGATGTTCTTTTTATGTTTGTGTGGTTACTTTCTTTTGAGTTTGTTGGAAAAAGATTATTTTCTTGCTTTTTCTAGGGTGTAGTTTCCCTCTTGTTGGCGTTTTCCATCTATTTTCCTTTGTAGGGCTGGATTTGTGGAAAGATATTGTGTAAATTGAGTTTTATCATGGAATATCTTGTTTTCTCCATCTATAGTAATTGAGAGTTTTGCTGGGTATAGTAGTTTGGGCTGGCATTTGTGTTCTCTTAGGGTCTGTATGAGATCTGCCCAGGATCTTCTGGCTTTCATCATCTCAGGTGAGAAGTCTGGTGTAATTCTGATAGGCCTGCCTTTATAGGTTACTTGACCTTTTTCTCTTAATGCTTTTAATATTCTTTCTTTGTTTAGTGCATTTGGTGTTTTGATTATTATGTGCCAGGAGGACTTTCTGGTCTGGTCCAGTCTGTTTGGAGTTCTGTAGGCTTCTTGTATGTTCATGGACATCTCTTTCTTTAGGTTAGGGAAGTTTTCTTCTATAATTTTGTTGAAGATATTTACTGGCCCTTTAAGTTGGAAATCTTTGCTCTCTTCTATACCTATAATCCTTAGGTTTGGTCTTCTCGTTGTGTCCTGGATTTCCTGGATGTTTTGGCTCAGGAGTTTTTTACATTTTGCATTTTCTTTGACTGTTGAGTCAATGTTTTCTATGGTATCTTCAGACCCTGAGATTCTTTCTTCTATCTCTTGTATTCTGTTGTTGATGCTTGCATCTATGACTCCTGAATTCTTTCCAAGATTTTCTATCTCCAGAAATGTCTCACTTTGTGATTTCTTTATTGTTTCTACTTCCATTTTTAGATCCTGGATGGTTTTGTTCAGTTCCTTCACTTGTTTGTTTGTGTTTTCCCATAAATCTTTAAGGGGTTTTTATATTTCCTCTTTAAGGTCCTCTACCTGTTCACCCATGCTCTCCTGTATTTCTTTAAGGGATTTTTGTGTTTCCTCTTTAAGGACCTCTACCTTTTGACCCATGTTCTTCTGTATTTCTTTAAGGGATTTTTGTGTTTCCTCTTTAAGGACTTTTACCATTTGACCCATGTTCTCCTGTATTTCTTTAAGGGAGTTATTTATGTCCTTCTTGATGCCTCTAACAGCATCGTGCATTTCCGGTGTGCTGGGGTATCCGAGACTTGCTGTGATGGGAGAACTGGGTTCTGATGTTGCCAAGTAGCCTTGGTTTCTGTTGGTAGGGTTCTTGCACTTGCCTTTCGCCATCTAGTTATCTCTGCTGTTAGTTGGTCTTGTTGTCTGTGGCTGGAGCTTGTCCCTCCTATGGGCCTGTAAGCCTGTGTCTGTACTCCTGGGAGACCAACTCTCTTCTGGCAGGGTCTGGGCACAGAAGACTTTGGCGCTGTCTGGTTCCCTGCTGCAGATGGCGGCCGGAAGGGAAGACCCTGGCTTTTTTTTTTTTTTTAAACATGTGGTGGCTAGGCTTGAACTCGGGTCCATAAACTTGCATAATAAGCAATTTAGCAGCTGAGCTATCTGCCCAGCCCCAGGTTTTTCTTTTTTCTTCTCTTTTTCTTTTCCTTCCTTTCTTTTCTTTCTTTCTTTCTTTTTTTTTTTGTAAGCAAATAGACTTCTTTAATTTAGGTATTATAGATGATTTCATACTGTCTTTAGAGTATGAGCAAAAACAGAAGAAATTTGTATTTTGTTTGATTATATTAGACAGGGTCCCATATGCCACTCAGGCTGTGCTTCCCCATCGCACCACAGCAGGGCGAGCAGCCCCCCATCTCAGCCAGTGGGCCTTGGGTGGGGTGCAGTACTGCCCCCCATCTCAGCCAGTGGGCCTTGAGTGGGGGTGCAGGGCATCCCCCCATCTCAGCCAGTGGGCCTTGGGTGGGGTGCAGGGCGAGCAGCCCCCCATCACAGCCAGTGGGCCTTGAGTGGGGTGCAGGGTGCAGTATGGGTGCTGAGGAGACCTCACCCGAGTGCAGACTCTTGGGGACATGCTTCAGTGGGACAGCTCATTTAATTGGGGGTGAGAGTAGGGCTTTAGGGCGAGTGTACATCATTGGCCAGGGCCAGGGTGCCAGGGAGGCCTCATTAGCATAAGGAGGAATTCCAGTTGCTGCTGGACATGACCTTATAAGGGGAAAAGAAGTTTTAACCTGGCTACTGGACTATGTAACCTCCTCTAGTGGGGCAAAGGTAGGGGGTACAGGCTATGTGCACAGGGACACACAGGCCTGGGGCAGGGGCCAAGCAATCCTACTACTGCCAGTTTCCAGGGTTTGGACATGTTTTGACCTCAGTCTTGCTGCAGGCCTGCTTCCCTGGTCCCATAGCTCCCTGGCCTCATACCCATGTAGTCTAGTATGACCACAAACTTAACCTTAGTAAGAGTTTATGTGTGATGATCTTACATTCTTGATCCCTTTCCCTCCACCTCCCAAGCCCTGGGATTACAGACATGCCCCACTATGTCTGGCTAGTTGTTACCTTTTAAGATGGGAAAACTTCACTTAAAATTGACTTCCTACTTGTCTTGAAATACTAGATTTAGTTATTTCATATGGAAGATTTTTTGTTCAGATTTAATTATGTGTGTAAGTGTTTGGTTTACATATATGTCTGCGTACCATGTGCATGCTGTGTGCTCATGACCCCTGAAACTGGAGTTATGGATGCTTGTCAGCCCCCTTGTGGGTGCTGGAAATTGAACCTGGGTCCTCTGCACGAGCAACAAGGCTCTTAACCACTGAGCCACCTCTTCAACCCCTGTTTTATATTTTTAAATTGCCAATAGAGTTAGCAAGTCCCCGCAAATAAGGCTCAGCTCTGCTGTTGTCTATGAACCCTTTGTGGTAGACAGAGATAATGTTTGGCCACACTAAACACAGCTGCTGCTTTTCCCTTTTCAACAGTTTCCCGTGTCTCCCTCTAGCCTTGTCTCTCTTCTTTCTTTTGACATTGCAAGGAGCATAAGCAAGAACCTGGCGTGTGCTGGGCAAGCCCCAGTCACGAGTCTCAGCTCCAACTCACTCCCGTTTTGTTCTGTTCTGTTCTGTTTTTCCAAACAGGGTTTCTCTGTGTAGCCCTGGCTTTTCTAGAACTCACTCTGTAGGCTTGGCTGGCCTCTAACTTGATCTTCTGCCTCTGCCTCTCGAGTGCTGGGGTTAAAGGTGTACATCCAGCTTAACATTGACTTTTGTTTATTTGATTTTTGTTTTGTTTTTTACAAGACAGGCTTTCACTGTGTATCAAAGATGGAAACATGTAGAACCTTTGTCATTGATTTTAGTAATCATTCTAGCATATTTTTATTAATAGTCTTAAAAATTTGCTTCTTCTGTGCCTGTTTTCCTTATTTGAGGGAAGATGAAGCCTAGGTTTGTCTCTAAGGCTGGGCAGTGGAGAATGCTTTCTTCTCTAGGGAATGAAGCTTGGGGTGTTGAGTACAGTTCTTATCTCTGTCCTTGGAGTAATGTGTGCTAATAGTGATCCCAGATGATTAAGATTTACTTACCTGGGACCAAGTGGTGGTGGTGCAAGCCTTTAATCCCAGCACTCAGGAGCCAGAGGCAGGTGGATCTCTGAATTTTAGGTCAGCTTCATCTCTACAACGTGAATTCCAGGACAGCCAGGGCTACACAGAAACACCTTGCCATAAAAAAATCAGAAAAGATTAACTTACGTGCTTTGGGTATTGGTGTATTTTCTTTGTGTCATGGATGTCCTGTCGTTGTTTTTCATCCGGGATAATAGCTGAAGGGTTGAGTGGTGTTCAACATTCATGGACGGCTACTCCATCTATCACTCCTCGGGATCCAGTGACGGATTTAGTAGCTTGTCATTAATATCACTAGTCGAGTGGGGAGTCAATCAGACGAGCTGGTGGACATCTGCTTAGCACTCTTCCTGGGCTACAGATCTGCATTTCTGAGTGAGATTTCTCTGAAATAGCTTTAATAAGATAATGTTTACTTTTTTTTTTTTTTTTGGTTTTTCGAGACAGGGTTTCTCTGTGTAACCTTGGCTGTCCTGGAACTAATTCTGTAGACCAGGCCAGCCTTGAACTCAGAGTTCTACCTGCCTCTGCCTCCCAAGCGCTGGGATTAAAGGCATGCACCACCACTGCCTGGCTAGGAATTTAGATCTTATTTATTTTTGAGACAAGGTATCTTGAGCTGCTTTGTAGACCTAGATATGCCTGTCTCTCAGTTACTAGGATTAAAGGCATGCACCACCAAGCCTGGCTAATTTGTGTGGGGTCTTTTGGTTTTGTTATTGTTGTTTGTTTGTTTTTGGTTTTGAGTTTTTTGTTTGTTTGTTTTGTGTTTTGAGACAGAGTCTCTTTCTGTAGCCCTGGTTGTCCTGGTACTCACTCTGTAGACCAGGCTAGACTCAAACTCATAAATCTGTCTGCCTCTGCCTTCCTAGTGCCAGGATCAAAGGTGTGCGCCACCACTGCCCAGTTCTAGTTTGTATCTTTAATGAATGAGTTGGTTGAATGTTCTTAAAGTTACACAGATAATGTGAGAATCTCTGCATATCTTATATTTTTTGTTATAGATCTGCAATTGAACTTTTTGAGTCTTACAGCATGGCAGCAATGACATTTAACCCACCTGTTGAATCTTCACACTCCAAAAGGAAGGTAGGTGATGCTTTTTTTTTACCAAGAGAGAGTGAACATTAAACCAATGCATTTGTTAGGAATTCAACTCTACTTTGCCAGTTTTCTTTTTTGAGACAAGGCATTGCTTTGTAGTCCAGGCTGACCTTGAACTCACTGACTTGTCTTAGCCTCCCATCAATTAGGCCTATAGATGTTGACCACAAAGGCCAGGCTCTAGGAGTTGAGATCAGGGTAGATTCATGGTGCTAGAATTCTAAAGAGATGTTTGGTGAGACTTTCGTTCAGTCTAGGGTAGGTCAAAGACCTGACCAAGAATCTCTCTTTACCATTTCTTTTCTTGTTGTGTTTGTTTGTTTGTTTTGAGACAGTTTCACTGTGAACTCTAGCTGGTCTATAACTCACTGTATAGACCAGGCTGGCCTTGAACTCACAGAATCCACCTGTCTGTACCTTCTGGGTGCTTAAAGCACGCGTCATCACTGTGTCCGGCCCGTGAACTCTGTTCTGTTTCTTGTTGTTGCTCACTGTCAGTGTCTTTGGCTTTGCTCAGCTCGGTTATTACTTACAGTGTGAGTGGCTTTAACTATTAATTTTAACTTTTTTTCAGGATAAATTTTTACAAGGAGATTCTTTTCTGAATGAAGATTTAAATCAACTAATCCAAAGATATTGTAATGAAGTCGCTACTGAGATACCGCTGGATTTCACCAAGAGTTTGAAAACCTCATCACGGTAGTACAGAGGGAATAACTGTCTTACATATCTGTATGTGCGTGTACAGAGACACATACGGATAGTGAGGGCCTGTTCCTTTTTGTACAAGGAAGACTTCCTAAGAATGGCTACACAAGAACTGAAGCAGGGCCACAGAAGACACTGCTTATTGGCTTCCTCTTCATGCCTTGCTCGGCTTGCTTTTTTATACAATCCACACCAACTTGTCCAGGACGGCACTGCCCATCAGTCATGAATTCTATAAATGCCCTGTAGACATGCCATAGTCTAGTCTATGGAGGCCGTTCTTCAGTTGAGATTTCCTCTTTTCAGGTGACGAAACCTAAACAAGACAGCTACCAAATTCTCTTTATAACTAAATAAATATTGTTATTGAAGCACCATAGATAAAAGCGAATAAAATAGATTTTATGTTTTTTTTAACCTTTGTGGTTTTTATTTTTTGATGTGATTTAATTTGATTTAATTTTTTTATATAAATTTGTTTACTTATTCACTTTACATCCCCATCGCAGATTCTCTTGCTTCCAGTCCCCCCCTTAGATGGCTCCTCCCCACACCCCTCTCCCCTTCATTTCTGATATGGGGGAGGTCCCCCCTAGGTACCAACCCACCATGGCACCTCAAGTCACTACAGAACTAGGTACATCCTCTTCAACTGAGGCCAGACAAGACAGCCCAGTTAGGGAACCAGGATCCACAGGCAGGCAACAGAGTCAGGGTAAGACCATCTCCAGTTGTTGGGGATCTGAATGAAGACCAGCCTGCACATCTACGTGTGGGCGGGTGGGAGGGCTAGGTCCAGCCCTTGTTTGTATACTCTTGGGTTGGTGGTTCAGTCTCTGGGAGTCCCCAGTTTTGTGATATTTTTGATAAGTTAAAGTTATACTCTTGTTCATTGGCCCTCATTGAGTGACACAATAAGGAATGACCAAATCTGACCTTTAAGGAAGAATGAGTGTACTCATTGCTAGTGTCAGAGAGGGTGTGAGTGAGAATCTAGAATCTTTGAAGTTGGGTTAATTTTTTACCTGAGAGTGATGGGGGAAAAGTGCTCAGTAGGATGGAAGGTCCAAGATTTCCATTGTGGCATAGGAACATTGGTTCCTGACCAACCAGCAAAGTGTTTTTCTCTTAAATTCTTACAGATAAAAACTATATGTTTATAGAGTTATAAGGAGCTATTTTATATAATAGCTGTTATCCTTGTAGAGATGACTTACAAATACAAAATGTACATAAATATTTTCTGCTATTAATAACTGAATAAAGTGGCTTCCATTTTTACTTTCTAGCCTTGTGAGGTTTTGTTTGTTTTTTATTTTAGTGAAAAACAGTTCAGCTAAATAGAAGGTTAATTCGGTGCCTTCGATCCAGTCATTCTGGGCTTAGAGCTCTTTCCTCTTAAAATGTGAAACCAGAAAATTTCTTTACCACCCAGAAGAGTCAGGGATAGTGACCAGTTACCAGTTTAAAGCCCGCCTTTACTTCTTTTCCTAATTAAACTGGGTATGTGGTGTGTGGGCAGAGAAGAGGCGGACAGTTACTGGAGGAGAGAATATCGGGAACAGTTACCAGCTGGATTTGAATTTGAGTGTATTCTTATGTGTGAGTTCTGGAAGTAAGTCTTTTTCTTTCCTTTTTGAGACAGAGTCCCACTATATACTCTGGGCTGTCCTGGAACTCAGAGAGATCTGCCTACCTGGGATTAAAGCCATGCCCAGCCTAAAAATACTTCTGAAGGCCTATTTTTAAGGCTTTATTGTTTTTTTGTTTTGAAACAGGGTCTTCTTGTGTAATCCTAGCTGTCCTACAACTCCCTATGTAGACCAGACTGGCCTCGAACTCACAGAGAGGGTCTTGGCTCTGCCTCCTACTATTCCATTCAAGGTTTGATTATTGATGATGAGAAAATGTATGGTTTAGCATACAAATACTTTCTCTAATCCTACTATTTGAATAAAAATTTCCAAGAATGTTAGAAATATTTGTATATGCAACCAAAAGATCTGTCTGCCATAAATCAATTATTTTTTAAACACAGATGCATTCATATTTCACTTTCATCAGCATCACCTGTATATAGGTGAAAAGTCAGCTTTAAGATAGAAATTGACAGGATATTCATGGCAGTATTACACTTTTCAGTTTCTTGTCACAGTTGGGCCATAAATCTATACAGTTAGCATTTCAATAATGTATGTGAATATGATGAGCTTTATATGTACATTAACTTTTTTATATGGCCTTATATTAATGCTTTATTTGTGGAGTAAGTATTATAGTCATTAATAATCACAAATGCACACACATACACCTTGATGGATATATTAAGCTATAACCTTAATCTTTTAAAGACAGATCTTGAGTACCTATTATATTATTGAGCAGTACAGGAGGCATTTAAAAGCAAAATGCGTTTGTAGGAGTAAAACAGCCTCGGTGCTTCATGGTCTTTGATGCCAAGTCAGGTAACTTACACTATTTAAAAATAAGTCGGGCAGTGGTGGCGCACGCCTTTAATCCCAGCACTTGGGAGGCAGAGGTAGGCAGATTTCTGAGTTCGAGGCCAGCCTGGTCTACAGGACAGCCAGGGCTACACAGAGAAACCCTGTCTCAAAAAACCAAAAAGAAAACCAAAAAACGAAAAAAAAAAAAAAGAAGCATTACCCAGTGTCAGAATGAATTAATTCCAGGGTCAGAGGCTGTCATCTGAAATAAGCATAGTATGTGTTCAGTCAAAGAGGTGCCAAGTATCTTAGTAATGGAGGTTCAGAATGTGTTTAAAAGCCATTTGTTTAACATACTCTTGTGTCAGAAGTCTCTAGTTTGTGATTTCTTTTAGGAAGAGATCGCAGAGAACATGTGGCTTAACCAAGGGGCGTGGGAGGGGTGAGAAAGGTCCAGACTTTGTCTCAGACGTTGCTGTCTGATCACTTGGGACCTGTGCATTTATCTTTCCTGTCCTTTGTACTTTTGTGAGAGAAGCAACTGTAAAGGGGTTAAAAGTGCATCTGTGATCTCATTCCCAGGGGCTGCTTCTTACACTGCCAAATAGAAAATTAAAAAACAAAACAAAAAACCCTCCAAAACCTTGTTCTTTATTGGCAGGGGAGTGAAGCTCTCTGTGGATCATTAAATATGTTTTGGAGTTAACTCTATTTTACTGCAACAAAGCTAACCCTTATTCCTTTCAGAACCAAGCCTTGGGCATCTACAGAGATATTGAGAGGAAACAGAGAGAGGGGAAGTTAAGTTATAAAGAGAAATTTGGGCATGTATTATACTGGGCCTTCATGAACCATCAGTACCTCCAGAACCATTGAGATGAGAAGTCGTTATGAAAACAAGTTTTGAGTCCAGGCTCCATTTTGATCACCCGGAGACTCTGAACTTGTGCTGTGGATGACATTCGAAGAGGCCTTACCTCCCGAGGGCATTTCCACCCAATAGTATCCTTGCTGCCCACAGATTTATCCCCAGCCACCCCCATTCCTAGACACTCTTTAGTAATCTAATCTTGCCAATTAACCAGTTGTAAGTGGACAGATGACTGAGAAGAAGAGAATGTCTTCACCATCCTCTTGAGTGTCATGCTGGGTTCTTTAATCCTTTATTGCCAGGTAATTTTTGTTTGCAAGTTGGGTCGGCAGCTTTGACATGGGTTCACGTGTAGAGACGTCCTTGTGCACACTGAGAGGCGCTAGGGAAACCAGGCAAGTTAAACACGAAGGCTTGTCTCTTCAAAGGAAAGAAATTTACCTGCTTTCTACCTAGAATTCTGGGAATGGATGTTGTTTTCAACCTGGTAATACTTTGTTTTAGTTTTTGGTTTTTTGAGATAGGGTTTCTCAGTGTAGCTGTAGCTGTCGTAGAGTCTAGGCTAGCCTTGAGCCTCTGCCTCCCAAGTGCTGGGATTAAAGGCATGCTCCATCACTGCCCAGACATACCTGGAAACCTTCTGCTATCTGTAGGTCCAGGCTCCCCAAGACTATTATGTTTGTTAATCCGAGACTCTCCCTCCCTAGATCTTGAGAATTTCTTCTCAGTCAATAAAACCCATCTTCATGAGAGGAGTCACTTGGACTTTACAACAGCCTAAGTAACATGTTATCTTAGGGCCAAGCCAATCTTGACTCCCATAGCCTATTATGTTTATCTCAGTCATTCTCCCTAGACCTTTATCTAGGAGCATTGTTTCTAAGTCAATAACCCATCTTTATGGAAGGAGCCATAGGTACTTTGTAAAGAGTTTCAATGTAAACATGTCTTAAATGTTGTACACACAGGATTGAATTAATTGTCATCCAGAAACCTTTTTTTTCCCCCAAAATTGTGCTGTGTTTAAATACAGCTAAAATGAATGGAAGTTTGAATAAGCCCAGCTAGTTAAGTTTTGTTGAACCAGATTTTCTTCTTGCCTCATGGGGATCGTTTCTCTGCAGGCCATAAGCCTTTTCAGGGACCCTCACATTCACACCTTTAAAAAACACTGCAATAAAATCAGCTTGCATATTTAAGTTCTTTTTTATACCAATTTTACTGATTAAGATTTTTGTTATCCAGATTTCTTGTATTCTAAAAAGTATAAAATGATGGTGGGCATAATTCTAGTGGTCATTCTAATTTATTATGAATAGGATTATTTCTTTCATTTGATAGACTAGTGTGGCTTGTAATTCAGATAAGCCTTCAGTCAAAACAGTGTTTCTGGAAAACACCAAATAGTGCTAAGGAGTTGTAATGCAGTCATGTACTTTACAGTGGTGCTCTGATCACTGATAGGCTGTTGTGTGAGGTGCTATGCAACAGAACCGTGATCCCATAATGTTATAATAAAGCTAAAAAGCTTCTTGCTTAGTGACACAGTGGCCATCTTAGCTTGTCTAGGTCTATTCTGTCGCTCATACAACAATGAAATTCCCTACCAATGCATTTCTTAAAACATGTCCTCATTATTAAGTGACACATTCCTGTAACGAGCTGTTAATACTTTATAATTTTTATTTTATTCATTATTATTTTTGTCTGTGTATGTTATATGATGTGGGGGCACATGTGGAGACAGAGGATAGATAATTTTATGGAATCAGTTTTCTCCTTTTACTTTTCCATTGGTTCTGGGGTCCAACTGAGGTCATCAAGCTTGTGTGGCAAGGGCCTCCTCTGGGCCATCTCACCGGCCCTCTTAACATGTTAGTAATCTCTCCTGCTTAAAGTCTTGGAGACTCAATTTTAATAGAGTATGTCCTTTAACCTACGCTGGGATGCACATCAGTTATTTGAATATGGGGTCAGTTTCAGGTTTGTTTTGTATCAAATCTCTATCTATTGTGAGGACCACTAGGGTGGGGTGGGGAAAATCCAGCCTGGCTCAGTATCTTATTACCTGCAGGTTTTGTTTGGCTCTGGCTGCTTAGACCAACAATTTAATTTACAACCCAAGGTAACCCAAACCGTTTGGCCTCTTTAGTTTACAGAAAATTGATAAAATGTTTCCAGAATATGTTTTAAAACTGAAGCAGCTCTGTGCACTTGTTACAGACCTAGTATTTGCTCTAAAAGGGAACTTAGTGCTGTGTAACTGCCTAATGAGAATAGTCTGAGTTCTCTTGGCAAGAGAATGGCAGTGCAGCCAGAGTCTTCCACTGACATGAAAGCTGTGTGGTGTATTTTTGACATGTCTCTTTTTAGAATGTGCAAAGAAGGGGTTGTTTTATTCCTTCTATAACTGGTAAAGGAAAAAGCAAAAGTCAGAATTTTTTAGTGTGTTTTCTAACTTGAAGAAAAATATCTTGAAGCGGAATAATGCCAATTGAAAGAAGAAATATAGGCTTGACTCTGGACGAACACATTTCAGTCTGCGAAGCCACAATTTGCTTCATCCCAAGAATGAGAAGAATAGATCACACTTTGCTGATTGTTTTGTGAGGTGTGGCTTTAAAATAACTTAGATCACTTGGCAAGTGAGACTCGGAGCCATGGCTCCCCAGTACATCAGACATGAAGATGACACTGTGACTCTGGACCTCTACCCACTTCTCATGCTTCTATGATTTATTTTTAGGGTGTCTTGAAATAGATCGAACCGCTAATGCTTATCACCCATAGCAATAGAAAGAAAGCTATATCTAATAAATACACAAGTACAATATCAGTATAAACATTGTAAAATAAATAAATCTACCTTAAACATCAACTCAGTCTACTTTTGCTTTTTAAAAATGATTTAAGGCTTCTTATGAAGACATCGCAACTCAATAGACACTAAATTGTACATCATTCTAAATTCGCTTTGTGAGAACGGAACAGTCTGTGGACTTATGAATCGTAGCTTTCGGGGGGGGGGGAACATTTCTATTGGAGGAAAGGCAGCCCAAAGAGTGCACCTGGGTACACAATATAGGAACTAATTTGAATAATTGTTAACAAATCTTACAGGATGTATTTATATTTCCAATGCCTCCAGACTTCCACGTCTTCTTAAACCCATGCCCAATTTTCGATGTTTTCTAATCTCTATGCCTTTGGCTCCCAGTTCTCCCAAGTTGTGGTCAGCAAGCTGGTCCTTGGGCCAAATGCTTGTGTTTTCTTTTTTTCTGACCCTTAAACTAAGAAAGATTTTTACAATTTTTAGTTGTTGAAACACTTGAAAGACGTGTGACCTGTGAAAACTATATGAGGTTCCAATTTACGCGTCCATAAATAAAGTTTTGTTGTTCAGTCATGTTCATTCTTGCACCTGTTGTCGGCAGCTGCCTTTGCACTCCAGCAGCTGAGGTGACTCAATGCAACAGAAGCCATGTGGCCCCAACCCTAAAGTGTTTACTGCCTGGCCCTTTACAGGTGACACTCATTGCCTTAAGCGTTGAGGGCTGGCTTCTCCACCTGCAATGCCCCGGGCAATGCCCTGGCTGTCCCTGCTTCTTTTGGCAGGAGGTTGGTTGGCAGCCCTGTGCCGCTTTGCTTGTCCTCTGCATGAACCTCACATCAGGTGTGAAGAGGGCTGGAGTTCAGAAATCATCCATTTCCAGTTTAAATGTGATGGAGGTAAAGTATATTTCTTTCCACCACGTTCATTCTTGATAGCTTCTCATGGAGGCTCTTCCCCTGTAACATCATCCACATAGGCTAATTAGTGTATTGAACATGAAGAAGCAGAAATGTGTACAGCCTAGCCAGGTTACAAGTTGTTCTCAACGACAGGACCCCAGAGCTCTGGCTGCTAGCTTTGGAAGGAGTTACTTCCTAATACAGTGATGTCCTCAGGAGGCAGAACACTGTTCTTTCTGTCCTGGAACAGCCAATTCTTTAGGAGAAACAACAAACACCCTTTTTATTACATCAAATAAATGTTCCTCAACTTTAGAAAAGGGAGAAATTCTCTCAACTGTTATCACTTCAGGTAGGAGTGAGGTAAACATTTCCTTCTTTAGAAATTCTTAGGTTATGATTATTGAAACTAGATGTTACCATTTTTAGAACAAATACTATAGCAGTCAGAAAGGCTAAAACACTGTACTTGTTTACTTATTAGAACACACAGAGAAAACTTCTTTAAAAAACAATGCGTTCGTCTTGGAAATACCATGATAAAGGAGGTCGTGAGTGGGCACAGTCGTGCCTGTGGCTATTTTTAAAGAAAAGCGCAAATGTTTAGCAAAGCTCTGACTGAGGTCAGTTCAATTCTTACAATGATTACTTGCCAAAGGAAACGAGATCCAAAGGCAAGCATCTAAATCGCTGTCCCCCAACGAGGCCACGCCTCCCAATCCTTCACCAACAACAAATTCATGAGCCACTGGGAGCCACTCTCTTTTAAACCACCACAGCCAATCTAGGCAACACAGCCTCAAAAACCAACCGAAGAAACCGCTCTTAAGAAAGGCTCTTAGCTTTGATTCCCCTGCGCTCCTTTCACATTCTAGATCATCCGTCTGCTAAGACTTGATTTTGTACTGAGCATCCAGCAATGTGGTTAGCAACTGATGCTGCGTTTTCAGAATGGAGACTGAAGTTAGTTTTCTTTTGGTTTGCTTTGCTTTTCAGATGTGGGGGGGGGGGTCTCACTATGTTCCCTAAGTTGATCTGGAACTCATTATGTAGCCCAGGCTGACCTTGAATTTGTGATCCTCCTGCCTCGGCCTTCCAAATACTGAGATTACAGGCATGTGCCACCATGCCTGGTATATTTTAATTTTTTAAGCTATAAGAAGAGACAAGGTTGTTGGGTCTAAATGAAGCATATTAGACTATACTACCAGCCATCCAAAGGAGTAAACACTGAACGATCTGTAGAGCCTTTGAAGAATGTTCATTTATGTTATTAATTAAGGCTGTCCTATGTGTGATGACTTAAGTCTCTGTGACACTTTGGGGCCCTTGGTTAGTTATCTACAAAATAAAGAAGTCTAAAAAGTGTGTGTGTGCATGCGTACAAATACAAGGGTGTGTACATGCCACGGTATGCATGTGGAGGTCAAAGGACAACTTGTGGGAATCATTTCTCTGCTTCTACCATGTGAACCCTACAGATTTAAGTCAGGCTTGGCAGCAAACACCTTTAACCACTGAACCACCTGTCTAGTTCAGGAAATCTAAAATTTTAAAAGCTTACATAAAAGCAACTTCAGAACCCTGGTACTGTTTTGAGGTACCATTCCCACCTGTCTTCAGAGGACAAGCCTCTTGAAAAGACACAGCGCACCATCCTATGATACAGAGCATTTTCAGTTGAATCCTATTTCAGAATGCTACAGTACCTTCATATCCCTGGGGCAAACATGCTGCACATGCTCACTGCTGGTGGCCCACTGTGTCACTAGAGGCCAAGGCCCCCACGGGTTTCTCCTCCTTGCTTTGAACACTTTCTGAGGCCACAAGCTGAGGAGGTGATGTGAGTCCTCGGGACTGCTTAGTGGACTTAGTGAGTTTCTTGAGTTCACTTGCAAAGGAGATACCCCTCCTTTTATCTTCTCGGGATGCCTGTGTAGAAAAAAAAGAACCTTCTTTGATGGACTGGTAAACCCAGGTTTCTGATTTCATGTCATACTTAGAGGGAGTATGTACTCCTTTGTTCTTCTCTCTGATAAGTAAAGTTTTGGGTAGACAAGCCAAGGCCTCTATCCCAGGACCAATCTGTCTGTCTGTCTGTCTGTCTGTCTCTATAAGGTTTTTGGGACAAGGTTTCTCTGTGTAAGCCCTACCTGTCCTGGCACTTACCCTGTAGACCAGGCTGGCCTCAAACTCAGAGATCCATCCGCCTCTGCCTTCCCTGTGCTGGGATAAAAGGCATGCGCCACCACCACCAGGGTATCCGGGATCTTTTCACCACATAGGAGAGCATGCCATTTTGTCTCCCCTGCCCCACACACTGAAAACAAAATAACTGCTTCCCAAGAACTGCTGCCTTAGGGACTTTCTTGATTCAGTAGCTCCCAAATTAATTATGATGTGACTGACTCTCAAGGATTTATAAAGACAGCAATGTGACTTTCACGTTACCTGCACCTGCTCTTTTAGCTTAAGGATGAATTTCCCTGCACCCTTCCACTTGCTTTGGGCTTGAAACACACATTCTTGGTCCAGGAGGATCCTCTGTGAGGACTTTGGAGTAGAAGACTTCTTATTAGGGGCGTCTTTCATCACCTCTTCCAAAAGCACATAGTCACATGGATTGGGGTTGTTCAGGATGCTGTAGGAATATTTGGCTTTGCATAAAGTCTGAAAGATAAGTTAGGGTCAGCTGAGTCAAGTGTCTGCCACCTTCGCATCCATCATGAATGAAAACTTAAGGTGGAGAAGTGGCTCAGACTTTCAGCGATGGAGAGGATCTTCCAAACCAGGTCATTCTGCCTCATTTTTATCTGAGTAGATGTGGTTTGTAACACACATTCTCAGGTTACCTCTTAGCTTCCAAATGGCCTGACTTTGGTGCAGAAGCTTAAACTTATAAAAATCTAAGCAGATTCCAGAGGAGGAAGCTTAAACTCTGCAGAGGTCAAGCAGAATTCAGAGCAAGTCCAGCTAATAACATAACTGAAAAGGCAAGATCCAGATCCCCTACCCCCAAGCACAGCGTATTGACATGGAGGTTGGGCAGCCAGTGAGCAATGGAATCCTGCCCTAGGCACTTTTTGTTCCGCCAGGCTGCCTCTATCACACCTTTGGATGCTGAAGGAGTTTAGGAGTCAGATGTTTCTCTTACACTTAGTAGGAGAACATCTTTCATTTGTTCATTTAGTCATTGTATGTTTAGTCATGACCTGTTGTTATATCCAGTACTGTGCTGTACTCTATGGAGACAAAGCTGTGCAAAAAAAGGAGAATCTGAGATTCAAAGGTAATTAAGGAGACTGCACATAACTAGCCAGATTATCATATAACAGGACTAACAAGTCACCCTCAAGTACACGCCAAACACTGGATGAAGCACCCCACATGTGTTGCTACTGCCTTTGTTGCAGCAGTCATGTGTGGGAGGTACCATTGTACTATCTCCAGGTTATTAAACCATCTGGAAACTTGCCACGCAGTGGTGCCAGAGCTGAATGGGATGGGATGGGGAAGTCAGACACAGGAGGAGGATTCATCCAACAGAAAGGAATCAGAGCCCCTTGCTCCCCACAAAAGAAGTCAGGCAACACACAGTACAACTCAGACACAGATCTAAGTGAGATTGGGAGATCTTGCTGGAGATCTCTGAGTGAGTGAGGGACAGAGCTGGATTTGAACCCTCAGCCATGTGATCAGGGGGTCTGTCTGTGTGTTGTTTACTGTGCGATATTACTTCTCAAGGAGGAGTTCAATGACTGCACATGCCATGTGTAACTGTTCTTTGAAATCAAGTTAAAAACAACAGAACAGCAGCTTGACATAGGGGAAAGGACTTGGCCAACAGTCACAGTTGGCATCCTGCTTGTGTTCTGTGGCATCCTTCAGAGATGGTCATTCAGTACTTAGGTGTTTTGGGGACAATTTCTACAGTGCTATCTCCTAAAAAACACATCGTCAGTTATGATCTAACCTCATTGTAGATGCTTGCTAAGGATCCATTGCAGGAGTGAAAAAATATTTCCTATCCTTAAGAGATGTATTCCCCCTGTTCAGGCCCCCGACCCCGTTATAGAACTTCATTCATTAATGAACTATCAATGCACATATGTATGATTTGTCCCAATCATTTTTATCAAGGAGTCATGGAGTGAGGAAAGGGGAAGATTCTCGTGGTGCTGGGATCAAGCTCAGAGCCCTGCGCCTGCCAGGCAGGCAGTGGACCCCAAGGAAGCATTTACCTGCTGAATCACATCCTGTGCAGTGCTGAGACGTGGGGCTTTGATGACAGTTCGGGGCTGCTCTGGAGAGACATCATGCACTTGAACAAAGAAACTCTCCTCTTCTGAGCTCAAGATCACCTCTCTGTCATCGTGGACAATGCTTTTCTCTTCTAGGGTCTGCATTTTTAGAATGAAAATATATGAGGAATTGGTAAGATGATTCAGAAGACAAAAAAAATTTCTAGCAAAAATTTGAGTTATATCTTGGTAATATGGAAAACATCATCTTAATTTATAGTTAATACATTAGTCAATCTTTTGTATGTACCCCACTGAAAGGATGACCCTGCTTCTCAGGGGAAGAAAGGCTCAATTTCTGTTGATGTTGACTCACATGTAGGTTTTAGAATAAACCAGTTTATAGGTGCCTACTAGATGTGGATTTTGAGAGAAGAAATCAGTTACAAACTTTTAGAACGAAAATATACTGTTTTGCTTATTATTGAAATACAATACAAATACGGCTCTATTGAAGAGAAGTCCCTTCCCAAATACCATTAATATTTAAGGAGTATTAGACATCAAAGCTGATAAGATGACTTAGTGGATAAAGGTCCTTGACCAGCAAACCTGATGATGTGTTCAATCCTTAGGCTGCATGCAAATATGGAAGGACAGAGCCTACTGCAGGATAGTCCTCTGACCTCTACCCACATGCTGTGGCACATATGCCCCTTCCCCCACCCCCACACACACTTCTCCTCTCTCCCCTCCAGTCACTGACCTCTCACTGCCTCAATGTGAATGGATAGGAAATATCTTGCAATAATAGACTTCCCAATAATGTGGAAATTATTATCTGACTAATTGAATTTGAGTAAATTTTAGTGAAATCTAATTTCCTTCTCTCTTATATGTAACATCTTTTAAAAAGGTTTGTTTCTTTACGTATCTGTGTGTGTGCCTGCATATATGTATGTGCAGTGCATGAGAGCAGGGGCCTTAGAAGGTCAGAAGAGGATGTTACATTCCCTGGCACTGGAGTTACAAGTGGTAATAAACCACCATGTGGGTCGAGGGAACCGAACTTGCATCTTCTTCTAAAACGGTGTATGCTTTTAACTGCTGAGTCATCTCTCCAGCCTTCATTTTTATCTTATTAAAAATTTCAAATGGGCTGGAAAGAGAGCAGTTAAAGGGTACAGACTGCTCTTCTAGAGGACCGGGTTTGATTCCCAGTACCCACATGATAGCTCACAGCCACTGTAACTCCATTTCTAGGAGATACAATGATGTCTTCTGGCTTTTACAGGCACCAGGCATGCATTTGGTACACAGATACATGTATAGACAAAACAACCCTATGCATACAGAATAAAGTTTGAGAAAATAACAAAACCCGTTTCCTGTTCTCACCTTTCCCTTTTATATCACCTTATTCTCAGAAACAAACCAATGAGCAATCAGTTCTGTAAACAAAATCTCACTGTTGTTAGGTAAAGTATCCTTGTGTACTTCTGTCATTGATACACCTTAGTGTATTTCACAGTATGCGAATAGATATACACAAAATTTTGGCACTGTGTGAATATGGTTGTAATTTTTTTTTACATAGCTTCTGTCCACTTACTGCCCCCTGTTCTCAAATGACAGTAGCTTAACATTATCTTCTACAAGACAGTGACATGGCGAGAGAGAGATGAAGGAAATGGTCGGTGACCCTATCACATGTCAAGACTTCACATGGAATATTCCATTCCCGGCATTCATTTAACCTGATCTCCACACTCAGGCTATTGAAATAATGCTAATTAACCAGAAGCATTCACGGTATTAACCAAAAACATTCAAGGTTTGCTGTCAATGGCCTGGAAGTTTCAAAGGGGTCCCATCACCTAGGATTGTTCTCATTGGTGATTAAGTCAGAATGGGAAACTGCCACCAGGTGGTGCCATATTGTAACCAAGACTGGAAAGGATCTACCCCAGCCTTTTCAAAAATCCTGAAGACACAACCCTACAGCTTACAGTGACTGGTGTTTCCAACCTTACTCAAACAATGGAGGTGGAGGAATGGAGGTTTTGTCTGTCTATTGCTATTTATTATGCAAAACATGATTGGTCCCCGTTTGTTCTCCAACTTGCTTTTCTCCCCACTTATAGTTCTTGTTACATAATGTTACATGTGTCATTTACATTCATCATTATATAGTCCAACAATCCAAAAGTGATGCCGGGGGTAGTCCACATGACAGAATTTATGCTCTAGCATTCTTCAAAGCAGGAAGAGATGAGCGTGTGGCTGAAGAGACAGTAAAGTGCTTGTTGAAGAGCATGGGGACCTGAGCTCGTATAGCAGGACCTAGGTAGAGAAGAAGAAGCCACCTGTGGGGTCACATGCTTGTAATCCCAGCACCAGGAGGCAGAGACAGGCTGACCCCAGGTTTTTCTGGATTGTCAGTATAGTCTACTTGGTGAGATCTAAGTCCTGTGAGAGACTCTGTCTCAAAGAAATCAGGGTACATGGCTCCTGTACAGAACTCGTGATAGTGCTCTGGCTTCAACATGCACAGGCACACATGTACAGAAGTATATGTGAACACACACACACACACATGCATATACACACACAGAGGGAAAATTCTATGTTTCATAAAATCAGCAAGAATACATATTTTGCTACATATATATGGTAGTGCATATATTTAATCCCAGCACTAGGGAGGCAGAGGCAGGTGGATCTCTGTGAGTTCAAGGCCAGCCTGGTCTACATAGCTAATAAGGGCTACATAGTGAGATGCTGTCTCAAAGAATTTTTATTTATTTATTTTTTGTTCACACACACACACTCTCTCTCTCTCTCTCTCTCTCTCTCTCTGTGTGTGTATGTGTGTGCTGCTCTAGGTACACATCCATGTGTCCATGTATGCATGCCAGAGACCAACATCAGGTCTCTTCCTCTACCGCTCTCTATACCCTATTTGTGCCAGGCTCTTTCACTAAGCCTGGAGTGTGACGTCTCAGCACAGTTGGCTGGTCAGATAACTCTCAGGATCTGCTTGTCTCAGTCCATCCACAATGAGTTACAGAGACACCACTGCACTTGGTATCTCCATGGGTGCTAGGAATTGAGCTTGGCCTCTCAAACTGCAGAGCCTTCTCTCCAGGCCTTTTTATTTTGGGTCAGAGTTTCATAAAAATGAGGCTAACCTACATTTTTCTATGTGGCTGAGGCTGTCTCCCCCTCTCTATCTATTTCGGATTTTGAGACAAGGTTTCTTTGTGCAGTCCTGGCTGTCTAGAACTGGCTCTGTAGACCAGGCTGGCCTGGAACTCCTGCTTCTGCCTTCCAGTGCTGGGATTAAAGGCATGTGCCACCACTGCCCAGCTGAGGCTGACCTTCTTAGCCTTCTGCTTCCACCTCCCAACTGCCAGGATCACAGATATGCACCAACACATAATAAAACTCAGCTGTTTTATTTTTAAGTTAATTTTTAGACTAATACATAAAGTAATGGAGTCCACTACAGAAGAGAATGCGTTCATTTTGAATCTTGGAATCTTATTTAGAGCTTACTTACTTATTTACTTTTTTTCTTTTAGAGATAGGGTCCTTCTTCTATGTCAGTGATTCCCAACCTTCCTAATACTGTAAGCCTTTAAGACAGTTCCTCGTGTTGTGGTGTTCTCCCCAACCATAAAATTATTTCTGGGCTGGAGAGATGGCTCAGTGGTTAAGAGCACTGACTGCTCTTCTGAAGATCCTGAGTTCAAATCCCAGGAACCGCATGGTGGCTCACAACCATCCGTAATGAGATCTGATGCCCTCTTCTGGAGTGTCTAAAGACAGCTACAGTGTACTTACATATAATAATAAATAAATCTTTAAAAAAATTATTTCCATTGCTACTTCATAACTGTAATTTTGCTACTGTTATGAATCATAATGTAAAATCTGTGTTTATTAATGGTCTCAGGCAAACCCTGTGAAAGGGTCATTTGACTCCCAAATAGGGTGTGACCCACAGATTGAAGAACACTGCTCTATGTAGCTCTGGTTGTCCCGGGACTCATTCTGTAGACCAGGCTGAACTCAAACTCAAAGCGATCCTCCCCCTCTGCCTCTTGAGTGCTGGGACTAAATAGATCCCCTATAAGAGTTTGTTTACTTTAAAGGTCTTTTCTATCATAGGTAATGCACAGAGAATAATAACAGTGGCCCCCAGTGAAGCACTTTTTAACTAAGCAGTTTCCTACATATTGTGCATACACACAACATGAGACTCATGATAATTTGGAGAAAAAAAGTGTACGGTAGGTTTTACTAGTAAGGTTAGCAAGAGTTACAGAAGCTATGTGATGTGAATGCAGTCAGAGAATACACTGACTAGAACACCAGGAAAGAGTAACAGGCAGGGAGAAGAGAGGCGAGGTTACCAGTAGAAACTGGAAAGTTTTTGTTTTGAGACAGGATCTTTCTACAAAACCCTGGGTGTCCTGGAACTCACTAAGTAGACCAGGTTGGCTTTGAACTCACAAAGATCTTCCTGCCTCCACTAGAATTAAAAGCATGCACCACCATGCCCAGTGGGAACTTTCAAGATGCTTTACAGGTGGGGTAATGTGGAAAGGGGTTAACATTTGAAATGTAAATAAGGCACATATCTAATAAAATAAATAGATAAATAAAAGGTGCTGCACAGGCAATCGGCTTTTAGAGCTTACTAGCTTTCTCCTGTAAAATAAATGCAAATCTCTGTTATAAAAATTGATCAGTGATTATAGTGCCCTCTAGCATTCAATAATTAACAAAGTCAGTTATTCAGAATAGGGATTCTGACATTGCATGCTTGTGTGCTTTGTGCAAGCTACAAATTTGCTCTAGTAGTAAGCATCACCTCTGGACCTAATGAATAATTATGAGGCACCACTACGCACCAGGCAAACCTAAATCACCAAATATGAGCTGTTGTCTTTTAACATATATTTAAGTCATTACAAAACCAGCCAACCAAACAAAAAACCAACCAACCAAACAAACAAAAAACCCAACATCATACTGTAGAACTACTACAATCTATTCACTAGGAAAAGCTTGTGAGAAACCCCCTTGTGATTTATGTTCCTTTTCTTCAGAGTGCTTCTCTCCCCTCAGGTTTTAAGCATTCGTTCTGGAAGATTTTTCTACCTGTTATCATGTACACTTAGACTACACATGGGCAGCCAGAAAATCCTCAGTCTCTCTACCGATATAATAAAGTCCCATCTGAACCTCATCACTGCCCCCTCCCACTGACTGCCCCCTGCTGCTATCTACAGTGCAGCCCTGGATGCGGATAATCCTCAGTGGCTAATAATTTCTATCTTGGCCGCAGAGGATAGGAAAAAGACATCAAATCAGATTGTTCTTTCTATTCTGACCCCATCATTTATTTTAATGCCCCTGAAACTTAGTTTTCTTGTGCACAAAACGATTTCTATTACATCACGAGGATATTGAAAATCATGGGTGTCTGAGCCAGTTCAACTTTTGAAGGGTTTACTTGTTTACTAACAGGATGGTCACTTAGGAGCTACTTTTTACAGATCGCTAAGCAATGAAGCGAGACATTTATAAACAGGAAAAGCTTAGGGAGCTATTAAAGATGGCTTCAAACGTCTACCCGAGTTCCTGATGTTTTCCCATAAGGCACTGTGAGCTTATTCTTTGACTTCACACACCTGAAAGAAAAGGTGAGGATAATGATGTTTCTTTGCTTGAAGTATGGCCTTTCATGGTCTGAGGCAAGAGTAGGGAAAGAAGGTGGTAGCTCTGGGTCCCTGAAGAGAGGCTGGTGTTCTGTCTGGATTGTAGGCTATGCTTACAGTGACTAGAGTGGAAAAAGTAAGCCCTTGTAAGGAAAACTAGCTCACCTTCCCGGAACAAATGCACTACTAATGGACATCTGACCAACCACACTTCTACTACATAGTAAAGAGACTCGAGCAGGGGCCCAGGACATACTGGGTCCTTAATAAATGTGTTGGATTAAATGGCTCAATTGGTTCAGCTGTCAGTCACTTGATTTGTCATGAGGCCTGATGACATATGTTGGAGCTTTATATTCCACATTACAAGGGGATAGTAAAGGAGTGGACCCTTGCTAGATTGTTCTGCAAACAAACTGCTCCACAGACAAATTCAAACAAAAGCCAATAGATTTTGAGTTGTTGCTTATTTTCCTTTCAAGGGGACAACCATGCAGTATCAACATACATACATGTTTACTAATTCTGATTAAGTCTGAGAGATTATCTTTAGTTTGTGTGAAACTGTAGAATATTTTCAAAGACACACTGTTGCTAATGTATAAGCTCAGAACTTTCAAATGTTGATTATTCCCTCTGGGAAATGCCTGGGACCCGACGTGCTTCAGATTTTTCTGACTTTCGGATTTGGGAATCTTTACACAGACTGTAAAAGCTGGATAGCTCCAGCTAAGCCAAAGCTTTATGAGACACTAAGAAGAGAGTCAATAGGTCCAGTGTTAGGCAGTGTGGCAGCTCCCTCATCTGAGCCTTTGCTTTGGGTGGAGCATATTAAACGGAAAATGTCAAAAATAATTAATTCATAAGTTTTAAGTTGTATGAGTGGAATAATGATATTTCTTGCCATTCTGTTCTATTCTGGGGCAGTGTGTGTGTGTTGGGGGAGGGGGGTAGATGTGGTCATAAGTCATCCTTTGTCCAGCATATCTCTATCAGACTATATGCCTATCAGCCCACTGTCTCAGTGATCAAGTCAACTGTCATGGGATCATAGTGCCTGGATACCAGCGATTGTTTCTATATGAAGTTTCAGGCATTTACAGGGAAGGGCAGCCTAGGCTATTTCCACAGGGCTGCTAGTCTAAGATGACTCTTACAGCAATAGCTTTACACATACAAATACAGTACTGGACCTACAGCTGAGGCACACAAGAATCTGTTAAGTTCCTGCTTCCTTTGTTTTACAAGGATGTTGTTTTTAGACCGAGTTTCTTTAGTTAACCATCTGAATATGTGCAGGAAAATTAAACCCTTTTTCCACATTTACTTGAGAAGAATACTCTAAACCATGTTGCAATAACAATTCAGGACTCAAAGAAGTGTTTAGTGGTGAGGTGACTGGTGACATATGGAGCAACCACCAAGCAGGCTCTGTCCAGGATGTACTTACTTCCTGTTGGGGCTTTAAGACAATCCTGCCTACGTAGCCTTCTTCTGGGAACCAGCTGTTTAAAATCTGCACGATATCTTCCTCTGGACCCACAGCTCTCTGGAATGGTTGTTTCCTGCATTCATTTTTTTCCTTAGATATAAAATGCTTCTCTTCCATCAGAAAATAGTCTGTGGCAGTAAGTTTGGTGTCTTGGTCAATCCCAAAAATCTAAAGAAAAAAGCAAAGCAGCATGAGGCACATCTCTGAAGAGTGGCATAAGCTAAACACTTGGGTGTTTTCATGGTGTTCTGACGGGCTTGCTGTTCCATTTATAAGCGAAACCCACCCAGGAGTGTTGCATAATTCTTTCTAGAGCTGTAATAATTCTTATATGTCCAAAAAGGATTGTTTATGTTCACTCTGGGCAATGGCACAATTTATTCATAATCCCCAGACAGCATAACTATTTTTCCCACTGCTGGAATGAGAGACTCTATTGAATTAAAACTTTAGGTTTCTCACTCCCTGGACTTGGTTCTTTGAAATATTGCAACGAAAGACTGAGGCAAAGGACCCAGTGCAGTTTTCAAACACCATCACTGTTTCTGACCGTGGAAATAATTATCTTCTCATGGAAGACTCACAGGGCTAAGTTCTCTTCTGGGAATTCTCCTTTCAGTAGATTCCTGACACTGTGCCTAAAGGTTTTTTTTTTCTTTGTTGACTCTGGACTCTGCACAATCAAATGGATTGGTTAAGATAGAGCTTTGGAATCAGATAGACCTAACTCTGAGATTCCTTTTAGGACTTAAATGTTTTGAGTTGAGAATATATCAGTGGTAGAGCACTTGCTTAGGGTTCATGAAGCTGTATAGATTTACTCTCTTTGAAGCATTGGAAGGAGAATTGGTGTTTCCATCTCCAAAATGGGAATGCTCATAGTAATAATCTAATAGTTTTGGTTTATAATGGAGGCATTGTGCACAGTTTAAGACATCGTGAACACTCAGCGAATACTAGCCATTTTTAGACTCTTACTGATGTTTACTTTCTCAATCCCATCATATAGATTTGTGTTGCAGTGTCAGTGATAGTGAAGAAATCTTTTTTCCTTCTTCTGAGAGGTGCTTGTGTGATGTGAGCCAGATGCTATCACCTGGCTTGGATTAACAATCTTCCATTGTTCCACCAGTGATGCAATGGCCATGATTAGCCACTTTCTCACTTGGAAGGGAAGCACGATTTAAGGTGCTAAGGATGGTAGGAGCAGAAAAATTCTCACAACTCTGATCCCTCTATCCGAGCCCTTAGTCTAAAGTAGACAGCAATTACTACTAGGAATGCTAGTGATTCCATAAGGGGCCGAGGCAAACTGTTTGGACCATGCACATGCTTGCTACTATAAGAATTATTCTTTTGTGATTGGGTTACCTCACTAAGGATGGTATTTTCAAGTTCTGACCATTTGCCTAGGAATTTCGTGAATTTATTGTTTTTAATTGCAGAGTAGTATTCCATTGTGTAAATATACCACATCTTCTGAATCTATTCCTCCGTTGAGGGACATCTGGGTTCTTTCCAGCTTCTGGCTATTATAAATAAGGATGCTATGAACATAGTGGAGCATGTGTCCTTATTGCATGCAGGTAAAGCCTCTGGGTATATGCCCAGGAGTGGTATAGCCGGATCCTCCGGAAGTGTCATGCCCAGTTTTCTGAGGAACCGCCAGACTGCTTTCCAGAGTGGTTGTACCAGCTTGCAATTCCACCATCAGTGGAGGAGTGTTCCTCTTTCTCCACATCCTCGCCAACAACTGCTGTCTCCTGTGTTTTTGATCTTAGCCATTCTGACTGGTGTGAGATGGAATCTCAGGGTTGTTTTGATTTGCATTTCCCTAATGACTAAGGATGATGAACAAAGAACACACATGGTATGCAGTCACTGATAAGGGGATATTAACTCAGAATCTCAGAATACCCTAGACACAATTCGCATATCAATAGATTTCCAAGAAGATGGAAGGAGAGACCCCTGGTCCTGGAAAGACTGGATGTAGGGGAATGCCAGGACAGAGAAGTGAGAGGGCGTTGAATGGGGAAAAGAGGGAGGGAAGGGGACTTATGGGACTTTCGGGGAGGGAGGGAGGAAACGGGAAAGGGGAAATGATTTGGAATGTAAATAAAAAAACTTAGAAAATTAAAAAAAAAAGAATTATTCAAGATGAGAAGTTTTCAGGGGTTCTGTTGGTACTGTCACCTCCTCAAGAGACTCAACACTACTTTTTCTCAGCACTGAGGACTCGCTTGTTTATTTGCATGAGGCAACAATATAGCATTGCTTTCATTAGTGACTATGGGAAGTTTCCCTGATTTTACAAAATCTTAGTAGTGATTCCACACTAAAGTATATTGTCTGATTGACTAAAAAGCAAACAAGGAAAAGAAAACCACCCCAAACTCTAAGCAGTAGCTTTTGTTTGATTATATATAAGATTTGGACCTTAATCAGTCTCCTATGATGCTACTTAAGTCAGTTATAAAATGTTGGGTAAACATTGCACTATTCATAGAGATGTGGCCGTAACTAACTTTAATGTTATTAATATAACAAGATCAATGGTTATGTATGGCTGCTTAGTTGGTTTTTAATTCTGCCATGCATCATACCGCTCTTGCTACATTTCATCATGTGCGCTAACTTTGGAGGAAGATTCAGGGACATTCCTCTTGGTCAGTGCTCTCCCTGGTCTACTCTCAAAGAGAAGTAGTTCTAAAATGGGTTAAGGATGGAAGAGTGTGTGCAGATGTTAGGACAGTGAATCAATAGAAATTCTTCTCTATGCGTAAACTAGCCTGTCTAGTGGAACCAAGAACTCTTACACTGTTCTTAGGATTTCAAACAATCAAAAGACCTATCATAGTAAAGACAGGGGGATTGTAAATTTAAGGTCATCCTGGGAGAATCTTGTCTCATAATAAAAAGAAAAGGTCTGTGGTTGTGTCTAAGTGGTAAAGCACTTGCCTAGCATGCATAAAGCTGTATGTTCAAGCCCCAATATGAAAAGATAAACAAACTGTAGATAAATAAATAAAAGATATTATCATCAACACGAACTTTCATGGATTTATGTGAATGTGTATAGAGATATACATATTTATGCACACGTGTACATCCATACATTTTGGAGACTGACTTTCTTTAACCATGGAGTCAGTGGACTTGCCTGTTGGAGAAGCTGCTTTGCCTTGGTGCCTTTGTTTATAGTGAAAACAGCAAAGGGCTCTGGACCTGGGACACCATGAACTGTGACTCTGTGAGTCTGAGAACATTTCCTCTCTTCAGTATTAAACATCTGCCAATGAAGATCACACGGTTTCTCATGAATCCTATATAACACAGTAGCTTTAAGCTCTATTCAACACAAAATTTCTAGGACCCACTTGTAACTTGATGCAAAGCTGATGTGGTGGAAGAGACAATGCTACATCTTCCTCTACAGTCAAGAAGGAATTCAGTCACCAGAGTATCAACTTACTGAAATTACAGTGCTTCTTTCCAGCAGGAGTAGGGATGGGTGTAATATGAAATGCGTGTTAGCATTCACTTTTAAAAGCTCCTCAGGAGACACAGATGTGAAAGCAAGGTTTCTGTAGAGTGTCACAAGGAAAGGGAAGAAGGAAGAAGGAGACCCAGGAAAATAAGGGCCTGGGCACATAAAATGAGATCAGCTGAGGTTAAGGAGAGGGAGGCCAGGGAAGAAGGCGGGGGTATTTGAGGTAGTGATAAAAGTGGTTGGAGAAAGTGCCTGCCTGGAGCTTGTGAACACAGAGGAAACTGGACACACTGCCACATATGTTTTCAATTTATAGAGGAAGACTAATAGAATTAACCAGTAAATAGGAGCAGTGATCCTTGTTTAGATGGGTAAGCCCTGGTCCAGTCATTAACAAAAATCGCTGGTTATGGGGTCTTAACCAGTAAGTTACTGCATATCTAAGGCCAAAGTGTCAGCCATTTTTGTTGTTGCCATTCCCACAGCTACCTAATTAGCGACTCAGTGGCCACTCTGATGAACCCCAAGAGAGGCCACCTTCAATGTAGCAGTCCTTCAGATATGCTGACTGAGATAAGAACTTAATTACCAACGAGGCTGGCATGGTACTGCCAGAGGGATTTTCTTCCATCCTTCTGCTGTTTATGAATAAGCTAGAGATTTCCAAGATTTCATTGTGGAGGTTCCGTAGCTGAAGATGTCGATATCCTGCAAGGATGCAGAATTGGGGAAAGCCTGTTAACAATGCATGGCTGAGAGCTGCAAAGGTCTCCCTGATGGTCTGAACATCTCCCCAAATGGGCAGTGGATAGCAGCAGGTATGCCAGCAGGAATCTCTCACTGTAAGAGAGCTGTCCCCCCCCCCCACCCCGGGCTGTTACTGGACTGCCAATGACTAATTAACATGCCCAATGCTCTTTCTAACTTAGGTTCAAATGAATAATCACTAAACTCAAAAACAAGAACAAATAGAGAAACTTGATGATTGCGACACCAATCATGCTACTATCTCTGCTTTACCAAAGGCCAATATTGGTTTTAAAAAAGCATTCATCATTAAATATATTTTTCATTTTTTTATTACATATTCACTTTACATTTTACATCCTGCTCATTGCCCCCTTCCTGGTCACCCCACCTTCCATAATCCCTCCCCCACTCCCGCACCCCTTCTTCTCTGAGAGGGAGGGGGCCCCCCTGGGTATCCTCTAGCCCTGGCACATCAAGTCTCTGTGGGGCTAGGTGCATCCTCTCCCACTGAGGCCAGACAAGGCAGCCCAGCTAGAAGAACATATCCCACATACAGGAAACAGCTTTTGGGGTAGCCCCTGCTCTAGTTGTTTGGGACCCACATAAAGGCCAAACTGCACATCTGTTACACATGTGCAGGAAGGATTGTTTTTCCACTTTAAAAAATTACTTCATTAAATATTTTTAATAGCAAGATATTTTATATAAATATAAAACACAACACTATGCGTATAGGGAGCAACTCACTATGTTAATGACCATGCAGCTACATTACTACTTCCAGGAAGCCATAAAGCATTAGGATTAGTAAGAAGCCTATTTGTTAGGTATGTATCTCATTGTTATATACATGGGCAGAGAAATAAAGCCGGGGACAGATGTATATCTAAAGTGGTTAGAATGGGGAATGGCATGAGATTCTTGAAACAATCGATTTATTCTTCTCTGTCTTTTCTCACACTTCTCTAGTAACTATAATGGCCTGAATTATGACCCCTCTTATTGAGACGTAGAGACCCAAGCCCCCTAGTACCTGAGAGTGTGACCACAGAGGTGGTGCCTTTAATGTCTAATGAGGTTCAAGTGATGCCACAGGGTGGGTCCTAATTCAATAAGACTAATGTACCCAGAAGAAGAGGAAATTAAGGGATAACTCGATGGGTAGGCATAGCTGGCCAAGCCTGACAACCCGAGTTTGATCCCCAGGGCCCATGTGATGGAAGGAGAGAATTAACTCCTTCAAGCTGTCCTCTGAGCTTCACAGGCACCCATCCACACATGCACATGGAATAAATAAATGCAATCATTTTTCAAAGATAGAAGCACCAGACATGTGCCCACAAATGAGGATTATGTGACTATACTTTAGAAAGCCAAACCAAGGAGAGAGGTCTTAGAGGAGACGAAACCTTCTGACATCTTGGTTTTGGCTTTCTAGCCTTCAAGACTGAGAAAATAAATTTGGTTGCAGTATTTTGTTCTGGACACTCTACCACACACATATAGTGCCCAGGGGCTGCTCGCACGGGACAAAAGGAATAGGAAGCAAACAAAAAGCAGGGAATTTAACATGTTTGAGAACCCAGAGTATGTCAGCGCGAGTATCGCTGGGGGCGGGTACATAAGTGGAACTTGATCCTCAGAGTAGACCAGCAGTCAACATCCCGGGAAGGACTTCAAAGGCAGAATCTGAGCCTGTACCTGAGACCTACTGAACTAGAGTCTATACATTATTACCAAGAGCCCCAGAAGGGCCTTATGCACATCACAATTTGTGAGGCAACACAAGGAACTGAAATTCCTGCGACCCACAGTCAAGCCAACCCATGAGTCAATGAATGATGCATGCCTTTGCCTTTCACATAACACACAACTTTCCAACACTGCTAGGCTTCCCATTCAGCTATGACTCACTGTGCTACTGCTGCACCCCAGCTCTCCCTCCCTTTGTTTTTCATCTCCTTACTTCATTTTCTGCTTTAAAGTGCCCTACAGATACCATTGGGACCTTTATTCTACCTCGTTTTAAAGCTCTCAGTGGAATGACTCTCTGAGCCGTTATCGCCGAACTGTTGTTTTCCACAACTGCAAAACGAAGAAATACAAGATCTTCAAAGTGAACCCGGAAGAGAAACTGCTCATTCCACATGGGGTTCAGAGTGTTTCGATGGATCGGTTTTGTGCGGAAATGACAGCTGTCCAGGGGCATGCCCAAGACGTCAACTTCAATGCATGGACTTCCAGTGCTGTTACTAGGGCACACATTCTGGCCAGAGATGATCTGAAGTGGAAAACACATGATCAAGGTCACAGAAGACAAAAGAGAAGCAAAGAAACTGGTTCTCTTATCTTCTATCCACAGAAAATGCTACAATGGATGAGGTGAGCAGTTAACAAAACCCTTATGCAAACTCAAGGGGCTGTACTCAGGTGATCGCGTAGCTAGAATGACTTGAAAAACCTATTTTGCTTATAGCATTCACGTAAACTGAACCTCTCAATGGTCAAAATTTGAAATACTATAAAAAAGCACTGGAATGGAACTACATTTCTTACAGATCTCAAGAGAAGACCCTACTCCACATAAACATGAGTTTGCTATTTATATTCTATTTTAAGTGCCACAGGATTATATTTTACAACTACAAAATCATCATCAATAGTTTTGGAGGAAGTCATGGAACACTGTTAACAGGAATTAATTCATAGCTCAATGAAAAAAAAATAGACGAAATGAGGACATGACACACCTAGTTGTGGGTTGAGGAGAACATTCATTGTAGACATGAGGGAAGGTACAGCCAGAGGCATCTGGAATGGTCCAGACTGAACACAGCTGGCAGACTGAACCAGGTAGGGCAAAGGGGAGAGCCAGAAGCCAAGAGGTCATGAGAACTGAAACCAAGAGCTGAGGCCAAGAGTCAAAACAGGGCAAAAGGACCTTGCAGCCAAAATGGCTGGGTAATATAAGAATCAGAGAAGCTGGAGGAAGGGAAGACCAGCCCTGCGTTGGACAGTTAGGGTAGGGGCAGGATATGGCATCCAGGAAAACTTGCGACAGACAGGTACTGGGCAGTTGAGAGAGGCTGGCAGACAACGTCCATTTTGACATGTTAATAGGCACCCCAGTTAGCTGGTTTGGGGAGTTTCCTTGACATCTAACAGTAGCCTTCTGTAAATGGATAAAACAAGTCTACCCTTGCTAAAATGGTCTGATACTAAAGAGGCAACTGCTCTTCCATCTTAGAGTGAAAGAGGAAGCAATTTGGGTGGTGGGAGAATGTTTGAACAGTTACCCCAGGGATTTAGATCACCATGACGATGCTTCCTTTAAGAAGAGAAAAATGAGATTTAAAACTGAAAAAAAAAAAAAAAAAGAAATGATGACCCTTGTTCATCGCTCTCTCCCATCTCCTACCCTGATTTTTTTCCTCTGTTAGCTAAGGGGAGCAAATGAAGGAGGAAGCAGAGGTGACTAACAACCTGGAGTTCTCTCCTTTAAGGCAGCAATCTGTAGAGTTTTGCCAATAACTCAGGGATGACCTAAGTAGTAGGAAGTGCAAGGTTAGACAGGGAGTAGGAAGTATGCCTCACTGTGTGTATACACTGATGCCTGTCTGTCTGACCTAGGAAGGAGCTCAACTTTTATGGGGACACCGTTGTGATACTGGGTACCCCAGAAGGCAAAATAACCATTATTAGTTTATGAGATAAAGCAGGAATCTCACGACTCCACCTGCGAGGCTCAGAAACACAGAGTCTGTGACAGTATGGCCTAACCTCGGGCCCTGCTTTCTTGGGAATACGAAATTATTGTCGGAACTAAACCCGCATGACCTGAAACACCACAGCTTTGCGATGCCCTGGGTTCCAGACTGGTTCATACTCATCCCTGGAGGCTTAAACGCCGCATCACTCGGACCACAGGGGTGTACTCACAGTTAAAGAATAAATAGCAGGATCCATGGTGCCTAGGTCTCTTTCCAGTGGAGAAAACTTCTGGTACATGGGACAGCTTTTATCCCACAGGACAGGGGGCTTCAAAACGTAACCACACCCACCATTCGCCTCAAACATGGCAGCGTTTAAATGTAAAGGGAGATCTGCAGAACAAACAAAGCCAAGATTACATGTTATTTCATGAAGAAGAGACATTCTGGGCTGGCAAGGTTTTGTCAACCTGCCACAAGCGAGAGTTGTTTGGCAAGAGGAACCTCAACTGAGAAAATGTCTCCCTCAGGTTGCCTGGCGGCAACTCTGCAGGGCATTTTCTTGATAAATGATTGGTGTGGGAGGGCCCTGTGGGTCATGCCACTTCTGACTGAGCAAGCCTGGGAAAGCACACCAGTAAGCAGTGTTCCTTTATTGCCTCTCTTCGGTTCTTGACTTGAGTTCCTGTGCTGACTTCTCTCAGTGAAGAAGCGTGACCTGAGAGTTGTAAGCTGATATAATTCCTTTCCTCCGCTATCTGCTTTTGGTCATGGCATTTTAGCACAGCCATAGAAACCCTCCATAGACTGATGAATGTGAACCATGTGCCAGGTGTATTAGGAGAGAGAGGTACAACAGGTAACAGATAAAACAAAAACAAAAGAAGGCAAACAAACCACCCACTACCGCCAACACCAACACCACCGCCACCACCACCACCACCACCACCACCAACAACAACAACAGCAACAACAGCAACAACAGCAACAACAACAAAAACCACTTTGCTCACACCAATGAACCTGCCCCATGTTCCAACTCTAAGCTAGGTTCTGCCCCTTCAGAACTTCTGCATGTTAAACTTCACGACATCCAACAGAAACCTTGGCCACAATACCTCATTTTATCCTCAAGTTGGGAACAAAATCATTATCTTGGAAAAGACTCATTCCATTTTTTTCATCTACAAATACCAAACCGTGCACACCATTTTATAGCCAATTTTTTCTGTTTCAAAGGTAAGATAAAAATCTTAATGATGCAAGGAAGAAAAACAGCATTTCCTCAAAATCTTAATTTCGGCCCATAATTATTTTTTACCTCTTCTTTGTTATAGCGAAACATGAAAAAAATCCCCACATGTGATTCACATCATGTCCACAGGCTCCTCAGCCATAAACTTTAGGAACCCTCACAAAGGCTTTGAGTATTGTGTCGCCAAATTTTCTTTGGCACCATTTTTGATGAATGACTGTGCAGTTTCTGGGCTCTTCCACACTCACGTGCTCATCGGATGGCTCGATCAGTATAAATGTTGCCCAAAAGAGCAAATGGTTTATGACACACACCTGACTAATGTTCCCTCTTGTAGACTCCTTCCATGTGCCGAGTGAACTTTGCTACATGAACCAACATCAAGGAAAAGAGTGTTAAGTGCCTTTGAACAACAAAGACTTGGCCCCTACTCTTGTATTTTGTGTATAAAAAATTTCCGTGTGTCTGAGGTTGGCCACGTGTATGTTCAGGGATTCCTGAAGACATATTAGGCACATCAGGCTTCTTGGGCCTTGGACTCCTCTGTTGAATTAGTGCATAACATCCATTTGTAAGGTTCCTTCCAGTTCCCATGTGATTGGCTTACAGAGGATGTGCTGTCCCTTCCCTGATCACTCTGCAACATGAAAAGACGCAGCTAGGGTGGCTGAAAGAGTGAAGCCCTAGAGCTCGATTGAGATAGTTAAACATCAAATGGGTTTTACCCCCAATTTGAAAACAGCATTCCTAATCTTAAAATCCAAAATCCAATACTTTGTGAGCATTGATACGACACCACAATGTAAAAATCACTGTCTGACCTCAAGATCAGTTGCGATCAAAAGAGCCTGTGCATATAGTTCTATAAATATTCCAAAAATTTGAAATCTGTAAAAAACCAACCAAACAAACAACTAAACTTCACATCCACAAACACTTCTAGTCTTAAGCATTTTAGATAAGGGATGATTAACCAGCATTCTTACGACAGTAACAGTGCCTCACATTTAAAGGTGTCAACTTCACTCAAGTTTCGGGTCAGACAGTCTTTGCACTGTGCCTCACCTAACTGCTTTTTAAGACTTTGTTGTTTTTAAGACCAGGGACCACTGTGTCTCTTGGGGGCCTGGAATTTGCTATGTAGACCATGCTGGCCTTAAACTCAGAGACTGGCCTGCTTCTGCCTCACAATGCTGGGGGAATCTGCCTGTCTCTGTCTCCAAGTGTGCTACTATTAGCTATTAAAATCTCTAAACCACCCTTCCTTAGCTAAGATCCCATTTGGTACTCTAATATGTAAAACAGACCTCTGTGAAGCTGTTCAGCTCAAAATAAAGTGAGACTCAAATGTAGCCCTCTACCGTCTTCAAGGGGAGTTCTAGTCGTCACCTGCAGCAAAGCTAAAGTTTGAAAACCGGTTTGTAATCAAATGAAAGGAAGTACATGAACCAGTATATCTTGATTGGCCTGTCTGAATCAATGCATACAAGGGTAGATCAGACATACCATCGCCTGCATGGTCTCCCGATCACTTAAAAATACTGTGGTAGGCAGATATCACACTCATAATAGTTACCCTTGTATTTAGAAGCTTGAAGAAAAAAAATAGCTGAAAACTGCAACTTTAATCCAATAAAGCATAATAAATGCTTTTTAGAAAGTAGCTTTTTTTCTGACTGGGGTTGTAATGCTCACATCCTTGTGGGTTCTGGATATGGAGCAAGATTCATTCTGACCTACAGAAAGAACTCAGATGGGCTGTTGCCAATGGCAGCCACAGTTTTGCATATCAGCTTCAGGTTCAATAGGCTCCATGGTCACTTCTATTGATCATGGACCTACTGATCACTTCTTGGAGTTTACAAGTCAGCTGGAAGCTTGAAAATAGACTACAGGTGGCCCTAGTTTCACAGACACCCCTCTGGGAGGCACTAAGGTCCCCTGATATCTACAAAATGACAAGGCAGATGAATTCTGCGAGATAAGGATGCTGACAGGACCTAGGAAGGGCCTTGGAAAATCAAGTACTTCTTAACTTTTGAATTACTTTGAACAACCAAAAAATAGTGATTTTGATATTGATTGCTTATCTGTCTGTTTGGAATCTCAAGTTTACAGAGAAGAACCCGGAAGACATCTTGTTAAGGTTTAAATGTGAAATGTTCCCCAGAGGTTCATATGTTTAAACATTTGTTACTCAGCCTGTGGCCACCATTTGGGAAGGCTGTGGAAGCTTCAGGAGGCAGAGTTTTGCTGGAAGAAGTCGGTCAATGGGATGGGCTTTCAGGTCTTATAGCCTAGGTCCATTTCGTGTCTCTTCTCTGATTCCTGACTGCGGATGCACTGTGCCTGGCTGACCGCTGATTCTCCTGCCATGCCTTCCCTGCTTTGATTAACTGTATCCTCTCACTCACGTGTCAGTGTGAAAAGTGACAGATCTGAACCTAAATAAATAAATAAATAAATAAAATCAAGAACCACAGGTTCACATTTCAGGGAGGTTGATCAGGACTGCCTGCTTCCGCTCAAGGCAACACGCACTTATTGATTATCTACTGTGTGCAAAGTCTTGAGGGAGGCTTTAGTCACAGTTTTATAGATGGGCACACCAGTTGGGCATGGAGCTTGTGCCTTGTGCAGCAAGGGTAGATGTTTAAGGCTCACTGAATAGAACTGAGAGAGATTAGATGATGACACTCTTTCTGAGTTACTAGGCTATGCAGAGAACCTTACGGATAAACCAGTCACCTGCCTCCCTTGAGTGGGGTAGCTCCAACAGGTGCTCCCAGCTTGAACAGGGGAGACTAAAGACTTCAGGGGTGGGTGGAAGGCACGCTGAGGCTCAGTCTGTGTTGTGGACTGTGGAGTAGGCTCAGGAGTGGTAGCATCTTCTATTCCCCTTAGCTAGGATACCGTTTGCCATCAGTGGAGCCAGCGTGTCTGCACCAGTCCTGGCACCTCAGGAACAGGGCGCATCCCCAGCCAAGCATCTTTACATTTCCTTGAGGAAACCACTGTGCTAGTTATTACAGTGTGCTTAAAAGACTTCAGTAGGGTAAGAGTCCAGGAAGCCTTGGACTCAGGGCTGCAGACAGAGCCAGGGAGGTGAAGCCACAGGCCACTTGTGGAAGATTGAAAAGAAATGGAAAAGAAAACTTTTACAACTCTGAAAGTATTTTGCCATTATTTCCATTTGTGAGTCCAAATCAGACTGTTTTTTAACAGCTTATCAAACACCCTTAAGGAGAGTTAACTTTGGTGCAGAGCTTTTTTTTTTTCCCCCCCTGGGATGGGAGCTTTGCAAGCTGCTTTTCCATCTATACTGTTCTTAGGCAATCTCAACTAAAAACAGTAAATATGACAAAAGCAGAACAAAGCATGGAAGATATCGCTGAGCAGATGTGTTTAGCGTCAGCTGCCGTTGACACCAGTGCCAGGCACCTCGCTGTCCCAGAGCTGAGAGCTGTGGTCTGATCTCAGCTAGAGGCAGGGCACACCGTGGCTTACCGTTTGGCACAGGTTCAGATACAGATTGTGTGAGATAAATGTCAGGGGCTACTGGTACCTCTGCTGTTCAAAGGAAAGACAGAACTTTGCATGAACGTCTAGGGAACATCCCTCATTTTCTAAGGTATGTGGAAACAAATGCCTTATTCCCCGAAATTCCAGAGAACCTGTACTTATCACTGTAAGACACTCTGCAGCCTTGGGCAAATGGGTGCATCTGAATGGCGCTTGAAGTAACACCACTACCTTTTCCCTTTGAGACAAACTCTCTGTGTAGCCCAAGCCAGCACTGGACTTGCTCTTTCTACCATCTCTGGAGTGCTGGAATTCAAGGGAGGCACAGTGACACCCTAGTTACCAGCTGCTACTTTCTGACTTGCAAGAAGAAGCAGTTAATAAGCCATGCTTGGAAATTCCTGCCTCCATAGAGATTTAAAATCCAGCTGGATAGACTTCACTCAAGAGCAGTTTGTGTTTAACGAGTGCTCTTAAGTGAGTCATCACCCATCTTTCTTTTCTATCACCCCAAAACATCAGGGGAACAATTCCCATGAGCTTCCTTCTTTTCTGTCTTATGGTCTTCCCCCACATACGTGTGCTCCTGTCTGTACTCACCCCTACCCCTCTCTCTCCCAAGAAAACAAGTGTTCACGGAACTGCATTTACTGCACACGATAAGATGCAGAGAGAGGTGAGGATGCCTTACCATCCGTCTGGTAGTTTAGAGCTACAAGCTGTATCCCGTGGAGCCAGAACATGAGGGGGCTGGGATTGGAGGAGTCGATTCTGGTCGCTGCGGGGTAGGTCCTCAGCAGCTGGCAAGCAGTGTGCTGGATCAGTTTCTGAGAATACCTGCGACACAGACGTTTGGCGGCATTTTCATTCAGTGACGAGATATGATAGCATTTGGGAGTTCTAATGAGAGCGCTGAGGGATGTGCTTGGGCTGAGTGGAGAAGATTCCTCCCAGGTTTGTCGAATTCCTTCACAGGAGCCTAAACCCCGCAAAAGATCAGCCTCTGATTAATGTCAAAACTTCAAACCATTAAAAGATCACTCCCAACTGCACACCAGATACACAGTTGCAACAAGGAAACAGAGCCCAATATATCCTGAATGTGTCTTGTGAGTCAGTTGGCTACCTTGAAACATGGTGGCTATTGAGTTGTAAAATGAGGGTAGCAAGCTGGGGTGTGGCTCGGTGGTAGGGTACTCATCCACCAGACACAAAGTTTTGGTTTCAACCACCAGTACCAAAACCTAAACTAAGTAATAACATGAGGAGAGTAGCACCAATTTAAATTGGATGTCTACAAGTCCTTTTGCCTCAGGACTTCAGTGTTCTGTGGGTAATCTTTACAAACACAAAGTCTGTATGCAAGTGTATACAACCTACAAGAAGAAACAAAAATCCAAATATTCTATCAGTGATCAAGTGGTTAAATAGATGTTCATACAAAGGAATATCATATAGGCATGCAAGAGGATAAGGCAGACAAATGTACAGTCTGGTGTATGACAACTGAGAGTTCATGTGTTTGATTACATCCCATTTGGATTTTCTTTAAAATCAATTTTTTTTCCCTTGAACACATTACAGTGAATTCTCCAGTGGTCCACTCTGAGAAACAACATCACAACACTGAGAATGGAAAGGAATTGTAGTTGTCTTGTGTATCAGCTGGACTTTTTTTTTTTTTTTTTTTAATTTACATTCCAAATCACTTCCCCTTTCCCGTTTCCTCCCTCCCCGAAAGTCCCATAAGCCCCCTTCCCTCCCTCTTTTCTCCGTTCAACCCCCTCTCATTACTCTGTCCTGGCGTTCCCCTACATCCAGTCTTTCCAGGACCAGGGGTCTCTCCTTCCATCTTTTTAGAAATCTATTGATATGCTGATTGTGTCTAGGGTATTCTGAGATTCTGGGTCAATCAGCTGGACTTTTAACTGGGAGAATTTATTACTTTTACAATGAGAAGTAATTAGAAGTAAAATGATGTATCCTGTGGATTCAGGACGCTGTTCCAGAAACCGCTAGAACAGTCGAAGGTGCTTCCAATTTTACTTTTGAGGCAAACAATGTGAGAACATCGTCAGTTAAAAATGCTATTTGCAGTGAGTTCAAAGAATAAATTAACAATTGAAAAATATTTATGCTCTACTTGGGTAGTGTAAATGTGGATTTCAAAATTTAAAGGAAGTGGCTAGACAGCAAAATATCTGAGTCATTTAGCATGCAGGACCAAGCAAAGATATTGAGAGAAGGTAACGTTACTTTTTCCAGATGTTCTGTTAAATGACGCTGTCTCCCCTGGGCTCATTCTGCCAGGATTGTTGCCAAAAATGGACTTCCTGCTTTTCCTTTCTTTCCCTCTGCTAGAGCCAGATGAATTTAGAGTTGACAGGCCTGTTCTCATAAAATGAAAATAAATAAGCCAAAAGCTACAGGCAAGAGAGCTCAACATTTTCCATCCTCATTAATGTTTATATTGAAGTCCTACCATTTCCTTGTTACACAGCACAGTAGACCCATTACACTTTAACATGGTTGATAATAGTATCGTAGGCAATTATAGCCCACTGTATTTAATCTCTAGACAAATGCAACAAACATTGTATAGTTATTAAAAATAATCTCCAAATTATAGAACACACACACACACACACACACACACACATTTCTAGTGAACTATGTGCCTGAGTTTTAAAATTGCACATAAGGAATATGCTGCAGTTAATATTTATTTCCTAGAGGCTAACGACCAACTTAGGGAAATGAAAGATTAATTATGAGCCTAGGCATAGTAGTGTTCATATTATAAGTCTTCTGGCATTCTTTGTTGAAGCCTCGAGGGCTTTCACCATCCACATTAGCATTATTGTTATTATTATTATTATTGTTGTTGTTGTTATTCAGCTCGTGTTTGTGGGTGTATCTCCTGACATTCCTAGGAAACAATCTCACAGCAAACTCCCTGATCCTCCGGCTGTTAAGGTCTTTCTGTTGTTCCTCCCCAATGCTCCCTGAGCCTTAGGTGCAGGAGTTGTGTTGTAGATGTATCCTTTGGGACTGGGCTCCACAACTCTGCATTCTGACTGGCTGTGGTTTTCTGTAATGGTAAAGCAAGGAATGCTGAGAGAGGGAGAGATAATCATCCTCAGGGAAGAGCACACTAATTGGCTGTCAATGGAAAATGGGCAGCTTTCATATACAATGTATATTGGATATAAGTAACAATATAATGACTCAGCGGGCTGTACTATGCATTAAGGAATATACCTATATCTATATCATCTATATCTATATCTATACCTATACCTATACCTATATCTATCTATCTATCTATCTATCTATCATCTATCTATCTATCTATCTATCTATCTACATAAACAATTAATGAAAATTGTTATATATGTGTGAAAAATATATATCAACAATTAATGAAAATTATTTTATACATATACATGAAAAATATGTATCAACAATTAATGAAAAATAACAAGTCATGAGTTTGAAAGACAGAAAGAAGGGGTATATGGGGGGGAGGAGTTGGCGGGAAGAAGGAAATGATATAATTGTTATCTCAAAAAACGAAATAATTTTTTAAAATCCTGCTTACATAATATTTCACCAAACCTTCTGCTTTCTTCTTATCTAAAAAGTAGTTGTGACTAAAGGAACTTACTCCTAGGATTAATCTGAGGGCTCAATGGAAAAGATATAATGATGATGATGATGCTTTTGTGGCTTTTCTTTCTCACTCCTGGCCCTTTCAGTCCCTGGATCCTTTATGCCAGGCGCAGTGCCCAGTGCATAGCAGGGATTTAGTACATATTTGCTGAATGAGAAAATGAATGCACACCAACCACACAGACCCAGTTCCGGTTTGAGAAGCGTGACTTAAAGGCTCCCGGGAAGCCATCAGCACCATTGTCTATAGCTGTCCCTTTGGAGAGTAACTCTTTAGGCAGCAGCAGCTTGGGAGGTCTTTCACAGAAAACGGTAACCCTTGTAAGAACATGGGCAGAGGAAAGACAGAGATGTGTTTAAAAGCACAAATTGAGCATATCTGACACTGCTGGGGTGACCAAGAACCAGAAACAGGATAGGCCAGGGATGAGGAGAAGCCAAATACTATAGGGTTTTTTTTTTTCTTAAAAAAAAAGTAGGGATGAAATGACTTCTCATGATACTCTGCTATTCTAATTCAGCCATCATCAGGGAGGCTTCCTTCTGCAGCAGATGGAAACAAATACAGATCCACAGCCAGACACACAGAGAGACTTTGAAACAGAGCTCAGAGAAATCTGTGGAAGAGGAGGCAGGAGGAGCATATGAGCCAGAGGGGATGGAGGACACCAGGAGAACAAGACCATCTGAACTCACAGAGACTAAAGCACCAAACACAGGGCTTGCACAGGTCCGTACCAGATCCTCTGTATATATGTTATGGCTTCCAGTTTAGTGTTCTTAAGGGACTCTTGAGTGTGTGGAGAAGTGGGACTCTGATTCTTGTGCCTTCTCTTGGGCTCTTTTCATTCTTTTGGTTTGCCTTGTTCAACTTTGATGTGACTTTTTTGCTTTACCAAACCATATTTTATTGTGTTATGATCTGTTGCATCTCTAATGAGAGACAGAAAGGGAGTGATTGCAGATGGGAGGAGATGTTGGGAGGAGCTTGGGAGGAGTAGAGGAAAGGAAACAGTAACCAGGATACATTGTATGAGAACTCAGTCTATTTTCAATAAGGAGGGGAGGCACTGATGATGGCTTCATAAAACTAAGGCTCAGAGGGTGGACTGGTGTTGGCCAAAGTCACAGATAAGAGCCATGCATGAGAAAGCTTGCCCAATGACTGTGCTACCTACCCAATATTTCCCATATATATCCCGTCTTGGGATGTAGAGTACCTTCCGTCTAAAACAAGCTTATGGGTATTTTGCCCGCATGTTTGTCTGCATACCATGTGCAGGCTGTGCCCTTGGAGGCCAGAGGAGGGCCAGAAGAATACCATGCCCCTCTTCTGGTCTCCAAGGGCACTGCCTGCACATGGTACACAGGCATACATACATGCAGGCAAAATACCCATACACATAAATTAAAGATTTTTTTTTTTAAATGGAAGGAACTGCACATCCCAAGAAGGGATCAATATATACAAATATGTATATTTGGTAAGTGCAGGGGATATTTGCCTTAAGAAAAAGGAACATAAATGCATGTCTATAAATGCACAGAGGCCTGCAAAAGAAGATACCATGGAGGGCCGGGGACTCTCAGGTTCTTTATAGAGACTCATGGCCTTGGAGATTGGGAGTTAGTAAAGGGGCTTAAGGGGAATGAGCCAAGCTCAGAATATTCTTACCTATTCCTTACTGCACTGGGGATTGGTCCAGGGTCTTGTGCATTCTGTCAAATACTCAACCACTGAGCTGCATCCTCAGACTGAGTATATTCTGGTTAAGCAAAGGGCAGACAGTGCTAAAGACCACAGTGTATGCCTGGTGAGAACTGGGTAGACGGGGCGCTTGCTGGGAAGTATTCAAAGACTAAGGCAGGTAACATGAGAGAGTACTAATCCCCTTTTCCTATTAGAAGGAGGAGGAAAAGCCATGGAGATGTAAGGGCTAAATGTAACTGAAAAACAAATCCTATAGCAGATATAAATATGAAGAGCATTATTTCCCTGATCCTAAGAAAGAACACAGTCCTGGGGACCGAGACACAGGCCACTGAATAGGTTCACAACTGTGTAAAAGTTACTTTGCTCTTACAGGTCTGGGGGTCATCATTCTACACTCTTCAGGTTTGTTGTTGTGGTGGTGGTGGTGGTGGTGGTGTGTGTGTGTGTGTGTGTGTGTGTGTGCGTGTGTGTGTGTGTGTGTGTGCGTGTGTGTGTGTTTTGATTTTTTAGTACAGGGAATTGAACCTTGAGTATTTACAAATGTCAAGAAATTTTACTGAGCTAATAACCCCACTTTTTTTTTTAAGTTTGAGAAAAAGTCACGTTAAACTGCCCAGGATGGCCTTGAAATCATTCTGTAGACAAGTTTCAAAATCACAATCCTGTCTCAACCTCTGAAGCAGCTGGGCTATAGGCCTGTGCTTCTGGACTGGATTGGATAATGCTGAAAGGTGAGATTCACTGGAACTGATAACGTAACTTATTAATTTATCAAACACAAAACCAAAAGGTAACAACATCTTGTATTTTCCTCATGCATACCAAAAAATTATAATAACAGTTTAAATTTTAGAAGTTATTATAACAGTGACTCCAAGGAAATACTTTGAGTTATTCTGAGAAAGAACTAAATTATAGGCAAAGTAGGGAAACTTCAATTGCTAACAACAGCACATAAAGAGTATGAGCTTAAAGAGAATGAGCTGTGTTGGGTCAGAGGAATGGTTCAGTGGTTAAGGACAATTACTGCTCTTGTGGAGGACCTGAGTTTAGTTCCCAGTACCCATATCAGGTGGCTCACCATAACTTATAATTCTGAGGGATCTGCTGCCCTCTTCTCATCTCCTGGAACATGTAAACATGTATCTCACACACACACACACTCACACACGCACACACGCACATGCATGCACACACATCCCTAAATAAAAATAAAATTTAGAAAGCCAAGGGGTGGTGGTGCATGTCTTTAATCTCAGTACTCAAGAGTTGGCTGTTTCAAGACAGCCAAGGCTACACAAAGAGACTCTTGCCTTGAAAAATCACACACACACACACACACACACACACACACACACACACACACACACACACAGTGATAGGTACATAAAATCTTTAAAAATGTTTTGTAAATCTTTTAAATATATCAGGAATAATAGCCAGGTATGTATGTTGATGCACACACATCAGAGGCAGGTGAATCTCTGTGCATTCAAGGCTAGCCTGGTCTACATAGTTCTAGGACATCTAAAGCTACACAAGTAATCAAGAGACTCAAAAACAAAACAAACAAAACAGAACAACTACATATGTATCCTGAACTTCAAGTCAGGAGTTGGGCCAAATGGCCACCGACCCTATCATAATTTTCTATTTGGTATAACTTAATCTTTCCCTGAACTGATATATCTGTGGGAATTTGTGCTTCCAGTTTATTCAGTCCTTGAGAAAAGACAAAACCAGTTGAATGGTTTTTGTTTTTATAGTGTTACCTATATTTATAAAGAATGAAACACGAAGCAATAATGATTTTCTTTTTTAAGACAGGGTCTTACTCTATAGTTCAGGCTAGCCTGGACTTCATTATATTAGACCATATTGGCCTCAAATGTGGCAAATCTCTTGGTTCTGCCACCTGAGTGCTGGGATCATAGGCTTGTGTTAATCTTGAACAATATGGCCCCCACACTTGATCTGAAACTGACAGGTTAACTTTCTTCTTTACTGTGAAATAAACATCACTAGGTATGAGTTAAATATGACCATAGTGAACTTACTTATGTGGCATAAATCATGTCCTGTGAAACTAAAAAGCTTAGAAATTTACATGTATGTATGTATTGTATGTATGTATGTATGTATGTATGTATGTATGTATGGCTACTTGTGTATATGTGCAATATGTGAATGCCCAGTGCTCAAAGAGGACATCAGAGGGCATTGGATCTCCTAGAACTGAAGTTAGAGGTGGTTGAGAGCTATCTAACGTGGGTTCTGGGAACAAAACCTGGGTCCTATGCAAGTGCTCTTAACTGCCGAGCTGTCTCTACCACTAAATTTAAGTGCTACCTTCCTGTATGTTTTTTGAAATATTTGCTGCATATTCATTCATATCCTCTGCAGCCGAATTTACTAGCAGAAGAGCAGTAGCAACTGCCAAAGGTTTTATAGTTTCTGGAAGAAAACTTAAAATTAAGAAATTCTATGATTCTTTTTATATGGCATGAAGATGGCCACTATTATCTTAAAACCTAACTCTCCAGTATTATATAAGACAGTCACTGAACGTCTCTGTCCTCTTTGCCAGGAGCAGTGTGAGAAGTGTTTCTTGCCAGGACTGGAGTTCAGCACATCTCAAGAAGATGAGGGTTGGCATTATGACTCTTCTATCCAGGCCTACTTTATGTACCTTTTAAATTGACATTCAGAAGAATCCTCCAATCCGAGCTCTTTCCCCACCTCAGAAATCTTGGGCACAAGAGGCCTTTGTGTCTTGGTTTTGTTTATTCGTATGAGAAGATTAATTTTTCTGACTTCTATCTTTTTATTTATTCTTTTTTTCCTCTCGTGGTTCCTATTTATGGGTCACAAAATTGAGTTGAACTCATTGTGATGAGAAAGGCAGAGTAGATGCAGTTCAGGGAGGGACTTTGGAGACAGTCAGGCCTCAGATTCATAGATCTATCATTTACTAAGTGAACTAAGTGGTTTTTTTGAAGTGGTTCACCACATAAAGTCCATTGTGTTCCCAGAAATGGCCAAGTGGGAAAACTTCCTCCCTTCCCACAACTCCAGTCCTTATGGTTCCGGCAGAGCCTCCAGCCCACAGCTCAGGGATGGGACTATGTAGTCCAGGCTGACCTTGAACATGTGGAGATTCTCGCAGCACCAGACATATAGCACACTGCAGCTATCCAGTTACAGGGGTTGGTTAAGGTTGCAGAAAACAAGTCAGTGAGAAACAGTGTCACTTCTGTTGGAGGTTCTGAAGAAATCACAGGTTGAGCCTGAGTCTGGAAGCCTCTGATGGTGGCTTGCTAGAACTGCCTCCCACCACAGTGGCTGGCAAGAGAGTGACTGAGAGAGGGAAGGCATGCGCCTGAACGGACCTGTACTGGAGGCTGGGCATCTGTGTGCTACTGCTCTTTTTAAGTACATCAGCAACCAAACATCTTTCTTTGCTCAAGTCAATTTCTGTAGTTTTCAAATAAGACTATTTACGTGTATGCTTTGAAATCTTGGGGGAGGGGGATTACTTGATATGCTTCAGCATTTATTTTATTTAAGAATGGGTGGGAGGGACCTGGGGATATGGCTCACCAGTGAAGAGGACTCGCTTCTCTTGCAGAAGACCTGAGTTCAGTTCCCAGCACCCACATGGTGGCTCACAACTGTCCATAACCCCAGTTCCAAGGAGTCTGAAGGTACCAGACACACACGACACACATATATCCACACAGACAAAACACCCATGCAATAAAACCAAACAAATAAATCTTTAAAAATATACAAGTGGAAATCCTCTAACCTTGGAGAATCATTATGAAAAGCAGAGATCATCTATAGAAATTACTTATTTCAGGTACACAATTAATGTTTTAAAATACCCCATTAGAAAAATAGCGCACTTTTATCCTATGGCAACTCTTAATGTTAGAGATGATATTGACTACTCTTACCTGGAAATTTTACTGCCTGGCAATAGATGACGAGGTCAGAGAGCTCTGGTGCAATCTGCCTGCTTTCTTTTTTGTTCTGAGGAAGGTAAAACTCCTCTCCCAGTTCCATGTCATATACCTTTCAAGGAAAATGACACCATTTTACCAGAAGGTGGAGTCCCCTCACTCCGAATTCCCAAAGCATTTTCTCTATACCTCTCCTACAAGGCCAGCATGCTTCTCCTTACTAAGTATTTCCTCACACTCATATCTCAGTGCCTTTGTGAGGGAAAGGACCGTGTCTAATTCATCCTTCATGTCTCCTAGGACAGAATGCGTTATCTTTCACATGGAGTAGTCTGTCCACATTTGTTGAATTAATAGATGGTTGATGATCTATATGCTTTGCTTCAAAGAGTTGACACTGCCACTGTCTGAACAGATTTCCTCAGTGTCTATAGGCTGTGAGGCACCAGGGGGTGAGGCCTGGGTATCTTATGTGTCTTTCAGGTCTCTGTGTTTTTGCTAACTCTTCATAACCTGGCTTCCTTTCATCTTCTTGGTGTGAATGATTTTAATGTTGTCCTCTTGGCTGGAGCGGTCTGTTTCTGTACAATTGGGCAAATCTTCACCCTTAAATAGCATCTTCCATGAGTGCCTGTCCTTTATCCTCTGACAATACAGTGAGATCACTATGCCTTTTACTTATCTGCTAACATGAGTTACAGGTCTGTCTCAAACACTAGCCCATCCATCCGCTGTACCATTCCAGTGCCTGCCAACATATAGCCCCAGTAGCCCCAGTAGGTACTGGTTGGGTGAAATTATGACAAGTGGCAGACAGTAGTCCTATAGCATCTCCACTTGGACGTTGGCATTTGAGGGAGACTGAGTGAGAAAAAAAGAAGGGGAGGGGAGTCCCAGCCAAAAGTGACCAAACTCCAAAAGTCTAAGAATCGTGTAAAGAAAAGCCATCTCTGAAGAGAGATGACCCAGTGGTTAAGAGCACTGACTGCTCTTCCAGAGGTCCTGAGTTCAACTTCCAGCAACCACATGGTGGCTCACAACCACCTGTAATGAGATCTGGTGTGCTCACATACATTCATTAAGTAAATAAAATCTTTAAAAGAAAGAAAAGCAATCACCTACCTTTCCCTTATTGCCAGAGGAGTTGTCTGCTTTCTTTATCCTCTTGGGGACTTCTTCACTGTACTCAAACTGAAGCTTGTCAACGCATGATTTGTTCTCAGGTCTGTCTTCCAGAATATTGTCTGAAAATGAATTACCAGGCGTCAGTGAGAAATAACCAAATGCTTCTCTTCAGGGCTTTGTGTGAGGATATATAGCTACTTGGATGTATCCACAAGACTGAGATGCTGGCTACATGTTACCAAAATGATGATTTGAAGCACCATTTTAAAATTGGGTTATATGTTTAGCTTCGTGGACTCATTTAGCAGTAGTTTTGAAACCATACAGATATACTCTAAATGAAAAGGCCCATCTTGCATGGATAGATATATCCTATGTCAAAAGGCTGATGGCACACAGATCTGGGAAGGATCTAATGGTTCAAGCACTTCTATGTGGTACATTCTTGAGTTAACCAGCCTTCCTTTGAAATGAAGTTATTTGCTTCTTTTGACCCCAGAGACATTAAAGCCAATAGTCATGGGAGAAGGCTTATTGTTATGCATGAGGCAAAGTTTCTCCAATTTAAATTCATTGAAAAGTAAAGTTTTCATGACTGTTGTTTTTAAGTTATAATCTTAATGTAAATATTTCTAAGTATGGCAGATAATATTAAATTTATTTTTTGCCATGTTTGACATCTTTATTCAGAACTAGTGTAAAAGTCTGAGAAGCATGCCATGATTGTATTCTTTTAAAATGAAAAGCAAGAGAGCTAATATCTCATTCCAGATTCACTATCTTTTTGAACCACACATGCTTAGACCAAATTATCCTTAGAGCAAATCAGGGCCATGCAGCTTACCAAGAGATCAATAATTTCACTGCATCTCTATGCACAGAAGTGTCACAACTTCATGCTAATTAGACCCAAAACAGTGGAGACAGAATGCAGACATCCATGCAGTTAACATACTGGGTTCAAATGACAGTTTACCTTCCTGACTGTTAGGAACAGGGGAAGCAGTAAGGACATCTGCTACAGAGAAAGAGAAGCAGAAAGAAAATACAGGTAAGGAGAATTAAGCTGGAGTCAGATATATCAAATTAAGGAGTGGGGCAAAGCACAGGTTACAACAGCTTAGATCACAAGGTACTGAATCAGAAGGTGACTTAGAGGGCTAATATTGTGACTGTCATAGATTCAAGGACTAGCAACAAAGGAAATGCAGCCAATCCTGGTCTTTGGGTAGTGGAAGCAAAAGGATCAGGAGTTCAGTGTCATATTCAACTACACAGAGCATCCAAGGCTGGCCTGGGCTGTGTGAGACCTTGTATCAGAACAAAACATAAAAACTCAACAGCAAACATTGTTAATTCAAATCATGCTAAAAGCTGCCTATTCATACTACTAGTTAGAACTCTACTATTCCTGATACAGCTTTGATGAAACTCAGAGAGATGAGAGATACGTTGCAACCACCATTGAAAACATACCACTGCTAAGGCATTTAATGGTCGCCTACGTAAGCTGTCGTAGGACAAACTTCACAAGGCATGCCATGACTTTAAGGCCTATTTGAAAGTTAGCCAGCTAGAGGACCTTTCAAATGAAATGAGGAATAGCCATAACAGTGGACTTCAGCTGTCATAGATCACAGAGGGGTGTGTGTGTGTGTGTGTGTGTGACCATCAAACATTTGACAGAACTTTTTCGTGACATATCAGAGAAACTTCTGGCTCATAGTGGTGAAATGTCATTGTCCAAAGCCTCATGCACCATGGGAGTAGAGCTTGGTAGGCATCTGCTTTCAACAAATGCTCCACCCAAACCTTGAACAATGCATGGGACTAATTTATAAATTCAGCGGAGAGTAGAATTAAATTTTACTTCCCTACCCAAAACTAAATCAGAATGCTCTTTCTCTCCTTTGTTCATTTCGTTATTCCCAAATTAAAAAAAAAATACAGAAATGATCATTTAAAAAGCTCCCTTTCCTGCTCTCAACAGTACAATAAAGCCCCAGGGTAATTTATGATGAAGAAAGAATTTATATTCTGGTGGACCCTTCTTACAGGAGCAAATAACATCTGGACTGGCTGATTTCATCAGTGTAATTTTTCATTTATTCTCTGGATCCATTTGTTCTGCTGTGGGGGCATTTCCATGGGGGTGGACACGTGAATACAAAACTTTCCACATTCTCGTGACTTTTTAGGACTGGGATGCTAATAACTTGTCTTGACTCCATTCAAATTGTCACCTCACAGCATTTCCTGTTAAATAAGTGGGCCTTTAACTGATGGCACAAGATAATCAGCTATTACGAAGGCTGAGTATTAAATGGTCACAGCTTACCATTACATTTTAGGTCAGAATATAGCTAGTGGTTACCAGTGATGAGGGCTCTGAAGTGAAACGTGACTGGAAACAACCTTGAGCATGAGAAGCTAATATGTGGAGGTGGCTTAGTGGTCTTTACATCAATGGCAAATGTTTACTAGTGTGGGAACAGCTACACAAGCATCATGTGTGTGGCAAGGATCACAAGACCTTTGTTAATGTGAGGCAAATGCTCTACCACTGAGCCAAACCCTCATCCCACTACATAAGCTACGTAGGAGCTGGAATCAGGAAGACCAAGAGTTCCAGGCCAGCCAGGACTAAACCGAGAGACTCTGTCTCATTAAAAAAAAAGTTTATGCAATTAGAAACCTTGGTGTTTTCTCATGGGGACACTGATGCCTTTTAGAGGCCACCAAAGTAAAAGCCAATGATCAACAATGCTGCAGGAGAAAACATTGTGTAATCTCCACCTAATGACACCAATTACAGGCAAGCAAACACACATAGACCCCAATTCCGACTTGAGAAGAATCCTTCACTGGTAACATTTAGTCATCATTCGTGTTTTTCTCTTTGGTGGGGCCGGAAGGAAATGGCTTGTTGGGTTAGTAATCTGAGAACAGGGAGGAAGGAGAATGAACCTCTTCTTTTTTGGTGCCAGACCCCTCCCCCCCCCCCCCGCAGAGAGAGAGCATGACAGTAAGTGACACTGTTCCTGTTCCCTGCAGGTAGAGAGAGAGAGAGAGAGAGAGAGAGAGAGAATAATCTGCCAAGAGCTTTTCCCACTTCAGAAACACAGGCTGAAGGTGTGTTTTTCTGTTCTTATCCCTCCCTCTTCCTCTACAAAACCATTTCTGGAAGGACACCTCCAGCCTGCTCCCCTCCCTTGCTTCCTGCGTGGTCCTTGTCTTTCTAGAGTGTGGCTGCGATACTTACGAGAACCCTGTTCTTCCTCTGTCCTCATTACGTGTCCGGAATCTCAAACACTTAGATATTGTTAAAATCATCTCTATTGCTTATCTATAGAGTTTTATATTTATTTGGAAAGAAAAAAGAAAACAAAACAATCACATGAGTGCTTCCCGGTTCGCAGCAGTAGGCTCTGTGTCTCTTACCATCGGAAAGGGACTCGTAATCATAATCGTATTCGTCCTCCTCATCTTCCTCTTCCTCATTACTGGCAGGTGGAGGGTTGGCGTTCCCACCAGTGAAAGCCTGAGCCTGCATGGATGCTAACTGATGAGCCTGTAAGATAGGAATAATTAAAGGCTGCTGACTAACCTACTGAGCTTCCATCCAAACCTTCAAAACTGCCACCCAGTGCTTACCACAGCTATAAAAGCGAATTGCCCCTTCCAGGTTCATTTGGGAGAGAAGAAAGTGTCTGGATGTAATGTAAGACAGGCACCTGCTAGCGGCGTTGGCTCCTCATTGGGGCTCAAAGATAGCTGAAGCCGGTATAGCATCTTGGATTTCATTTTGTGTCTGACCTCTTTACTTGGAGTTACCCACTTTACTTAGAGTTACTCTGTGTTCCTTAGCATACAGGCACGACAATCACTCAAGCAGGGTCTGTCTAACCTGTGGCCTATTCTAATCTGTGAAGTCTGAAGGAACAGAGATAAGTCATTGTCCTTAGCCTTTCCTTTTAAGTCACCTTAGAGTCCCAGAACAACCGTACCTCATTGAACAGATTCTCCCACCTGCACCCCCAAATGACGGTAGTTATCCACAATGGGGAGGCTGTTCCCTGAATCAGCAGTACTTGCCTAAGAATCTCATTCCTTCAGGGATAAGGACCTCTTTGGACCACCTGACAAGTCCAGGGCAGAGACCTGTGCACACCTCTTGCCTTCCACTTAGAGCTAAGGTCCTGCCTGTGTCCTGAAGATGGAGGTGATGTCCTGGAGTTCCTCCATCTGATCTTCCTCCGGCGGTGGGGGGTGTGGTGGGGGGTGTGTGGTGGGAGGTGTGTGGTGGGGGGTGTGGTGGGGGGTGTGGTGGGGTGTGTGGTGGGGGTGTGTGGTGGGGGGTGTGGTGGGGGGTGTGGTGGGGGTGTGGTGGGGTGTGTGGTGGGGTGTGTGGTGGGGTGTGTGGTGGGGGTGTGTGGTGGGGTGTGTGGTGGGGGTGTGTGGTGGGGGTGTGGTGGGGGGTGTGGTGGGGGGGTGTGGTGGGGGGGTGTGGTGGGTGTGTGGTGGGGGTGTGTGGTGGGGGTGTGTGGTGGGGTGTGTGGTGGGGGGTGTGGTGAGGGGTGTGGTGGGGTGTGTGGTGGGGTGTGTGGTGGGGGGTGTGGTGGGGGGTGTGGTCGGGTGTGTGGTGGGGGGTGTGGTGGGGGGTGTGGTGGGGGTGTGGTGGGGGGGTGTGGTGGGGGTGTGGTGGGGGTGTGTGGTGGGGGGTGTGGTGGGGTGTGTGGTGGGGGCTCTTCTCATTGCTTCCCACCATTACACGTGTTTCTAACTGGCACATAAGTCTCAATGGTTGAGTGTAGTTTATTGTGGCTGCTGTAGCCCAGTTTTTTGACCCTAAAAGTTCTGGATACAGCTTGTGTGTGTGTGTGTGTGTGTGTGTGTGTGTGTGTGTGTGTGTGTGTGTGTGTCAGCACCTTTAAAGGAAGAACTTGGGAGCTTTTAGAAATAATTACAAGGAACCTGTGTGTGGTATCTGGATTCCTAGGCTCTTGGGAAAGTCCTGCGAGAAAAAACTCTGATGCCTGGAAAACCAGCACTGGTCCCGAGGGACAGAGGGAAACGGTCTAGAGCAGGAAGTCTCTGCTAAGAAACTAATTTTTTTTTTCTGTCTTAAAATAATATTGAAAGTCCTCTGACCTTGAGAACAATGTTAGAATCCCTGTGGACAAGCAGACCAGAAGAACAGTTGCTAGTTTAGAGAGCATATTTCAACCGACGTTATCGGAACTATAAATCAAAATAACAAAACAGGCTTAGAGGTTTTAGGGAACCTGGGGCTGGACAGATGGCTCAGGGATTAAGAGTGCATATGTAAAAGGACAGCTCCAGGGCTGGGGCTACGGCTGAACAGTCAAAAGCACTTGTATTTTGCAAAAGATCTGGTTTTGATTCCTAGCACCACATCATGGATCACAACTACTCCTAACTCCAGTTCCAGGGGATCTGATGCTCCAGGCATAGACATACATGCAAAAGAAACACTCATATAGAAAATAAGTAAATATTAAATTATTTTTTGAAAAGTGAGTTTAACTTCAAGGGAGATTTGATACTTCTGGCCTCTACAGGTACCTTTGCCTACGATCGTGTGTACATCCCCCCTTCCCCCCCGCCCCGCACACACTTAAAGATAATAAAAAAAAATCATTAAAACAAAAATTTGAGGAAATGTCAAAAACATGTGATAGTTGGTCAAGTGATAGTTTTGAAAATAGGATGAATATAAATACTTCTTGGAGATATTACCAACATCTGTGAGACAATAAGAAAACTGTCATTTCTCCTGGTTTTAAAAAAAATACATAGGTATTATCTAAGCTACTGGGTTTCTTCCTTCTGTATTTATAATCAGAGGAATTGCTAAATTCCAGTGGGAGGTGAATAAAAATAAAGATATGAGTTTACAAGATGGCTCTGAAGGTAAAAACACTTGGTACACAAACATGTCAACCTGAACTGGATCCTTAGAACCCAAGAAGGAAGGAAGGTAGGGAGGAAGGAAGGAAGGAAGGGAGGGAGAAAACTAACTCATGAAGGCTGTTATTTGACCTTCACATATGAACATTCTCTCTCTCTCTCTCTCTCTCTCTCTCTCTCTCTCTCTCTCTCTCTCTCTCTCACACACACACACACACAGATAAATAATTAAAAGAAAGTACAGACGCAATTGCATACATTTGTTTTCATTTACATTCTTGGACTCTGCTGGCTTGTTTTATATCAACTTGACATGGAGTCACCAGAGAAGAGGAAACTCAGTTGAGACAATGTCTCCAGCAGATTGGCCTGTGGAGCCTGTGAGCAAGGCAATGTTCTTGATCAATGACTGATGTGGAAGGGCCTAGTTCACTATGGAGGGTACCATCTGCGGTTGGTGGTCCTGGGTGTATTAAAAAATTAGGTTGAGCAAGCCATGAGGAGCAAGCCGGAAAGCAGCACTCCTCCATGGCCTCTGCGTCAGCTCCTGCCCTGAGTTCCTGCCCTGAGTTTCTTTGAGAATGGGCTGTGTCCTTAGTGTTGTAACTTTGGCTAAACCCTGCCCTCTAAAACCCGCTTTTTGTCATAGTGCTTTACCACAGCAATAGAAACCTAACTAAGACAGACTCTGTGACTTGTAGCTGTGGACATTACCCAAGTTGTGAATTTTTGTTTGTTTTTTTGAGATAGGGTTTCTCAGTATCGTCCTGGCTTTCCTGGAACTCAGAGATCCACCTGCCTCTGCCCCCTGAGGGAATAAAGGTGTGCACCCACCATGCCTAGCCCCTAAATAGTAAAAATTAGAAATTTAATTAATTAATTAATTTTGCATATTGTGTATATCTGTGTGAGTCTCTTGGTATATGTGTGTGTGCGTGTGTCTGTGTGTGTGCCACATTGTGTGTATAATTCAAAGGATAACTCTGGGGAGTTGGTTCTCTCCTTCCACTCTATGGGTCCTGGGAACAGAACTCAGGCTGCTAAGCTTGATGGCATGCACTCTTTACACGCTGGGCCGTTTTACTAACCTAGATACTCTAACTTTTAAAAAATGTGGTTATATTATTTTTGTAATAAGAATGTACACATAGGGGAGATGCAGCCGGGGTTGTGTCTACATCCAGATAAAATATTCTACAGTGCTGTCCACTTAGAATATTCAGTGCTCACAGGCCAGGCTCAGAGGTTCAGGGAGTTTTGTGGGTGTTATTGACTAGCACGGAAAACTGAAGACTCAGCCACAAAATGCAAGGCCAGTCTGGGAACAGCAGCCAACCAGCCCAGAACACAGCTCCATGCAACCTTCACTAAACAGGATGAGGGGGTCCTGTCTCCAGTGCAGGATTTCTGACTGTATCTAGAACCTCCCTCTTCCTTTCCTTCCTTCCTTCCTTCCTTCCTTCCTTCCATCCTTCCTTCCTTCCTTCCTTCCCTCCCTCCCTCCCTTCCTTCCTCCCTCCCTTCTTTCTTCCCTCTCTCCTTCCTTCCTTCCTTCCTTCCTTCCTTCCTTCCTTCCTTCCTCTCTCCCTCCCTCCCTCTTCCCTTTCTCCCTTCCTTTCATTATAAAGTATCGGGAGAATAGCACCCAGTAGAACTTCTAACTGTTCTGGATCAGGTGCGCTGGCCCGTCGGGCAGGGGAACTTGCTGCAAAGCCCGGCAACTTGAGTTTAATCTGAGGACTCTACATGGTGAAGGAAAAATCCGACTCCCCCAAGAGGACCTCTGTTCTACACAAAGCTCACTTTCTTTCCCACTTCTCTAAATTACCGGTAAATCTGTTCCATCCCAGGGACTGACAGCACACACAAGACCCATACAAGTTTAAGCCAGACAAAATCTCAGCACAGAGAAGGGGAAGCAAGCACCAAGTCCCACCCTCAACCAAGAAGCTATTTGTAACTGATGTCTGTGGGGAGAGGGAAAATCATTTTCTTTTTCTTTTCAATAGAGTGGTGCTGGGTTTATCAACAATTTCAGGGCAGTCTGCATGCTTAGAAGTAGTTGGCAATTGATGCGTGTGTGTGTGTGTGTGTGTGTGTGTGTGTGTGTGTGTGTGTGTGTGTGTGTATGGTTGGTATCTGTCTTTTTTTATTTTTAAAGAGTGAGAAAGAATGTGAAATTGAATGGGTAGAGGATCTAGGAAGAGTCAGAGGAGGGGAAAGAATGTGAATTTTTTTTTAATTAAAAAAAAAAAGCCTATTCCAGATACAAGTAAACCCCAAGAGCAAGACTGTGTATCACTGTAGAGAAATGAGCAGTCAAGCTAAGGTCAAGGAGCAGGAGTCAATTCGCAAACATTCTAGCAGAACATTGTGAAGAGTGAAGGACTGTCACACTGTGCAGACAGGGGACAGTGCAGAAGGCCTACTGGCACACTGTGTGGCCAGTGCCACACAGTGGTGTGCCGAGGCCCTGAAGTCTCTCTCTCTCTCTCTCTCTCTCTCTCTCACACACACACACACACATACATGCACACACACGCGCACACACACACACACATATATATATACAGGCACATGCACATATGCAATGCACACTAACACACACACAAGCATGTGCACATAATCACACACATACTCACACATGTACACAGACACATGCACATACACACATAAACAAGCATATATTCACATAATGCACACACATGTACACAGGAACAGGCATCCACACACATATATTCACACACATCCACTCAGAAACACAGACATGCTTGTACAAATGTGTGCACACACATACACACATACAGAACATGAACATATAGCAGTTATATTTAGGAAGAGGAAGAGGATAGTGGAAGGTTAGACTCAAGAGACTAAGGGGGTGTGAAATGGTTAAAGCACATTATACATGTGAACAAAACTATACTCATGAAATCAATCATCTTGGACCATGAGTATATGCTAATAAAACTTAATTGACCTCAGAGCAACATAAAACATTCATGTGTAACATGTAATTGCTTTGCTACTTTGGGTGTTGATAAAGCTTATGACTTCTGCTGTCTTGGATGTAGTTATAACTTTGTAAGTTTGTTTCTGCATCTCAAACTATAATTGCACTTAACACAGCCATCTTGATTTAGAAGCCTTGCTGACATCACACACTCAGTGAAAGAGTCTCTGCATTCTTCCAGATTTCCTTTTATATACATATCATCTGTGATGATATGCTACACTCTATTTGGTAATGCAGTCTGTATTAAGTATTAACTGCTTATTCTTTCTCCTATGCTCCTTTTTTACAATAAAAATATTGTACACAATATTTATTGTACACAAAATTGTGTACATTAAAAGTATGATATATAAAATAAATATTAAGCAAAGAAGGAGAGGAGGAAGATAAAAAGGAGGAGGAAGGAGAGGAAGAGGAGAAAGAAAGGAGGAGGAAGAGGAGGAGGAAGAAAAAGAAGAGGAGGAAGAGGAGGAGGAGGAAGAAAAAGAGGAGGAGAAAAAAGAGGAGGAGGAAGAAAAAGAGGAGGAGGAGGAGGAGGAGGAGGAGGAGGAGGAGGAGGGGGAAGCCTGAGAAAACAATGTTCTGGAAGAATACAGCATCCCCTGCTGGGTGAACAGTCCCTTACCTCTAAGGAAGACCAGCTAGAGTATACACACACATGCTAACATCTTTGTTAACAAGCCCACATACAGTTCTACAGTTTTCAGAGCTGAAGCAAAGTGAGGTCAGTACCATGGTGCTCACAGTGAAGATCTGAAACTTTTGGACCTTGGGGGAGGAGTTTCATCTCTGAAACAGACTTGTTTGGCTAGAGCAGTGGTTCCCAACCCTCCTAACACTGTTCTTCATGTTGTGGTGATTCCCCAACCATAACATTATTTTCATTGCTACCTCATAACTGTAATTTTGCTACTGCTATGAATAGTAATGTAAATATTTTTTTAGAGATAGAGGTTTACCATTAGGGGTCACAACCCACAGGTTGAGAGCCACTGGGCTGCTTGCCACTTTTCTTTTTAAAGAAGACTGGGGTCTCACTGTGTTTCTCAGGTTAATCCCCTGCTCTTGGGCTGAAGAAATCGTCCCTCCCAGCTTGCTTAGTAGCTAGAATTACAGGGACACACCATGAGTGCTCAATGGAGATGATATTTTAAATTCTTTTAAAATGATCTAATTAGACCTGTTCAGTTCTGGAGACATGCACACTCTGTCCTCACCATTTCCATCTGTCCCAGCTCCAGCTGTCTCCTTGCACTGGTCTTTCCTGCCTGGCTTCCGAAGGTGATTGATTATACAATTCTCGGATTGAGGTTCTATGTGACTTTCTGTTGCAGACTGTGTATTCCTGAGCCCAGAGACGTCTAGAGATGTGTAGGTTCATGTACTTCTTAATTTAATTAAAAACAATATTTTTCTGTGTCAAATTTGTCTGTGTGTTACATATGTGCAGTGCCCGGGGAGATCAGAACAGGGTGTCAGAGCCCCTGGGACTGGAGTTACAGCCAATTGAGCTGCTGTGTAGGAGCTAGAAATGGAACCTGAGTTCTCTGGAAGAGCAGCCTGTGTTCTAATCCGCTGAGCCATCTCTGTCATCTCCTGGACCTTCAGCATCTCTGTGTATGTATCATTTAAACAATCAGGTTTGCCTGAAAACAAGAGGACAGCTGACTTCTCACTCTCCCTCGCCCTCCCTCCCTCCTTCCCTACACTTTCCTCACCGTGTTTACTCCTGTCTTATACAGAAAGATGTAATTCTCACCCACTAATCATCTCTGCATGATGCTTGAGGCCAAGTGAAAAGGATACCTAAGAATGTACAGAGTCTGAAAGAAAGTCCCGAGGAGGTAAAGGAGACAAGGAAACACCATTGTAGCTACTTAGAAAATACCTTCAAGGTTACTATCACTTCCTCCTCTTTACTTGACTTTTTCTTGATTTCTGTCTATATTAAAGTAAAAGGTCAAATCAAGATGGTCATCATAGGGGTTAGAATAAAATGCTTATATGATTTTTTAAAAAAAAAATCAGACTTTTTCAGACAGAAATTAAGTCTAGAAGTAAGGCTGATTGCTTCAGCAGTGGGGTCTCTTTTGCATATAATATTTGTAGGCATATAGATAGATATAAATAAATGATATAATAGGAATTATATCCTGTCAATGTTTCAACTTGTGATAAGACTTTTAATGTACTTAGGAATGTAGAGTGAGGCTTGGGAGTACAATACTCAAGAGGTTCAGGCAGGAGGATTGCTGTGAATTGAAGGTCAGCTGGGGGTATCCAGAAAGATTTGTCTCAAAAAAAAAAAGTTAAACCAATATAAAATGCATGAGAAGCTGACATGGTGACTCACATCTTTGGTTAGAGGATTAGAGTTCTGGGCCAGACTGGGTCATTATAACAAGGTATCATCCTTTTAAAAAATGAGACGAAAAATATGAGAGATATGTAGGTTTTCAAAAGCCTTTATGCTTAAGCAAAAAGAGTTTGCAGACACTTCCAGTAGTGTCCTGAGCCCATCTGCATAGGCTGGAGTTTTGAGCACAGAACTCTTGCATGATGGAAGAGAAAAAGCCCTTTGTTGCCATGTATCTGTGATACACTGGGGTCCCAGGGCTCTTGGACCCCAGGCCCCAAATGTTCTCCCTAAAGAGGATTATGTCACCTATTATGGGACTAGCAACCCTGACAACTAGCTCCAGAGTCAAGAGTCACGCATTATTCCACTTAGAACAAGTTAAAAACATGGATACACATGAGTACAATTTACAAAATGAAACTTTAGGTTAGTGGGAGGAGAGAATCTATTGGCCTATGACTTAGAAATCCCCAAATCAAGCGTATCAGTTAAGGGATCTCAGTCTTCAAATGAAGACTATGAAGGCTATGAAGCAAGTCATCAGAAAAGTCCAAATGACACGAACTTCCTTGTCCCCCAGCCCGTGGCACATTCCTAACCTGCTTAGCCAGAGAGCAGTACCTTTTGTTTTAGGATGTCGACAGGTGTCTGATGGGCCTTAAGTTTCTTGTTTTTAAGAAGCACTTTCCGTCTAAGTTGGTCAGGTGAGGGAAGCATTGGGTCATCTGAGAAATCGGTCTCGAATAAGAACTTAGCCACCAGCTTTTCTCCAAACACATTCTACAAAGTATAAAGGAAAGCACACCGTCAACACCTTTTACCTCGGCTTGATAAACACATTTATGTCTTAAATATACTGGATACCTCAGCCTAGATGAATTGTTTTAGAAATCCCAGGAAAAGGAACTAAAGAAGAGGTTGTTTATTCTCCTGGCAGTTTCCCGCTGGAAGGAAGGGATGTGTTGAGGGCAAAGGGGAGGACCTAGGTCGGACTGGAGAGGGAACCAGCTGTTATGACTTAGGAAAACAGTCTGGAGTCTGATGTATTAAAGGAAAGCAAGCAGGAATTTGATGAGCAGCTGCAGCTCTGTAAAACATGGTTTAATTTCCAGTAAATTCAGAAGCATAGAGCATAGAAACCTTGGGACAGACAGAAGAGATGAGAGGCAACAGGGAGGGAGCATTTATTCCAACCATGGATAAAGAATAGATAGCATTTTCACAAGGACTTATAAATGCTAGTCCTCAAAGCAGAATGTCTCCCTTAAGGAGGTCATAGGTGGAGCGTAGACACAGGATGGTCACTTAAGATAAGGATAGAAAATATGGCAATTTTTATTTCAAGTTATTTTTAAATAAACAAGAACAAAAAATAAACAGGAAAGTCAACGTGTAGGCTAAGGTGATATGGAAATTCAAAGTTTTGTTGATATTCATACTGAAATACATTCCCATGTTAGTGGTCTCTCCTTCCATGAGAACTATATTTCTACAAATACTTCTGTCACTGGAGAATGGGGGGGATCTTATGGAAATCTGCTCTTTAATCTGTCTGCATCACATTTCCTTTGTATAAGGAAGTTTACTATTAATAAAGAAAATGTTCTGAACGGTCTAACTTGCTAAATCCCTATAATATAGTTTGGGTCACAACAATATGTGACTTTCCCTGAAACAGCTTCAGTTTTTTTTGATGTATAACTGCCAGGTGATGTCTGGAATTCCTGTTAGTAGTATCAGGAGTGTCGGAGAACTGGTCTACCTTTACCTCCCAAGGCTTCCTGGAAAGGGTCAGGAGACCAGAAAATAATACCTATATCCTTACAGATGAAAACGGGGACCATTCTAAAAAATCCAAAGCTCTCTGAGCATTGTCATTTTTCAGGTCTGTAGAATGCTAACAGTCCATGCTTCATGGTTCCAACTGTGTTGTGGTCTACATCTGCCCCATGTAGATACCAATAACAACTAAGAAATAATAGTGTCTTAGATGAAGCTAACCTTGAAAATTTCTGCCATTTTTCGTTGTTGAGGCAATGAACAATGGTTCTCAATGGATATGATGATTGGCAGGTCAGAGGTGATGAAGGCACTGCGATCGATGGCTTCCACCACTTCCTGTGAGACCCAAACAGCTCATTAGAGTCAGGTGTCTGTCATCGTCATCAGAAGGCTGTTCTTCAGCCACAGAGAGTGTCTTAAGTGTTGCATCCAGAAGGTTCTGGATAAAAGTGGTTTTTGTCTTTTCAAAAGTACAGGCATCTCTCTCGATTCATGGGAAACGAATTCCAGGACCTCTGCAGTCGCTGCAATCTATATGATGCTCAGATCGTACATAAAATGACATAATATTTACCTATCGTCTCCATACATCTATCTTCTAATGTACTTCAAATAATCGCTAGATACTTGGCATCCCCAGTACAATGTGAACACACTGTTTCAAAATAATGACAAGAAAAAAATGTCTATTCAAGTTCACTATAGACACAATTTTACACCACTTTTGGACCTATAGTTGTGTAGTTGAGTCCATGGATGTAGAACCTATGGCTAAGGAGGTCCAAATGTATAAACTAAGCAAGAGAGTAGGCTATTTCATATAAAGACATCAAACTATTCACATTGAGTCTTGTTCCCATACTATAAGAAACAGCTGTCATTATGTTAAACTGGAAAAAAAATCAATATATATTAAGAAAGAATACTGTAAGTAGAAGACATTGTTTTTGTTATAGTATGTGATATAATGAAGCCCAAGACAGATTGAAACAGTTAATATATTTAGAGCAAAAAGGTGCACATCTTTTAATGTGTATCTATAAACATAGCTATTCACTCATATACAATGCAAGAGTTTTATAAATGATAAATAGAAAAATGAGTTGAAGGAAAAAATGTGTTTTAGCTATTATCTCATATAATCTCATAAAATAATATTCTTTCTGAGCCTAGCCACAGCTCAGAGAAAAATGATGTTACATAGCTTAAGACCCTCTGAGTGAGGCATAACTGCATAGCTAAACTAATAAACTGTGTAGATTATGAAATAATCTAATAAGGCCAGTCTTCCGGGAAATCTATCTTCCCAGGTGGAACTAGTATTCTCTACTTTATAATGGTGATTACTTAATTATCTCCTGACACATAATATTTTCCTTTGTCAGTGAAGACAGCAGGACTGATGACCTTTAATTTCTCTAGGAAGAGAACAACCCCTGTTTTTGTTTATCATTATACCATGTGAAAATAAACAGTAACAATATCATTATGTTCCAACATGAGGTAATGGTTACTAAAATTTTAGTTGAATAAGGCTCTAGTAAGAGCTCTAGATCAAATCCTAGAAAAATGAGCCTGTTCATGCCACTATGTACTGCAAACACGCTGAAAGTCTTCCAGATCTAGCTCAAGGACCTCTGACTTAAGGTATAATTTAGTAGAGCAGGTAACTTAAGTGAAGATAGTGTCCTGTGATTTGATGGGAAGCAGTACCTTGAAGGGGATCTTGGTTGTCAGTGTATGTCCATGGTAAATGATGGGCATCCCATCATCTCCATCCCAGCAGTCCAGCTCAATGCTTCTACATCCTTGCAGGAGAACCTGTGTGATCAAAGAATGAATCCATCTCAGATGAGCATTGGGAGGATAAAGCCTCAAACTGAACCAAGCACACAGTTGACATCAGTCAGCATTTGTGCTATGGATATTAAGTAAAATATAGATGTTTGTCATTTTGGCCAAAGGTCACAATTAATATGGGCTTGGGATAGAAAGAACAAATCAAGGTAAGAAAACTGTTTACCAGAAATGAAGATTTTGGAAGGTAAAGCAGGTATAAGAACGTGACATTTTTCTTTTTAAAAGTGTCCTTCATTCTTTGACATGGAACATCTAAAACTTAGAGACTACTCTCTCTGTGTTCTCCCAGACACAATTCCCCGGTCTTATTCCTCCCTAGCTCAACATCAGAATACCAATTGCAACTCCACCCCACCCCCAGATCTTCTGTGAATTCCACAAACCATCCCTTCTAATCCCCTTCCCCTCACTGTTGTCTGTATCCTATCTCCCATCTCTAGCAGGCCACACTTGCCAGAAAACCAGGTAGGATGTCTGTAGACCTCTTCCAAAGGACAGATAATCCAGATAAATAGAAAAACACTGGAGCTAACAGGCATTACAAACCAAAAGATCTAATGTATATTTACAGAACACATCACCCAAACACAAAAAGAATATAACTTCTACTCTGTACCTCATAGGATGTTCTTCAAAATTGCCCACACACTTGGAAAAAAAGAAAATCTCAACAGATACAAGAAAATTGAAATAACTCCTTACATTTTATCAGACCACCATGGATTAAAGCTGGATATCAACAACAACAGAAACAACAGAAAATTTAAAAATTAACAGAAACCAAATGACTCTATACTAAATGAAAAATGGGTCAGGGCAGATAGAAAGAAATTAAAGATATCCTAGAATTCAATGAAAATGAATACTGAGTATACCCAAATTTATGGGGATATATATATATATATATATTTTGAGACAGGGTTTCTCTGTGTAGGCCTGGCTGTCCTGGAACTCATTTTGTAGACCAGGCTGGCCTTGAACTCAGAAATCTGCCTGCCTCTGCCTCCCAAGTGCTGGGATTAAAGGCATGCGCCACCACTGGCTTAAATAAGTACACTGTCGCTGTTTTTCAGACACACCAGAAGAGGGCGTCAGATCCCATTACAGATGGTTATGAGACACCATGTGGTTGCTGGGATTTGAACTCAGGACCTTCGGAAGAGCAGTCAGTGCTCTGAACCGCTGAGCCATCTCTCCAGACCTCAAATTTATGGGAAACAATGGAAGAAGTGCGAAGAGGAAAGTTCATAGCACTAAGTGCGTACATAAAAAAAAAATTGGAGAGATCTCATTCATATTAGCAACTCAACAGCATACCTGAAAGCTCTAGAACAAAAAGAAGTAAGCATACCCAAGAGGAGTAGATGGCAGGAAATAATCAAACTGAGGGATGAAATCAATAAAATACAAACAATGAAAACAATACAAAGAATCAATGAAGCAAACTGTTGGTTCTTTGGGGAAATTAACAAGATAGACAAACCCTTATCCAAACTCACTAAAAGTCGGATAAAAAATATCCAAATTAACAAAATCAGAAATGAAAAAGGAGACATAACAACAGACACTGAGGAAATCCAGAGAATCATAAGAATATACTTTAAAACCCTGTACTCCACCAAATTGGAAAATCTAAAAGAAATGGATAGTTTTCTCGATTGCTACTTCTTTTTTTTTAAGATTTATTTATTTTTATTTATAAGAGTACATTGTAGCTGTCTTCAGACACACCAGAAGAGGGCAACAGATCCCATTACAGATGGTTGTGAGTCACCATGCGGTTGCTGGGAATTGAACTCCTGACCTCTGGTGCAGAGCAATCAGTGCTCTTAACCTCTGAGCCAACTCTCCAACCCCAATTGTTACTTCTTACCAAAGCTAAATCTAGGCCAGATAAGCATTTTAAATAGACCTATATCCTCTAGTGAAATAGAAGCAGTCATTAAAAGAGTCTCCCAACCAAACCAAACCAAACCAACCAAACAAAAACAATGAAACCAAAAAAGCCCCAGTGCCAGATGGTTTTAGAGCAGAACTCTACCAGGCTTTCAAAAAAGTTCTAACACCAATACTCCTCAGATTATTCCCCAAACTAAAAACAGAAGGAAATTGGTTTTATAATACCTCTGTTACCCTGATACCCAAACCACATAAAGACTCAACAAATAAAGAGAACTGCAAACCAATTTCCCTTATGAACATGGATGGAAAAGTACTCAATAAAATACTTGCAAGCCAAATCCAAGAACACATCAAAAAGATCATCCACCATGATCTAGTAGGTTTCATCTCAGAGATGCAGAGATGCAATATATGAAAATCAGTAAATGTAATTTACCATATAAACAAACTGAAAGAGAAAAACCCTCCATGGCCATCTTCATTAGATGTAGAAAAGGCAAAATCCAACACACCTTCATGATAAAAGTCCTGAAGAGATTAAGGATACAAGGTGCATACCTCAATATAATAAAGGTAATTTATAGCAAACCTATAGCTAACATGAAATTAAGTGGGGAGAAACTCAAAGCAATTCCAGGAAAAAGACAAGGCTATCCACTCTCTATCTATTCAACATAATACTTGAAGTGTTAGCTAGAGCAATAAGACAACTGAAGTCAATGGGCTACAAATTAGAAAGAAAGAAGTCGAAGAATCACTATTTGCAGATGATATGATAGTATACATAGCCGACCCCAAAAATTCTACCAGGGAATTCATACAGCTGATAAACACCTTCAGCAAAATGGGTGAAAAAAATGGGTCAAAAAAAAAAAAAGATCAGGGGCTCTCCTACAAACAAATGATAAACATACACCAAATGCTGTTGTGTAAACTTTGTCCACCTATATTCTCAGACTGGTTAAATAAACATGACCGATGGCCAATTACTGGGTAGAATAGAGATAGGTGGGGCTTCAGTCCCCTGGCTGGGGGTCACAGGTAGGGACCACAGGCAGAAAGGAGAGAGAGGAGAGAGAGGAAAGAAGATGGAGAACCAGGAAATGGCCTGATGGTGCAAGTCCAGTATAGAGAGGATGACTATTGGGAAGTAACTTTGGGAGCACAGCTGGGATGTAGCCAGTCTAGGGTAGAAAACAAATTTAGTGGTAATCACCCAGTAATTGTGCTAAATCTGATTAAATAAATCAATAGGACTCTGTCAGGATTATTGGGGGCTGGCCAGGTCATAATAAGAACTAATAGAGTTATTAAATATCTAGCAACACTTCTCCATTGCTGGTGGGAGTGTGAACTTATGCAGACACTGTGGAAATCTATATGGAATTTCCTTTGAAAGTGTCGAATAATCTACATCAAGACCCAGCAAGACCAGTCTTGTGCATATCTCCAAAGAATGACTGTGAAAACCATTACTCAACTATGTTCATTGCATCTTTATTCATAGTAGCCAGAAATGTTGGGTATATACCCAAGAGATTTTGTGGGCAGACTGGGGATGGGTGGAGAAAAGAGTGGGGGATAAGGCATGGGCGAGGTGGAGTTGGAAATGAGAGAAAGGGGACAGATGCTGGAAATTGGGGACATATTTGAGGAGTGGTGTGGAAACCCAGTGCAGTGGAAACTTCATGGAATGGATGAAGGTGATTCTAACGAGCTCTCCTAGTAATGGCGAATATGGAGTTTGGCCATCTCTTGTAGTCAGGCAAGGCTTCCATTTGCAGGACTAGGTAGCATTCAATTGAACTCTGGGTGAAGGGGGTCCCATGGAAATCCCCAAACCACCCAGGCTGTTGCTAAGACAAAAGGTTGCTCTCTGCAAACTGACAGTGGGGTCCCATTGAGGAGAACAACATTCACACAAATCATTGCACATAGAGAAGTTGAGCTGGTATCTAAATAGAGCCCTCACCCCTATGTTCTAGTCTCTTTGGTGTTGAAAGGTACTTTGTAGGGTACTGAAAGAGAAACATGTCTCAAAACCTTTGACCTCCAATCTGCCCTTCGTGTAGAGTATGCTAGGGTAAGGGCACAGCTGTAGGAGTGGTCAACCAGTGTCTGATTTGACCTAAGGTCCACTCCCCCAGAAGGAACCCATACCCAACATTGCTTGGATAGCCAAGAGCTAGATACTAGATAGTCCAGAAACCTAGGGTAAAACCAGACACTACTGGTTTAAAAAAAAATCAATAACTTTTTTCCTAATGATATTCTGCTATACTTATAGATCAGTTCCTTATCCAGTTATCAGAGAGACTTCCTCTGGCAGCAGATGGGAACAGATGCACAGACCCACAGCCAGACATTATATGGAGTGAGAGTCTAAACTGCAGGTCTCCATCAAGTCCTTCCCATCAGAGCTCAGGGTATCCCGTGGAAGAGGATGCAGAAAGACTGTAAGAGCCAGAGAAAATAGAGGATGCATAGTCCTCTAAATCAACTAAGCACGGCACATACGAGCTTACAGAGACTGAGGCAGCAGGAATGGCGCCTACGAGTGCCTGCACCAGGTCCTCTGTTGTATACATTAGAGCTATTAGCTTAATATTTTGATGGGACGCCTGAGGAACTTGGAGGAGTTGAGTGAGGGGAAACTATAACCAGAATATATTGTATGAAAAAAAGACTCTATTTTCAATAAAAGAAAAATGTTAAAAAATGCAATTAGCATAATCTCTGTCTGAGGAAATGTCAGTAGAGGTGAAGATGCTGAATTGAAGTGTTGACCCCTAATCAGGTGACTAAATATAGAAACCAATATCCAACCTTGATATAACCTCTTCCATTAAGAATCTAATTCTGCAATGAGAAAACATCTTTGCTATCAAAATGTAGCTTGTAAGAATAGAAGCAAAAAATTGTCAAAGATTCGCCTGGCCATGTAAGCCTGGAATTGCATCCGGAGCAGAGACAGTAAGTAGCCCATAAGCTCCCCTCTTCCCTAGGCATAGCAGGTACCAGTGGTCACTCATACATTGCCCCCCTCCAGCCCCCAAGCTTTGACACATTATCTCTCAGTGTCTTCAGCAGTGATGCAGATGAGGCGGCATCTATGGGCTACCCTGGATCTCAGGCTGGAAGCAGAACTCTCAGCACTCTTTTGTGGACTGCGGTTTTGTAACATCTGTTTGGAGCAACGCCATCTTCCTGACCCAAGACAAGGAACTGATTATCTGCAATTGAGCTGATACAGTACAGCTTGAGAGTACATGCAATTATTTCCTCATGACAATAATTCATTATTGGGATGTCCCAACCACTAGAGTTTCTGCAACTAAACAAAGCAGGATATGTAGGATTTTTTTTTTATGCAAGATTCTAGACAGGTTCTTCCTACGACTTGGTATAGTTTGTGGCCTATAACGCCAAGCCCATCAGTTTCGGCTGGCCAAACTGTGATCAGCCACTGCTAATAAGGGTCTCAACATGAAAAGGTCTTTGCTTAAGTCTACACAACTTAATGTCTCTGTATTAGGGTAGAAAAGGAAAAACAGGGCTGGAAATTCCAGGCAAGGAGGACAGGGCATGTTTTTGTTTTTCATCTGCTCAGGAAAGAAACTATGGGAGGTGGGAGGTGGGAGGTGTGAGATGTGAGGGCCTCTGTGCCTCAGTCAAAAGCCTGAGGTAATCTAGGTTTGGAGAGAATATTAAGGAATTTTAAAATTCTTGAAGTCAAACAATGAATTGGAAATCAAAGCTCAGGAATGGCCCTTGATTGTTTTCCTGTGAAGAATGGATTCACAGCATACACACACACACACACACACACACACACACACGTGTGCATGTATGTACATACATATATGAATATGCATATGTGTATGTACATATAAAATATAGAGAGCAATTCAAATATAATATATACATATTTATTTCCTACAGAACAATGTATTTTAAACTTTTAAAATCTACATTTATTTGCTTATTTATTTATTTATTTATTTGTGTGTGTGTGTGTGTCCCCTTCTAGCTGTGGCTTACTCATTTCAGCATAAGCAGCTGAAGGCCTTTGGCAGAGTCCTAGTTTGAAAATCGTTACTCTGAGGACACATTTTCAATTCCTAATAAAAATTCCTTAGAATTCAGAGATTAAAAAAATACATTCTAGGGTTTTTTGTATTTGTTTTTGTTTTTGCCTTTGTTTTTGAGACAGGTTTTCTGTGTGTAACACAGCCCAGGATGTTGTAGCGCTTACTCTGTAGACTCAGGAAGATACCCGTACCTCTGGCTCCTGAGTTCTGAGATTACAGGTGTGTGCCACCATGCCCAATCTGTGTTAAACAAACTCTGGGGGAAGTCTGTGTCATAGCCTACCATGAGTACTGGACCAATCTGGAGAACAAAGGCATTTCCCTGCTGGGGATGTATGATTGCAATAGAATTTGTTTTCTAGCTCGTACTCCCTCACAAGCACAAAACCACACACTTACATTCCCTGGACCTGACCTGGCTCTTTCCTGATCTCTGGTAAGAGCTGAGTAAACACAGCTTAACAGAGAGAGAGAGACAGGCGAATGACTGAGAGCCGGCGGGTTGGGTCAGAGGATGGACTTTTTTCCCAGTCCGGAGAGCCCACGTTTCCCAGAACATTCCCATGAATTTCAGCCTGGAGGAAAGTGCCCTGAGCCTGCACAACTTTTCCTTCAGTTGGTTGCCATAGGGATGGATGGGTTGTCTAACAAATGGCAAAGCAAAACAAAACAAACAACTTTTGGGGATTAGCTCTGCAAGAAAGCTGCATTTCTACTGTGCTTTTCCACTACGGTATATTGATTTATTTAGCATTTGGTGAAATGATTGGATAGCTTTCCCAGGGGAAAACTTAATTTTAGTAGAAGTAGATCCGACTAAGATCTAAAAGCTATGGGTCTCAAACAAATGCTCTCTTTCTTTTTCTTTGCCTACAATGCAGGATAAGTATAGATCGAGGGGAAAGCAAACAAACAAAAAGAAAGAAGCAAAGAAAGATAACTGCTATACATGTAGCCTGTTTTCCCACACTTGATGGTTCTGTATATTTCACGCCATACTTTACAAGTTCTTCACAGGAATCTGGGGACAGATTTTTTTTTTTGTGAGTTGGGGGTTCTCGAAAGCCACACAGCAGTGACACTCTCTGTACCTGGCTGTAGAGCTCCACAGAGGACTCCCCCTTCAGCTGATGGCCGGTGAGGTAGGTATTATGTGAAGATTCAATATAATAGTAGGAGAGGGGTAGCTGCAGTTCTTTCTTGTTCTCCTGTGACTCGTCATTTTTTGAGGCGAAATTGTCTTTATCCATCAGAAACCTAGACAAAAACGCATTTTCTTAAGGCTGCGTCACAGCAACGTGTACTTTGGAAAGGTGTGCAAAAGTGGTCGGTCTGAGGAGTTACCTTGCGAACCCTTCAAATGACAATAGGCCTTGGTGACACATGCTGATGCTAGGCTCAAATTTCTGCAAGGGATTAAAAAGAAGATCATTTTTTAGGCAAAGCCCACTAAGAAGGAGAAGATAGCACCACATAATTAAAAAAAAAAAAAACCAAAAAACTGTTCTGTTTTCATTAGGAAACGTCTAAACCAAATATTTGAACTAATTTAGTTATGTAGTGGCAAGATGTAGTTTTTTAGTCGGAAAGAAAATATTTATTATATGTGAGTTTATTATACCAAGCATATTTATTTAAGAGAAAAAAAGGTAGCAAGAGAAAAGAATAAGGTTGATTTATATGAAAACGCAGTGCATTTATTAGTTGAGGTGATGGTGAGTATAATAAAAGCAACTCCTGCAGTGGGAGGTGGGATGTTGTGATTCGCTTGGAGCAGCCCCACCACATGTACTCTCAGTGGAGTCACGGTGAACCCTCAGGTTTAGCATCTCTAAGGGTTAAATCCAAGGGTCACACAGCTACTGCACAGATTCCACGGATTCCAGACCAGGAGATTAAGCTAATCCTGCTGCCTGTGACCCTGCCACAGTAAAGTTTCAGTCTCTATAGCTGCCACCCCTTACCTGGGCTCCTGGGACAGTTTCCACCTGTCCCCACCCTTCGTCAGCACAGTTCCTTGCCAAATGGGCTCACGAAGACCTTTTGAAGCGTAGATCACACACCCTCCTGCTTAAAATGTCCTAAAGCGTCTCGTTTCACAAAGACAGATGTCAGTCTCCATCCATCCGTCCTGTGGTCTAAAAGTCCTAGATGAGCTAGTCCTTGGACTCCTGCCTGAGATCGCATCTGCCGGTCCTGCCTGGTTCTGATCATCGCGCTAGCTTTTGATACTCCTCATAAATCCCCCGCTCACTCTTGCCCCAGGCTTTGAGGGAACTGCTCTCGTTTCTCTGAAGATTCTCTTCCCTCAGAATGTCCAATGACGTTCTCACTCAGAGCTTTGCCCAAATGTCCCTTTCCAGCACAGCCTTCCTGCTATCACCCTTTCCTTCCCTTGCTCGCTTTTGAAATTGTGTGTCTTTGTTTATGGTTTGCCTCTCACACCGGAAAGTAAGCTGTGTAGAAGACTAGACTGTATCCAATACTACATTCCCAGCTCTTGGAACATGGATTGCAGAGTAAGAGCTAACAAACAGATGGTGAGAAAAGGGCTGAGATTCTAGACTGTTGTGTGTGTTAGAACAGTGAGAAGTAATTGGGCACAAGTTCCTTGTAATTGCCATTGAATCAGAGATGCCCTAGAACCTATGCTAATTATAAGATAAATATCTATGGACTTGGCGTTAAAAGAAGCACTATTTCTACCCCACATATGAAGAAGTATAGACAGGGTAAAATGCTTAACATCAAAGTATTAGACCAGCCAGAGGCATGCCACACATGTGATACCATGCATGCCATACATGTGATATCATATATTCCATACATATATCATACATATCATACATATGATACTAGGCATGCCACAAGATATCATACATGCCATACACATGTTACCATACACGCTATACACATGATATCATACATGCTATACATATGATACCATATATGCCATACATGTGATATCATACTTGTCATACATGATATGCCATACATGCTATACATGTGATACCTGGATGATGCTGAGGATTTCATCATACGTGCAGTGTTCTCCTTGGCAATTCACCAGGAAGTCGTTGAGCTGGAGTATGCCGACCCCATATATGCCCAGGGACGTGCTTTCAATCCCAGTGCCATTGGTCACGATGCTTGCAGCAGCAATAGCATCGGATATCTGCCTCTGGTTGTCAGAAAGCTGCTGTTTACTCTTAATGAACAGCCCCAAGTCGGAGACGTTTCTAGTCAGCAAATCTGAAACACAGCCACCCATAGACCATGGATCATTCAGAAGCCTCTTTGACAGAGTTCATCTGTATTATGAAGTCAATGCCCTGATGAAGCTCTAATCTGTCCAAATAAGGTCCTGAACTCAGTGTGAGTCTGAGAGTTCCCACAGGAAAAGGAAAACAATGAATGAATGAATGGATGAATGAATGAACCTAAGGGTTAGAAAGATGCTCAGCCCGGCCTCAAACTCATAGAAATTCACCTGCTTCTGCCTCCTGAGTACTGGCATTAAGGTGTGTACCATCACATCTAATCCAAATTCAGATTAAAAAAATATTTAAAAAAATTACATGTATGTTGTGGAGTTGGGGGTGGGTATGCACATGTGAGTGCAGGTGCCCTGGGAGACCAGAGGTGTCAGATCCTCTAGACTTAAAGTTACAGAGGATCTGCGAACCTCTTGATGTGGGTCCTGGATAATGAGCTCAGGTCGACTGGTCTGGAAGGGCAGCAAATATGTTCAACTGCTCAGTCATCTCCAGCCCAGGGTTTTTTTGCTTTTTATTTATTTATTTATTTATTTATTTTGAGAATAACTGCTTCTAAACTTTTCCTTTGGTAGAGACAGAAGAAATATAATCTTAAGCTTTTATGTATCTTAAGTCTGTAATTATGAGCATCTGTATGTAGATTTTGTATCAATACCATTTTAAAATCAATTTTGGCACATAATCAAAGAGACTAACTTCTGGACTCTATGTTAAGAGCATGTTTAGATCAGCAAGAAGCCACCACACTGTCAGTTTACGCTTATTCTTAATTTAATTTTTCCATTTTCCATTTTAACCAGAAGTGCTCTCATTGCTCTCCATTCAGAGAAACTTAACAGGTCTGGTTGGTTCAATTTTAGCCATTTGGGAAGACAATTATAGAATAAAACAGAGGCTTGCCATACAGTCTAGCATTCTCAGGTACTTAGCCAAAAGGTTACAAAACATATCTCCATCCAAAAGTATGCACACAAATCTTGGTAGCTGCATGTCTATATAATGGAACATATTCAATTTCAAAATGAATTAGCTATTGAGTTGCAAAAAAGGGGGGCACTGTAAATGCATATTGGCCAGTAAAACAAGTCATCCTGAAAGGCTAAATACTGTAGGATTCCAATGATATCACATATCCTAGAAAAGACAGTTATGGTGATATTAACAAGCTTGGTGGCGGTCATGGGGTTCCAGGGAAGAAGGGAAAGTTGCAAAGGTGGGGCACAGGGGATTTTTAAGGTGGCAAAGCTGCTCTGCCTCGTAGAGTGGTGTGCACATCCCTGTCTGTAGAACCTATGGAATGTACTACACTAAGGAAAGCCATGGGCTCCATTTACCAATACGTTTGGATAGTGACTGGATTGTAATAAATGTACTTTACTAACTCAGCTAAAGTCTTCGTGGGCAGATACCTACTCAGGTGTGCAGGGGGCTGGTGTATGGGAACTCTGATTTCTACTCATTTCCCAGAATCTTACAGTGAGTCTAGAAGATAAAATGTAATGATCTAAAAGATGCAATTACTTGGTTAGTCTATAGGTATGGTGTTTTGAGAGCAATACAAGAGTTAATATTCATATAAGGGCAACATAAGGTTATAAATAATTATGAAACAAGTACATGAGAAAAGGTTAGTGTGTGTATGTGTGTGCATGTGTGTATGTGTATGCATGTGTGTATGTGTGCATGTGTGTGCATATGTGTGTATGTGTGTGTATATGTGTATGAATGTATGTATGTATGTGTGTGCATGTGTGTGTATGTGTATGTATGTGTGTATATGTGTATGCATGTGTGTATGTGTGCATGTGTGTGCACATGTGTGTATGTGTGTGTATATGTGTATGAATGTGTGTATGTATGTATGTATGTGTGTATGTGTGTGTGTGTGTGTGTGTGCCTGTGTGTGTGTGCATGTGTGTGTGCTCTTTTGTGTTTATAGTTCTATCAAGAGTTTAGGAGAAAAATAACAAGTTTAAAGTTCATGGATGGTTAAAATGGTATAAGTAGGCTAGAAGAAGACATTCTGGTTTACCAAGAAGACATTCTAGATGTTCAGCCAGGAGCACTCTCCTGAGGTCACCAAAGACTCCCCTTGACAAAGCACAATCTCTGCCAGGGCCTGAGTGAGCACTTACCTATAGGCAAGAGAGATACTGGTATTTCTCAGTTAAGACACAGTCCATGCCTTATGGACACTTGCAAATGGTTGGGAAAGGGTGCTAGGTGGTCAGAGTGACAGGAACATTCTTAGTTAAACACCCCAATTTTAACTAAGTTCTGGAAGACGACGTGGTGATGGATTTCCCACAGGACCTGCCTACCCTTCAACACCAAATGACTGTGGAAACAATTCTCAGTTGCACCAATCTCCAGGTAGCAGACACACCATGAGTGACATGCTGAGTTTATGTGACTGGATCTCCTACCTTGGTTTTTGGAGAAGAAAGCTCTCAAAGGGAAATGGTAAACTGTTAAACCAACCTAGGTCAGGCTGAAGGTCACTGGTATTTTCTTCGATTGTCAGGTTAGTGTACAATGGGGCTGACTCCGAGGCAGACCGATTGCAGGGTACGGAGTAGATGTCAAAGATGTCCTTCAAGTCCTTGCGGCTCCTTATGCTGAGGAGAATGGAAAATACCTCCCATTTAGAGCTGCCATCCAACTGTGGGCCTGAGAAAGAGTAAGAAGAAAGACTGTGTCCTACCTGAATGATTTGAACAGCTCAACGAATTCAACGAAACTCATGCTACTGTCTGAGACCATGAAGCTCTGAAAGCCCTTCAGTCCTCCTCTGATCCGCCCATGCCAGCTGCTGCTGCTCCAGGCACTGCAGAGAAACATGGCTGTCACTGGCAAGCGCACACCCCAAGCCACTCTGCCTCAGCAGAGTCTCTGGTGACAATATGTGCAAAGGGGAGATGGTGCTATATCCATGATTCTTTACTGTTAGAGGGAATAAATATATACTGGTCACAGTGTTTCCAGGTTACTCAACTGGAACAAAATGCTGGGATTAATATTCCTTCATTAACGGAACAGTTCTCGAAAGGCACAGATTGATAAGTCAGGGGGAATCTCCTAAATTCAGTGTGCCTGAAGAAAAGTCACGTTTAAAAAAAAAGATATCCAAATTCCTCATTCATAATCTGTGGGAAACAATTCATGTTCTTTTCTGCATTCTCAATTATGGAGATACATCTAGGAGGCAAGTTCGAAATGCACAAATGTTTTTCTCGTTCCTTTTTTAAACCAGTTCTTCAACGAAAACAGGGAAGAACTTTTATTATTAATGGAAAATGTGAGTCAGAAAAATATGAAGAATGGAAGGAAGCCGGCCCTTCACTGGAGCCCATCTGCACCTGCCAAGGCTGCATCCACTCACCATAAAAATATCATCGCTCTCAGGCAAGTGTTCAGGCTGGCTGCCTTACCACACTTTTTATTTTCTGTGTGGATCACTCAAAGAGTAGTAGAAGAATGTTTATGGCTTTCAGTCAAATCGATTAGTATTTCTTTCTTTTCTTTTTTCTGTTTTGAGGAAGGCTTAGATTTTTTCCCCCAGTGGAGGTATTTCAAGTGTTAATATATAAGAAAGTACAAAGAACACTGAGTAGCGAGTCTACTCTCAATCCTGCTACCTGTGTTCGCCATCGGAGAATTATTTAGTTTTAAGATCTGACAGCCACCTCTCTGGACCGGAAGGCATCACAAGTAGATGGATTTATGGTTGTGTGTGGTGTGGGCAGCTTAGGGGACAAGTTCAGGAAGACATAAATAGTTCTTTATCATCGAAACACACTACATTTAAACCAGACAGTTTCCAGTCTTCCTCTTTTTTAAAATTCTACCCTTGGTTCCTGTCTAGAAAATTCTGTACCTAGTCTCTCCCTCGTTAGACTTAGGCCTCAGGCTCCCTTTTCGTGTCATTTCTGTCTTCCTTGTGTCCAAGAACTTCTCTTGTCAGCAGGGACTGGCCCCTTGCCCGGGGGCTGTTTGACTTTGGATCCTACATGTTAGTTTCTTGTCCAAAAGACTTCCCTCCTTCACTCTGTTCTGTCGTTCCTGCTCACAAGTGACTTAAATAAAAAGGAAAACAGACTTAATCCAGGTGATATGTCCTTTTTATATATTCAGGAGCCTACATGGCCTGAAATATAAAGGATTCCAACTATTTTCAGATTTTAGTTTTATTGTAAATCTGAATTTACAGAAATGTCATGTGACATAAAATGGAGAGTCATGTAGACTTTGGACCGTTTTTGACCAATTGTGGATTTGAATGCCCAAAGACTAAAGTACAGCTCTAGTCACTCAGTGTGAGAGAATTCTCCCCTTAACAGATAATTTAATACAGTTAGTATCACTAGCAAGTGAAGAGCAAACGAGATTGGTTTTGTGGAACGTGTCTGTAGCTGTGCCTTCGTGTGCAGTGTGTGGAGAAATGAGCGTTGCCAAAGCCTCTGTCTGTGCTGAGGCCCAGTCCTCTAGCACAGCGCACAGCGTCTGTGTTATGTCGGTTCTGCCCGGATCTCCCACATTTCCTCAGCAGTCCAGCTTCCTTTGGCAGCTTTTCATTTTGTAATTACTTCTGTTTTGAAATGTTGATTTGTTGTTGTTTGTTGTTGTTGTGAGACACAGTCTTACTATATAGCGTGGGCAAGTCTGGAACTAGCTCTGTTGGCCAGACCAGCTTCCAATTCACAGGGATCCTCCTGCCTCCATCTTTCAACCGCTGAAATTAAAGGCATGTGCTGCCACCACCAGCAAAGACAGCGGTTGTTTCTTGTTCTTCTTTTTTAATATCTAGGGTCCTTATACTATTGTTTGTAACAATCCCAACTTTGGGGTGAGATAAACACATCTGATTTGTTTTACTCACATTTACTTCTCCAGGAAAGCACAGCTTCCATCACATGACAGAAAAGTCTGACAAGTATCTCAACTATCAGTAAGGTCAGGCAACTTACTCTCAAGTTCGCTTCCCCTTAACACGGTGCTACCTGAAAGAACTTACTGCAGGGACACATGTCCTCTATCTACTTCAGGACACACATGTCCTCTATCTACTTCAGGACACACATGTCCTCTATCTACTGCAGGGACACTTGCTGCAGGGACAAACATGTCCTCTATCCACTGCAGGGACAAACATGTCCTCTATCTGCTGCAGGGACACACATGTTTTCTATCTGCTGCAGGGACACACATGTTCCCTATCTGCTGCAGGGACACACATGTTCCCTATCTGCTGCAGGGACACACACGTTCCCTATCTGCTGCAGGGACACTTGCTGCACGGACACACATGTTCCCTATCTGCTGCAGGACACATGTCCTCTATCTGCTGCAAGGACACACATGCTCCCTATCTGCTGCAGGGACACATGTCCTCTATCTACAGCATTCATCTCAGAGCCATTAGACACCTGTGGCTGTGGTGCAATGGAAATGTGACTGAGGAACTGACTTTCCAGTTTAATTTAATTTTGAATAATTGATGCTTGCTATTAAATGCCTACAAGTCGTCAGTGGCTAGACAGCTAGATGGTGCAGATTTAGAGAACCATGACTGAGCTTTTGATGACAGTCTCTGACCTTGGGAGGGTTACTCGCCTCAAAAAATTAGAGGGGACCACAGCAATATGAGAGACTATGATTACAGATTCTGGAAAATCAGAACAATTTTTAATTAGGGTTTTGTGGTTTTTACTTTAAGTGTGAGTTAGAACTAGCTGGACTTTGCACAGGGAGTGAGGCACGCGCCCTTCCACGCAGCTGGAGTGATGCAGAGATTCCCTCTCTTTCATCATGTTAAGGCCCCACCTGGATGGACTCTTGTCTGAAGAAGACAGCACAGGGGAAGAGACTGGCCTGATGGGAGATGACATCCCGGTAGCCAAGTTGGGGGACCCAGCCGTGGTCAAAGAGTAGGCTCTTCTGGAATGGAGGGGGTTGGGAGGGTTAGTGATGACATTGGCCTCTGCAGGGATCAAAGGAAAAAAAAAAGAAGTGATGAGTCCACTCCTGCTTTCCCTTAAGTATCATCAAAACAATCTACGCAACTGATTTTTCTATAAGAAACAAATTCTCTGATGAATGGGCCAGTCTGGTGGGTGTCAGCTGACTACAAGCTAGCATCATCTGGGAGCTTAAAAAGTACACAGATGCCCAAGGCCTCAGCAAAAAAATATATAAATGACTTGGTCACGGGTGTGGCCATGACATCCAGGCACATTTTTAAAAGCACTAACATCCAGTCAGTTGTATCCTGTATAGCTGATATTATCCAGCAAGAATGGCAAGCCAATGACGATTTTCTTTCAAGTAGAGTGCACTTGTAGGAATACCTCTTGGGTTTCATATCTCACCAAGATAAAGAAATTATCTTAAGACTTCCCACCAGGGGCTGGAGAGATGGCTCAGAAGCTAAGAGCACTTGCTGGTCTTACAGGAGACACTGGTTTCATTTCTAGTCCCCACATCAAACACCTCACAACTGCCTGGAACTGATCCAGGGGATTTGATGCCCTCTTCTGGCCTTTAAAGGCACCTGCACGTGTGTGTGCACACATGAATGTTTTTAAAAGAGCCATAAAAATTATTCCTATGATCTCAAATTAAAATCATAGTACAAAGCCAAATCTTTACTTTTTCCATAAAAGTAAAACAAAAAAGTTCAGAGTGCGCACACTGCATTACCCGACTCTTCTTGTTCGTTAACGTCTTGAGGATCAGAGCCGCTCCGGCTTCGACACTCTCTGTACATTTTGGCCTTGCGGGTAGCCATCTCATCGTCCGTCACCTCTCCACTCTCTCCCTGGGAACAGAAATGTCTCCATGGCTCCTGGACTGTATCGTTCTCCCTGAACAATTAGCTCAGACAGGTTTCTGCTTTCTAACCTGTGTCCTTCAATCTCGTCTTGCCTGGTGAGACCAGTAAAGACCTGCGGTAAGGCTGCCCGAGTGATCTCAGGTCATTTTACCCAATGTGCTTTGCATTGTGAAGAAGCATTTCCCCCAGAAAAGGAGACTTAAAAGGGGATGTGCACGCCTGGAGTCTATGGAGACGTACACGATATGAAGCTATAAAGTTCTACAAACCATCAAGAACCTCCCATGAGCAGAGCGTAGGGCTGTTTTAGATAGCTGTGAGACAGATGCCATCATGAAAATATGTTATATAATCAATAATATACAGTGCTGCTTATCTTAACAGCATTCATCATTCATAAATATGATCTCTCTATTTTATTTTCGGTTGATTTTATTTTGAGACATGTCTTACTCCGTAGCTCAGGCTGGCTTTGAACTTCCTGTAATGCTCCTGCCTAAGCCTCTGACACACTGGGATTACAGGAGGGAGCCATCATGCCTGCTACAACCCTTTTTCTCTTTCCAGTCCTCTCTGCCTGCCGTGGAACGTGTGCTTTAGCCTCTCACATAGACCTTTAGGAATTAGCAGAACCTTTAGTCTTTCTGCTCTGTGGTAGGTGCTTTCCTTTGTGTCGTGTTTGGAAAACTCCTATACATACTCCAAGACCCACCATGTGTCTGCTGCTCTGAGGCCCTTACTGCCCGTCTCTCAGCCCCATATTTTCTCTAATGATACAGCACTTTGCCAGTGACTTAACAATGACTCATATTCACCATGTTCTGTGTTTAAGCCGATGCAGTTTTTAAGGACTTTGGTTTCTCCTTGGTATTTGCTTGAATCCTGACACTGACCCTGGCACCTGAGAGGTTTGTGGCAAGCCCTTGTTACCATTCTTTTATAAATTACCTTATCCCTAACTCAAATGATTAAGGTGGCTTATGGCAATGTAGGCCACACAGCCATGGTAAAAGGCTGGGTGTGATGCTTAATAAACGGATTTACTCTACCCTCATGAGCATTTTCTTCTTTTTCTTGGTGGAGCTTATGCCCAGGGTGTTGTTTCTCTGCATGTTGGGCTTCTCAGAATTCTTTGCTGACATCCCAGGGCTGGGGTTTCTAGTGCTCCATCGCCTACCACCGAACAACTCCACAGCATGTGCCAAGGTTGGGCCTTCATACCGGCCATCCTCCTGCAAAGAACCATACGCTGAACACACAAGCAAGCAGCAACAGGGAATACATATTAATGGTCCCAGTTAATTCTGATGTGGATAAGCTCAAGTGTTTACAGAGGCGTGATCTGGCCACCCACGTGTTTCTGTTTCAGACTCTAGGAACTTCCTGTTAAGGCTCTAATTGTGTCCTCAGTTGTCTTGATCATACCCTGGGTCATCGATGTACTTCAGCATCAGCTGGAATAACCAAACCAAACCAAACCAAACCAAACCAAACCAAACCAAACCCAATAAACACTCGATACCGACATCTTTAAATGATCTCCTGTAATGTGACTTACCTCTGTGACCTTTATGCCTATTTCTTCCTTCTTTAGCTTTTACTTTATCGATTTTCTAATAGATATCTATGGACCTGCCAATCAAAGTGGAATATGCTCCCTTAACCAGTGATTGATGCATGAGCCAACCCCCCCCCCGAAACAAAACAAAAAAACCAAAACAATCAGAAGCTTCCTCCCGAGGTTTTTTTTTTTTTTAATACAAATTTCTGCTATTATCCAGGCCAACTTCCAATATGATCCTGTGACCTTGGTCTCCATAATAGCTGAGAATATACAGGCACACGCCACAGTCCAATGGATGGCGACCATTCCATCAGACACAGGCCTCCTGAAGGCAGTACAAGGAAACAAGCTCTCCTGGATACACCAAACTGAATAGAAATCACCTACCATAAATTAACAAATAGACTTACACAGCCTCACTGAACAACATACTCTTAGACTGAAAGAAGCTTGGTAGAGCTTTTGTCCACTGTCCTATTTTAAACTTGTGTACCTTTAAATTTTTAACAGACCTGGTACAGGTTACATGTGGAAAGAGCCATCAGCATGATTAATCTCTGCTGTTTTAGTTCTCCTTAATTTCAGAATATCCCAATGTGGCACAAAGTTTACTCTTAAGAATACCAGGCCAGGAGCTCAACTCTACACAAAGGTCTATAGGCAACCAAGGAAAGCCTGATGTGGGAGAGGTGATCTTCCTCAGGGAAGACAACATTAGTTGTCCAGTGACAAATGGTCTGCCTGAAAATATGTGTACAGGTAGCACTGTATGAACTGAGCTGGTTATATTTAAGAATACACACACACACACACACACACACACACACACATATGTATTAGTTTAAATGCCAAGTGTATGCTCCTGAGGAATGTGCAACTCAAGGGACAGGGCAGGATGTACCCCTTACCTGATAGAGGCTGACATACTGTTTCCGAAGCCACTGCTGTCTTTGGTCAGGGAACTTCCTTATCTTTCTCACAGCTGTAGTGAGTTCCAGCAGTCCGCTGAAAAGCATCTTAGCTGTGTGCGTTGGCGCCACAAAGTGCAATAATCTATTGTCGGTGGTCTGAAGCCCATAGAGCAGCGTCACCCCAGTCTCTGACAGAAGCATGCTACTAAGTTTGTTCTGGACACACACAGTGTGTATATCAATGCCAGGGTGTCCCATATACACAGCCTTCACTGAAAACAGATCCAGGATTCCCTCTGTCAGGCCGTTCACCCCAGCATTGCCCAGTGATGGGAACTTGCTGGGCTCGGCCATGTTACTAAGCACACTGAGCTTGGGTCTGACACCAGCTGGGGAGGCAGTGGGGGGCTTCATCCAGGTCAAGGTGCTATTGTCCGGCTGCAACTGGAGAAAGCAGCGGGCAGAGAGATGTGTGTCCTGGTCATAGTGGATGACTGTGGCCCCCTGCAATAGGAACTGGTGCACATCCGCTTGGATGGACAGCACGTACCATGGGATGAGCTCCGTCCCATGGTCAAAGGCTTTCTGTGACTCCTCTGATCCATGAGGGTCACACTCTTTGGACTTCTCAAAGATGTCATTTTCTGAATCCAGCAAATCTCCAATTATAAACCTGATGGAAAAAAGATACAAATTTGCTTTGTCTTATAACCAGAAGGGGACCAACACAGAGCCTCTTCTTCACACACAATAGATGGTTTTCTCAGTCTGCTATAAATTCATGTAAGCATGGGAAATATAAAATGCTAAACAACATTGGGTACCTTATCTATACTTAGCAAGGCATCTGACCACAGGCATGCTCTGTGGTGCTCTTGACAGTTTTGAGAAGTACGACTAGGTATTTTGTAGAAGGCACTTTAGAGGATTTGTCTGGTATTTTGCTCAAAATTAGACCAAGATTATGGGGTTGGGTGAGGAATGGTACAGCAATAAAGTAACATCCTTATCACACTTTATAAACTGCACATACTTCTAACATGATAACCCACTGATGTAGATCTTAAACATGACTGAGGTAATATTCTTTATACCCCGATGTATTATTATTATTATTATTATTATTATTATTATTATTATTATTATTATTATTATTTTCTAAAGATTCTTTCCATATATACTAACTGGATGCAAGTCATTATGTCCAGATTACACTGAAGGAGAGAGGTATTACATTCCACCTCCTAGGGAATGGAGAAGCTATATGTTACATTTTTGGAATTCTTCTGCACAGGAGATTTATCTCTTCTCCCCATTTGTTTGCTTCCTTATCAATTTTACACGCCAGATCCTTACTGTATGGACTTACGGATATTTAGCTAATGCTTTGAGTAAGTTATAACTTAATCCTACTTTATTTATTTTGTTGCTCTGCCCACCAGGAGCTCTTTCGGGGTGTGTGTTTCTTTCACAGACTCAGGTCCTTTCTCTTGGATGATTTGTTGCTCTGCTTTGGAGCTCTCGCTACTTTGTGGCGCTGTAAGGCACTCACTCCAGGCTCTTCACTCCCCGCTTTGACCCCACAGTCAGCCATTTACCTAGAGGAGCTTGCTTCTTTTTACTGGAGAGTGATATTAAAGACCATTTTTTTGAGTGTTAGGTGCAAATATATAAAATTTCACCCAATTTTCTTGATGTTACATGTTATAATAAAAAGTTAAAAAGAAAGAAAAGCTTGCATGGGTAACTTAGCTCCCCTCTGAAAGTGCTCTCAGTGACAACGGAAAGAAATCAAGCACTCGTGTGTATCTCCACAACCGCCTCATGCTGCATGCTGTCTGCAATAACTCTGAGAAGAATATGTGGATCTGTTCCTGTATTCTGTGTGATCTTGTCAAAACATTCAAACTCCGATTCTCTCTTCACTTCTCTACTAAGGAAGTAGATGGTGACCTCACAAAGCAGGGAGAGGCATCAAACAAAGCAAAGATTAGAAGTACACCCAGCCCCAGGTCTGGCTTAGTAAAGAGCACTACTATGAATAAATATATGGAAACAGGCATCATTCATTTGACCTCTTCTCCACTGCCTCTGCTCCAGTTTGACACTAGCCAGCTAGCTGTATGCCTGGAATGGCTTTTGTTAGAGGTCACGTCTAAATTTCTCTCTAGGGCTACTAACCTATTTTTTTCTGTGACACTTGGTGGTAGACTTTGAAGCGAAATGGTTGGGATAAGGGGTAGCTGATACCTGTAATTGCAACACTAAGGAGACTGAGGCAGGAGGATTGCCATGATTTTAGGCCAGTCTCAGCTACACAGTAACTTCGAGGACAGTCTGAACTACAGTGTAACATCCTATTTCAAAAACCAACCAACTAACCAAAGTTGAAAGAGAAAGGTTGTGAGCTTTGATAATGATTAAAACATAACCTGTTAGTTTAGACATAGAATTTGTGATTTTAATTTAACAAAGTTTTTCTACTGAAAAACTACAGGTATTATGAAAAAACAATATCTAGATAGAAAAAAAGTGTATGGCTTTTCTGGAGGCTGTTCATGCTTCTCAGAGATGAGGTAAGCTACGCATGTACCTAGGGGGTACAGGGAAGCAGTCTTTCTTGGCATCAGTATTTATTTTCGAATACAAAGGTAAGTAATGCCAGATGGTAATAATTCCATTAAAAAGCATTCATCCAGGGGCTAATTTCTAAAATAAAGTTGACAATTGTCTGTAATGAAATAAATTCATTTTAAGCAGGAAGCTACTATCAACTTTTGTCTCTTAGAAGATAGAGTGGATTTTATGGAGTTCTGAGCCTGAGTCTCCTGGGAGACAATTTTCTGTGGATTTATGAAAATGGATAAGAAGGAAAATTAAGATTTATATATGAAACAAATAATGTTAACCACATCAAAGATGTGGTCAGTCAGCAGAGAAACAACCTCATCCTTCTTAGGCACGAAAACGGAAAGAAGGTTTTAACCCTGCTTTTGAAGAGCTTCTATGGTATCTCATATTAGAAACCAAAGACTGATACTGATTCCTTTTCTAGGGATGCCTGATGAAAACTTTATATAAGGTGACAAAAGCCTGTTTGTCAACATGCTTATGTATTTTCTTTGTAACTGTTTATTACTTTAAAGGAATTTACAATGACTACTTGAACATGAATCACCAACAGATAAAGACTAAATTTTATGTTTTAAAACAGAAGATTTTTGCAGCAGGGAACCAGGCAGCTCCACAGCCTTCTGTGCACAGACCCTGCCAGAAGAGAGTTGGTCTCCCAGGAGTACAGACACAGGCTTACAGACCCATAGGAGGGAAAAGCTCCAGCCAGAGACAGCAAGACCAACTAACACCAGAGATAAGTAGATGGCGAAAGGCAAGTGCAAGAACCCTACCAACAGAAACCAAGGTTACTTGGCAACATCAGAGCCCAGTTTTCCCACCACAGCAAGTCCTGGATACCCCAACACACTGGAAAAGCAAGAGTTGGATTTAAAGTCTCATCTCACAATGCTAATAGAGGATGTCAAGAAGGACATAAATAACTCCCTTAAAGAAATACAGGAGAACATGGGTCAAAAGGTAAAAGCCCTTAAAGAGGAAACACAAAAATCCCTTAAAGAAATATAGGAGAGCATGGGTGAACAGGTAGAGGCCCTTAAAGAGGAAATACAAAAATCCCTTAAAGATTTACGGGAAAACACAAACAAACAAGTGAAGGAACTGAACAAAACCATCCAGGATCTAAAACTGGAAGTAGAAACAATAAAGAAATCACAAAGTGAGACATCTCTGGAGATAGAAAATCTTGGAAAGAATTCAGGAGTCATAGATGCGAGCATCAACAACAGAATACAAGAGATAGAAGAAAGAATCTCAGGGGCTGAAGATACCATAGAAAACATTGACTCAACAGTCAAAGAAAATGCAAAATGCAAAAAGTTCCTGAGCCAAAACATCCAGGAAATCCAGGACACAATGAGAAGACCAAACCTAAGGATTATAGGTATAGAAGAGAGTGAAGATTTCCAACTTAAAGGGCCAGTAAATATCTTCAACAAAATTATAGAAGAAAACTTCCCTAACCTAAAGAAAGAGGTGTCCATGTACATACAAGAAGCCTACAGAACTCCAAACAGACTGGACCAGATCAGAAAATCCTCCCAGCACATAATAATCAAAACACCAAGTGCACTAAACAAAGAAAGAATATTAAAAGCAGTAAGGGAAAAAGGTCAAGTAACTTATAAAGGCAGGCCTATCAGAATTACACCAGACTTCTCACCTGAGAGGATGAAAGCTAGAAGATCCTGGGCAGATCTCATACAGACCCTAAGAGAACACAAATGCCAGCCCAAACTACTATACCCAGCAAAACTCTCAATCACCATAGATGGAGAAAACAAGGTATTCCAAGATAAAACCAAATTTACACATATCTTTCCACAAATCCAGCCCTACAAAGGATAATAGATGGAAACGCCAACACAAGGAGGGAAACCACACCCTAGAAAAAGCAAGAAAGTAATCTTTTCCCAACAAACCCAAAAGAAAGTAACCACACAAACATAAAAAGAACATCAAAAATTACAGGAAGCAACAATCACTATTCCTTAATATCTTATAACATCAATGGACTCAATTTCCCAACAAAAAGCAGACTAACAAATATTTTTCATGTAAATCTTCAATTTTATCAGAAAATGATTGTAATTCCTCTTTCAATCAATTTAGTAATGTTTTTTATGTCTACCATTTTATCTGTATAATTTTTCCATGAAATAGTCAATCTTAATGTGTTTTTGTATATATTTCTTCAATTTTATCAGAGATATTTTCCATGTAAATCTTCAATTTTATCAGAAAATATTTATAATTCCACTTTCAATCAACTTAGAATATTTTTATGCCTACCATTTTATCTGTACAATTTTCCATGAGATAGTCAACTTTAATGTGTTTTTCTATATATTTCTTGAATTTTATCAGAAATATTTTCCTTGTAGATCTTCAATTTTATCAGAAAATGTTTATAATTCCACTTTAAATCAACTTAGAAATATTTTATGCCTACCATTTTATCTGTAATTTTCCATGATAATCCTCAATTTTAATATGTTATTTTATATTTTTCTACAATTTTATTAGAAATATTTTCCATGTAAATCTTCGATTCTATCATAAAATGTTTCTACTTCCCTTTTCAATTAATTTAGCAATGTTTTCTATGTCTACTATTTTACTCTTTAATTTTCCATGAAAATTGTCAATCTTAATGTGTTTTTCTATATACTTCTTCAATTTTGTCGGACACATTTTCCATGTAAATCTTTAATTTTATCGTAAAATGTTTTTACTTCCTTTTTCAAAAAAAATTAATAAAAAAAAACCCCAGAAGAATATCCCCTTTCAAGGTAACTTGTTACAGCTACTCCTCATGATAAAAAAAAAAATCACTGTTTTTAAGTTTTTTCTTTTTGCAAAAGTTGTGCTTTTGATTAACTCATCATTATTCTCATAATAGTTAGTTATTTAGTTATTTAGTCAGTTATTTTCCAACAGAGACCAGTGCTGGCTTGTTTCATGTCAATTTGAAACAAGCTGGAGTCATTTGGGAAGAGGGAATCTTAACTGAGAAAGTATCCCCAACAGATTGTCTTATGGGCAACCTGCGGTGCACCCTTTCTTTGATTGGTGATTGATGTGGGAGGAGCCAACTCAGTATGGGCGGTGCCATCTTTGGGAAGATGGTCCTGGGTGTGTCTGAAATCAGACTGAACAAGCTACGAAGAGAAAGCCAGTAAGCAAGCAGCCTTCCTCCACGGCCTCTGCATCAATTTCTTCCTTGAGTTCCTGCCTTGAAGCCCCTAGATAATAGACTACAAGCTCTAAGCTAAAATGAACCCTTTCCTCCCCAAGTTGTTTTTGGTTATGGTATTTTATAACAGCAATATCCTAAGTAAGACAAGAACTGTTCCAAGTCCAAAGAAGTAGCATGAAGAGAAGCCAAGGATTAGCTCCTCTCCAGCTAATGTCTTTAATACTGTTGGGCAGAAGCCTCTGTTGAGCTTCATGCCCTAGCTGTGCTCTTTATCACTTAAACAAGTGTCGTCAGCTATCTGGGCACGTCCTCGTCTGTACAAGGATGTACAAGCACACCATAAAATGTCAAAGGCATTTGGGTAGTCTCTTCATTCTATTCATTTTCTGCTGAGACCCTGGATGTGCTTTTGGAAGTCGGGGATTGGACTTGTGTGTGGAGGTCAGGGGTTGGTAGTCTTTCTCAAATGCTCTCTACCTTAGTTTTTGAGACACAGTCTCCCACTGTGCCCGGAATTTACCATTCAACTAAAGTGGATAGTCCACAAGTCCCAGGAATCCCACTTACAACTCTTCAGTGCCGGAATTATGGGCACACACAGTGTTGCTGTTGTTGTTTTAACATGAGTGCTGGGGATCTGAGCTCAGATCCTCATGCTAACATAGCAAACACACTTGGTGTTTTTTTTGTTTGCATGTCTGTCTGGTGTGTGCGTGTGTGTGCGCGCGCGCGCGTGTGTGTGTGTGTGCCTGTGTGAGTCATATGCCCGGGAACTGGAGTTACAGACAGTTGTGATCTGCCGTGTGGGTGCTGGGAATTGAACTCCGGTCTTTTGGAAGAGCCACCAATGATCTTAACTGATGAACCATCTCTCCAGTCCTGTGAACATGAGCTTTTTATGATCACTTTTTCTGGAGTTTCTAAGAGTACTCCCATTGGGCTTTCTGGCAGGAACAACTGAAGGCTTTGAGAAGAATTCTAACGCATTGTGTTCTGGGTAAACTGAAGAACCATGAGATAGGTTCCTTCCTTCCTTCCTTCCTTCCTTCCTTCTTTATATCTTCCTTCCCTCCTTCCTTTATTCCTTCCTTTCTCCTTCCCTCTTTCTCCCCTTTCTTCCTCTTTCCTTTTTTTCTTCCTTTATTATCTTTTTCATATGAACAGGGGCTGGAGGCTATTGTTTTTTAAATTCAATAAAGCCCAGTTCCATTGTCCTTTAGGACCTGCAAAACACTGTATCTAAGACACTCTGAACGGGACATTTTCACAAGATGCTCTGGACAGAGGCATACAAGGAAACAGTGGTTACTGGGATAGCTGCCGGGAAACCTATGAAATCCCATCTCCCTGCCGTGTATCCAGGCCTTCTTCTTAGAGTAGCAGTCACTTAAGGGCCAGGAAATTACTTTCACTACTTAGGACAAAGGTCTCGAAGTGAGGATTTCAATATGTCTTCCCAGCTTTGTGAAATAAATATTTGCATCTCTGCGGTTTTCTTCCTCTATTCTCAGGATGCTTACAACAGGATCTGGAAAATGGACAGTGGAAGAGAATGTTCTTAGGATATAGATGATTAAGTGATGAGGAAAAGGGCAAGGGAATAAATAGAAAATTGGAAGTAAATTTCTTATAAGAGGTAACTTCCGTGTCAGATGCAGGCTAGAAGCTACCTCCCTGTGACCCTGTGAAGACGTGTCAGGATAAGAAAGAGAGAGGGGGGAAGAGAGAGAGGCCATTACTAAAAGAGAGGAAGAGCTTTGGAAATCCATAAAGGGGGCAACAGGACAGCTGAAAGTGCATAGAAACAGAAGGCCGCCACACTAAGCATAGCACTGGTAGCTAGGCTCCCTGGCACAGGAAAGCAGAAATCGAAATGTCGTCTGGAAGAGCTTTGGAAATCCATAAAGGGGGCAACAGGACAGCTGAAAGTGCATAGAAACAGAAGGCCGCCACACTAAGCATAGCACTGGTGGCTAGGCTCCCTGGCACAGGAAAGCAGAAATCGAAATGTCGTTTGGAAGCTATACAATCCGATGGCTCTGGAGAGAAGATACTGGCAGTCCGAACCACAGACAAATCCACACTTCTCGTGAGCCTCAAATCCAGTTGTAGGTCTTGCTGAGAGAGTGACTTCTTTGGCGGGAGGAGCCAGCAGTAGAAGAGAGTTCAGCCAGCTCTGAAAGGTTCTCCCATCCTTTAAAACCGGACTACCCTGGCAGCTAAAGAAAAGGGAAGACTCACAAGACAAGGAGCCAGAATCAATTGGCCCTAACCCCAAGAGTAAGAGACAATCCTGAGGGCAGTCGTAGAGAATGTGAAGGCTGAATGCTGACATGTGACAGAAGGCCTGGGAGAGAAGTGTATAGGAAAAGGTGGTTCTACCTCAGTGGCTGGGAGCAGAACTCATCAACTGAGAACCATTCTGGCCTTTAACAGCCTTGGGCCCAAGGTCAGCACATAGAGAAGCCTCTGGAGCTACCAAGCTGTCATGGAGTTGCAGTAGACCCCTTGACAGCTAAAGCTGCATCCCTCCAACAGGGTAATTAAGGCTGAGTGGATTCTGAAAGCACAAAGACAGATCCACCTGTATAAATCTCAGTGGAGTGAACTTGGGAGGAACTTCTGAGCTACATTAGCTGCCCTATGGAGTGTGACTGGGGACTTTTGGGAGGATTGGAGACCTTGCCTAGACCATAGACTGCAAAGCCAAGTGTGGCCAGCAGGGGGCCCTGGTTTGCAAAGAAGAGACGATCCTAGGTGACAAGGCAGCTCTGACTGATAGCAGATGCTTGCCCCAAACAGTCTCAGTGCCTGCATAAACTATAAGACAGTAAAACATTCAGGAGTCTGATCCATCTTCTCCTTGCTGCTTATGCCTTGAAGTCTGACTTACCTTCTCCCTGGTCAATATAACCAGCATTCTCCCAGAATTCACTCTAATCCTTCACTTTTTTCCCTATTTTTCTTTTTTTAAATTATTATTATTATTTTTTAAAAGATTTATTTATTTATTTTATGTATATGAGTACACTGTAGCTGGACAGAGGGTTGTGAACCATCATGTGGTTGCTGAGAATTGAACTCAGGACCTCTGCTCACTCCGACCAAAGATTTATTTATTATTATATGAAAGTACACTGTAGCTGTCTTTAGACACACCAGAAGAGGACATCAGATCGGATGGTTGTGAGCCACCATGTGGTTGCTGGGATTTGAACTCAGGAACTTCAGGAGAGTAGTCAGTGCTCTTAACAGCAGAACCATCTCACCAGCCCTCTTTATTTTTATAATGTAGGGGAATACCAGGACAGAGAAGTGGGAGGGGGTTGAATGGGGAACAGGGGGAGGGAAGAGGGCTTATGGGAGGGAGGAACCGGGAAAGGGGAAATCATTAGGAATGTAAATAAAAAAATAGAAAAAAAAAAGCAGGGGGAGTGGGACTGGGATAGGGGCATTCTGGGGAGGGAAACCAGGAAAGGGGATAACATCTGAAATGTAACTAAAGAAAATATCCAATAAAAATTACAAAAATGAAATTAAAAAAAGCAATGCTTTCTTTAATTCTGTGAGACTTTCACATGATGTCCTCTGATCATATTCATTACTCTTTCCCAAGTCCTCCCAAATTCTCCTGCTCCTCCTCACCATCACAAATCTTTGCCACCCCCTAACCCAGTTTGTGTTAGTCAACTACTACTGGTGTAGCGTCTGCCCTGAAGTGTGCTCAATACACCAAAGTCACTCTATTGAAGAAAACTGACTTTTTCTTTGCCAGCAATAATTAAATGTCAACATCTCCTCTGGGATTGGTTCTCTAGTGGAGAACCAATAGTATTGTTCTGCTAATGACTTATTGCAATACCCACAGATCAGTGCCTCCCTCATCCCTCATCAGAGAAGCTTCTTGTAGTTGATTCCAACTGACACAGAGATTCACAACCAACCAGTGGGAGAGGATAAGGGACATAGGAATGCTCAGCCCTAAATGAAATGTCGATATTTCATCTCTTCCCTCATGGCTCAGGGATCTTTGCAGAAGAAGAAAAGATTCTAGTAGGCAGAGGTGGTGAGTGACTTCAACAGTGTTTCTGGACACACGTGAACTCACAGCAATTGTGACACCATGCTACCAACTCAAGTGCGAGCCAGACAAAAATTCCCGTGTGGAAGAGAGGAATTGGGTACCAAATCCCCCTTTAACTGCTTTTACTACTATTTTATTTTTATCATATTTTAAAAGGCTTTATGTATTCATTTTTTATTCACCTTATACACTTACCCAATTTTGTCTACCCATGGTTTTTTTTTTGGTCAATCTTTTTTTTTTTTTCTGGTCTCCCATATTATCCCTTGTAGCTTTTCTTTCTACTCCGTTTTGTTGGCTTATAAAACCTATCAGATTTTAATTCTTCCTCTTTATTTTATCTCACTTATCTACTTACCTCATTGCAATCACGGGTCTGCTCACGATCACAGAGCCTTTCTTTGTTTTATCTTTCTGATTTCGTGCTTTTCCCTCTCGCCCTTCGTTACACCTTTTACTCCTACGCTTTCTTTGGTTTATTTACTCTTGTTTCTCCTCCATTTGCCCCTTTTGCTTCTCCATTCCTCCACTGGGTTTATTTACAATTTTGACCCTAAATAAACCATAACTCAATAGCAAAACTTATAGTAGTTTCCCCATTTTCTGATGTATATGCAAGAATGGCAATCACAATGGGCTTTCCTTGTTTTAAGCACATGACTATATCTTGTATGGTGTGGTGTTGGGGTGACAGGTACCATTGTTTGTTCTCTCCAAAATAAACTAGGAGGTTAGTTGTGTGTCCCTTGTTCCTGTGACTGTGTGTTTTTTTCCTTCTAGGAGCTGGAAGAGCTTGGAATGTGGGCCTCGGGTCTCTCTGAACCCCTTGCACCCAGTGTGGACACAGCCCAGGGCTCCTGCCCACTGGCAGTCTTAAAGATCTGATACCTGCTTCTGGCCTCCTGAAAACATTTTTCTTCATCACTAGAGATGTAAACTCTCAAAAGTGAGGTCCCTAGTAAGAAGGTGCTCATACAGAGTTAGAAGTGACATTTAAGCCATCAGAAGTATGGGCTACATTCTACCACTGAACTCAGAGATGATGAACTAGGTAAAATGCTGAATTAACATTTCAAAGTTTACTGGTAAAAATGATCAATATTCCCAAAGGGTTACAAAAGTGCAGGTGAACACTGCAAAGTAGCAGGATACAAAATTAATGTACAAAAGTCAGTAAGTAGCTTTCCTTTATGTTAGTAGTGAAACTATGGAGAAAGAAATCAGGAAAAACATTTAATTTAGAGTTGCTTAAAAGTACCTATGAAGAGGGGTAAGATGGTTCACTCCCTTAATCTTAGCACTCCGGAGGCAGTCAGGGGAATCTCTGTGAATGCAAGGCCAACCTGGTCTACACAGTGAATTTTAGGACACCAAGGGCCACATAATAAGATCCTGTTTCAAAATAAACCAATTAAGACATGACCCCTGCCCCTCAACGAACCAAACCAAACCTCCAAAACACATAAGAAAAGAATCCTAGCCAAGGAAAGGCCTCTACAACAGATATACTAAAGCCACAAGGAAAATGAAGAAGATATCAAAAGATGGGAAGATCTTCCAAGCTGGTAGATTAGCAGAATTAATACTGTAAAAGGGGTGGTATTACTGAAAGCAAACTACAGATTCAACTCATAACAACAAAGAAGAACAGGCTACTGACACACACACACACACACACACACACAAAACATGCTACTGACAAATACACAAAAAATGGACCTATAGAATACAATATAGGGACCAGAAATAAATCTAGACCGCTAATACCACCTAATCTTTGATACAATGAAGAAAAGTCTTCTACATGGAAAACTATATCCAGTGAAGAACTAGATCCCTTTCTCTTACCCAACACAAAAATCAATTATGAATGGATCGAAGGCCTTAATTTAAGAACTCAAACTTTGACACTGCTCCAGGAAAACATGGATAAAATGCTTCAAGATATAGACGTAGGTAAGAACTTAAAAAAAGAGAGAGACTAAAACCACACAGGAACTAACCCCAATAACTGACAAGTGTTATGTAACAGTTTCTTCTATATTGAAACATTCCATCTTTCAGGGAAGCTCCTTCAGCAGAAAGGTTAAAAAACAAACAAACAAACAAAAACGAAAACAAAACTTTAGCTTCAGGAAGTCCCTGAAACATCCCTGCCAGAGTAAACAGCAAAAGCTGAGAGTTCCTCCCAGATAGAAGAAAGCTGGGCTGCAAAGAAGACTTCAGATAAACTTAGCTGCAACAAAGACCCTCAGAGGAGCTAAGCAGCAAAGACTACTCAGAACAGGCTGGGAAAGCAGAAAGCAGTCAAGCTGCCTGGAAGAGGTTTAAACCGACTGAGTCACTCAGAAGGGACCCTCTAACCTGCTCACCTACCTGCAGGCTGTGCAGTGTGATCCATGTGTCACCTATGCTGGTGGGCCTTGGTGATGCCACTGTCTTTGAGTTGATTTCTGCTTCTGTAAGTGAGCCCTCATCATGCTTTTGTAAGTAAGTCTCATAAAACTCAGTGGTTCACCAAGTTGGACTTCGGTAGTATCCTTCATACTTTGGTCTGTCGTGGGAGACCAATCTGGGGTGAGTAGACATGTGTGTGGAGTGTCCCCAGGAAACGTTTTGTCATACAACAACATTCAAAATTGCATTAAGTTAAATGCTTTTGGACAGCAAAGAAAAAAAATGAATATGGGGAGAGACAGCCTATGGAACAGGAAATATTTACCAACTATACAGCCAACAGGGATCAATAACTGATTCTATAAAGGCCTAATGAAATGAATAGACAATTATCAAAGGAAGGAATACAATAGCCCAATATATGTTTGAAAATGTACTCAACAAGTGTCCTGATGTGGGGCGCATTTCCTATTATCCCAGCACTTGGTAGATAAAGGCAGGAGGAATGGAGTTCAAGATCATTTTCAGTCACATATGAATTTGTGGCCAGCCTGGGCTACATAGAATCCTGTGTTAGAAGAGGAAGGGAAAAAAAGAAGAGAGGGAGGAAGGGGAGCAGAGGAAATGGGAGGGAAAGGAGAGAAGGAAAGAAAAGTGTTCAACACCAGTATCAATTAAGGAAATGCAAATTAAAGTTGCTTTGAGATTCCATCTCACCTGGGTCAAATTGGTTATCATTTAAAAAAGATAATTTTCATTATCCTATGAGGATGTGAGGAAATATGTACCTTTCTAAATTGCTAGCTAGAATGTGTAGTGATATACAACTATAAAAATAGATATGATGGCTCCTAGAAATAAAAGTAGAACTACCACACGATTTATCTATGGCACTCCTGGATGTACACTCAAAGACTTCTAAGTCAGCATGCCACAGAGAGAAGCACCCATGTTTATTGCTGCACTAGTCGCAGAAGCCAAGGTATGGTCTCAACCTAGATGCCCACCAACAGAAGAAAGGATAAAAAATATAGTAAATATACACAATAAATTAAGTGATACCATTCAAAGTAAAATGGACAGAAAGGAAGATCATTATGCTAAGAGAAATAAGCCAGACTGAGAAAGACATACATATGTATATGAATACATATATGAATATATATATACATCATGTGTTTTCTCTCATATATGGAATCTGGATTTAGAAAAAAATGACATGGAAGTAAAAATTATGACAGGGGGTGCAAAGGTCTAAGGGGGTGAGGAGAAGAGTGGGTAACGGAATATATGTGTCCGGAATGCAGAGGAGGATCTGTTTGAGCACAGGTAGTAAGAAAAGAGAGAGATCGAGGGGAGAATTGAGGGAGGCAATTAGAACAGAATAGAATAGAAAGTATCATGGTATATATTTATGAAATATTACATTGAAACCTATTTTTCTATATGCTAACCAAGCAATAATTTTCAAAAACTATTCCACTGCAAACAAAGATCCACAGTTGCTTTATCAAACAAAACAGAAAAAAACACAAATACACAAAGGAAGGCTCTGTGATCTACAAAATAGTTTCTAATGAAAGACAAACTATTTTAAAGCTACTTTACAACATTCTTGCCTGGTATTGGGGTGTAGTGAGCCAACTCCAAGGTGAGGAGCAAGGAAGACCTAGTTCTGCCCTCACCTGTCAAGGGGTGCTGTGGACAAGAGAGAAGTGCCTTCCCCTTCCTTGACCCTCATGGTGTTGGAAAGATGGGCTGAGGTAATGAGAATGGGAGAGCTGGCCCCACCCCTCCCTAGTTGTAGCACTCAGGAGAGTGGGTCTTGCATCTCCCTGGGCAGCACAACACAGGTGAAGGTGCTGGTGAGCAGGCCTGAGGATGTGACAGCAGGAGAGTTGGCCCTGCCCCCTGCTGGCTGCAGCAATTGGGTGAGTTAGCCAGGGCAGTGCTGGAGAGGTCCCCTTGGTGGTGAGGGCCCAGAAGAGATGGCAGGTTGTCTAATTCAACTACCTCCCAGGTCCAGATCCAGGGCTTTGAGTTGGCCCACCCTAACATCTACCCCATCTGTGATCTTCTGGAGTGTGTGAAAGGGTCAGTCCTGCAGATCCAAAGCTGCAGAATCTCCATGACACAGGGCAACAATAGGATATCTAATAGGAATGCCAATGAGGAACCAGTACAGATAGTGTAGGAGATCCAGTGTAGAAAATGTAACAGAAGTCAGAGGCCTCAAAACAGACTAGCAACTCATTGCAATGAACATTTGCAAGTAAAGACGTGTGGACAAAAGGGTATACTGTGTGAAATACAGTGACACATTGGAGCTTCCAGGACAAGGTTGTTGGTTGTTGGTTGTCATTGTCTTCTTTCTTCTTTCTTCTTCTTCTTCTTCTTCTTCTTCTTCTTCTTCTTCTTCTTCTTCTTCTTCTTCTTCTTCTTCTTCTTCTTCTTCTTCTCCTCCTCCTCCTCCTCCTCCTCCTCCTCCTTTTCTTTCTCCTCCTCTTCTTCTTAACCATCGTTTTCTTCTTCTTCTTCTTCTTCTTCTTCTTCTTCTTCTTCTTCTTCTTCTTCTTCTTCTCCTCCTCCTCCTCCTCCTTCTTTTTCTTCATGTGTGTATGCCTAACTAATATATCACCTTTTGCAGGTGGGCTGATGAAAGTACTGATTTTGAGTATCATTCAATACCTATGACACTGGTATATATTATTTTAAAATATTTTAATATCCCTTCTAGCACCCTACCCAGGATTTATAGTTTACAAAAACTATAAAGTAAATAAAAGATTGGGATTCCAATCTTGAAGCTCAATTATTGATGTTTTAGAAATGGCAGGGTATAAGAGAACATAGATGTCAGTCCAGGCTACTATACCCAGCAAAATTCTCAGTTACCATAGACGGAGAAAACAAGACATTACATGACAAAAGCAAATTTACACAATATCTTTCAAAAAACCCAGTGCTTCAAAGGATAATGGGTGGAAAAGACCAACACAAGGTGGGAAACTACTCCCTAGAAAAAGCAATAAAGTAATCTTTCAACAAACCCAAAAGAAGATAGTCACACAAACAGAATTCCACTTTTAACAATGAAAATAACAGGAAGCAACAATCACTTTTCCTTAATATCTCTTAACATCAATGGTCTCAATTCCCCAATAAAAAGACATAGACTAACAGACTGGTTACGTAAACAGGACCCAACATTTTGCTGCATACAAGAAACCCACCTCAGTGACAAAGACACTCACTACCTCAGAGTCAAAGGTTGGAAAACAATTTTCCAATCAAATGGTCCCAAGAAACAAGCTGGAGTGACCATGCTTATATTAGATAAAATCAACTTTTAACCAAAAGTTGTCAAAAAAATAAGGAAGGACACTTCATAATTGTCAAAGGAAAAATCTACCAAGATGAACTCTCAATTCTGAACATCTATGCTCCAAATGCAAGGGCACCCACATCCATAAAAGAAACTTTATGAAAATTCAAAGCATACATTGCACGCCACACAATTATAGTGGGAGACTTCAACACCCCACTCTCAACAATGGACAAATCATGGAAACAGAAACTAAGCAGAGACACAGAGAAACTAACTAAAGTTATGGACCAAATGGACCTAACAGATATTTGTAGAACATTCCATCCTCTAGCAAAAGAATACACCTTCTTCTCAGCACCTTATGGTACCTTCTCCAAAACTGACCATATAATTGGTCACAAAACAGGCCTCAACAGATACAGGAATACTGAAATAATTCCATGCACCCTATCAGAACACCATGGCCTAAGGCTGGTCTTACGTTCAAACAAAAAACAACAGAAAACACACATGCACGTGGACATTGAACAATGCTCTACTCAATGATAGCTTGGTCAAAGAAGAAATAAAGAAAGAAATTTAAGAATTTTTAGAATTTAATGAAAATGAGGACACATCATACCAAAACTTATGGGACACAATGAAAGCAGTGCTAAGAGGAAAACTCATAGCTCTAAGTGCCTCCAAAAAGAAAATGGAGAGGGCTTACACTAATAGCCTAACAACACACCTGAAAGCTCTAGAAGAAAAAGAAGCTAATACACCCAAGAGGAGTAGACAGCAGGAAATAATCAAACTCAGGGCCAAAATCAATCAAATAGAAACAAAAAGGACTATATAAAGAATCAACAAAACCAGGAGCTGGTTCTTTGAGAAAATCAACAAGATAAATAAACCCTTAGACTAACCAGAGGGCTCAGAGGCACTATGCAAATTAATAAAATCAGAAATGAAAAGGGAGACATAACAATAGAAACTGTGGAAATTCAAAAAAATCATCAGATCCTACTACAAGAGTTTATACTCAACAAATTTGGAAAATCTGGATGAAATGGACAATTTTCTAGTTACATACTAGGTGCCAATGTTAAAACAGGATCAGATAAACCATCTAAATAGTCCCATAAGTCCTGAGGAAATAGAAGCAGTTGTTAATAGTCTCCCAACAACAACAACAAAAAGCCCAGGACCAGATGGGTTTAGTGGGGAATTCTTTCAGATCTTCAAAGAAGAGCTAATACCAATACTCTTCAAACTATTCCACAAAATAGAAACCCAAGGAACACATGAAGCCACAATAATGCTTATACCTAAACCAAACAAAGATCAAACAAAGAAAGAGAACTTCAGACCAATTTCCCTTATGAACATCGATGCAAAAAGACTCAATAAAATTCTGGCCAGCCAAATCCAAGAATGCATCTAAACAATAATTTACCACCACGATCAAGTAGGCTTCATTCCAGGGATTCAGGGATGGTTCAATATATGGAAATCCATCAATGTAATCCATTACATAAACAAACTCAAAGAAAAAAAAACACATGGTCATTTCAATAGATGCTGAAAAAGCTTTTGACAAAATTCAGCATCCCTTCATGATAAAAGTCTTGGAGAGATCAGTAATTCAAGGTCCATACCTAAACATAGTGAAAGCAATATACTGCAAACTAGTAGTCAACATTAAACTGAATGGAGAGAAACTTGAAACATCCCACTAAAACTGGGGATCAGACAAGGCTGCCCACTCTCTCCCTATCTATTCAATATAGTACTTGAAGTCCTAGCCAGAGCAATTAGACAACAAAAGGAGGTCAAAGGTATACAAATTAGAAAGGAAGAAGTCAAAGTGTTACTATTTGCAGATGATATGATCGTATACTTAAGCGACCCCAAAAATTCCGCCTGAGAACTCCTAAAGCTGATAAAAAAAACTTCAGCAAAGTGGTTGGATATAAAATTAACTCAAACAAATCAGTAGCCTTCCTCTACTCAAAGGATAAACAAGCTGAGAAAGAAATTAGGAAAATGACACCCTTCACAATAGTCACAAATAATATTACATACCCTTGGTGTGACTCTAATCAAGCAAGTGAAAGATCTGTATGACAAGAACTTCAAGTCTCCGAAAAAAGAAATCGTAGATCTCAGAAGATGGAAAGATCTCCCATGCTCATGCACTGGAAGGATTAATATAGTAAAAATGGCCATCTTGCCGAAAGCTATCTATACATTCAATGCAACCTCCATCAAAATTCCAAATCCGTTCTTCATAGAGCTAGAAAGAGCAATCTGCAAATTCATTTGGAATAACAAAAACAAAAAACAAAAAACAAAAGAACCCAAAAAACCAGGATAGCGAAAACTATCCTTCAAAACAAAAGATCTCCTGGGGGAATCACCATCTCTGACCTCAAGTTCTACTACAGAGCAATAGTGATAAAAACTGTATGGTATTGGTACGGAGACAGGCAGGAAGATCAATAAAATAGAATTGAAGACCCAGATATGAACTCACACACCTACGGTCACTTTATATTTGACAAAGGAGCTAAAAACATCCAGTAGAAAAAAGACAGCATTTTTAACAAATGGTGCTGGATCAACTGGAGGTCAGCATGCAGAAAAATGCAAATCAACCTATTCTTATCTCCTTGTACAAAGCTCAAGTCCAAGTGGATCAAGGACCTCCACATAAAACCAGATACACTGAAGCGTATACAGGAAAAAGTGGGGAAGAACCTTGAACACATGGGCACAGGGGAGATTTTCCTAAATAGAACACTAATGGCTTATGCTCAAAGAACAAGAATCGACAAATGGGACCTCATAAAACTGCAAAGTTTCTGTAAGGCAAAGGACACTGTCAATAGGACAAAACAGCAACCAACAGACTGGGAAAAGATCTTTACCAATCCTACATCCGATAGAGGGCTAATATCCAAGGTATACAAAGAACTCAAGAAATTAAACTCCAGAGTGTCAAATAACCCTATTAAAAAATGGGGAGTTAAACAGGAAATTTTAATTTTCAACCGAGGAACCTCTCATGACTCTGAAGCACCTAAAGAAATGTTCATCATCCTTAGTCATCAGGGAAATGCAAATCAAAACAACCCTGAGATGCTACCTCATATCAGTCAGAATGGCTAAGGTGAAAAACTCGGGGGACAGCAGATGCTGGAGAAGATGTGCGGAAAGAGGAATACTTCTCCATTGCTGATGGGATTGCAAGCTGGTAAAACCACTCTGGAAATCAGTTTGTCGGTTCCTCAGAAAATTGGACATAGTTAGTACCCAGCTATACCACTCTTTGACAAATACCCAGAAGATGCTCCAACGTGTAATAAGGACACATGCTCCACTATGTTCATAGCAGCCTTATTTATAATAGCCAGAAGCTGGAAAGAACCCAGATGTCCCTCAACAGAGGAATGGATACAGAAAATGTGGTATATTTACACAATGGAGTACTATTCAGCTATTAAAAACAATGAATTCATGAAATTCTTAGACAAATGGATGGAACTGGAAAGTGTCATCTGAGTGAAGTAACCCAATCACAAAAGAACACACATGGTATGCTCTCACTGATAAGTGGATATTAGCCCAAAATCTCAAAATAAACAAATTACAATTCACAGACCACAGGAAGCTCAAGAAGAAGGCAGACCAAAGTGGGGGTGATTTGGTTCATCTGAGAAAGGGAACAAAATATTCACAGGAACAACTATGGAGACAAAGTGTGGAGCAGAGACTGAAGGAAAGGCCACCCAGAGACTGTCCTACCTGGGGATTCCTCCTATAAACAGTCACCAAACCCCGAAACTACTATGGATGACAAGAAGTGCATATCTAAAGGAGCCTGTTATGGTTGTCTTTTGGAGAGGCCCTGCCAGCCTTACAGATACAGAGACAGATGCTAGCAGCCAACCATTGGACTGAGCGTGGGGTTCCTAATGGAGGATGTGGAGGGCGAACTGGAGGAGCTGGGGGCGGGTTGCAGCCCCATAAGAAGAACGATGATGTCAGTCAACCAGATGCCCCAGGGCTCCCAGGGACTAGGCCATCAACCAAGGGGTACACATGGTTCCAGCCAAAAGTGTGGCAGAGGAATGAATGCCTTGTCGGGCATCAGTGGGAGGAGAGTTCCTTGGTCCTTTAAAGGCTCAATAGATGCCCCAGCATGGGGAAATCAAGGGGCGGTTGTGGGAGTGGGTTGGGTGGAGGAGCATATTCTTGGAGGCAGGGGGTGGGAGGATGGACTGCGGGTTTTCGGGGAGGGGGGAAACCAGGAAAGGGTATAACATTTGAAATGTAAATGAATAATATATTCAATAAAAAAAAAAAGAAATGGCAGGGTAGCCTTAGCTATTTTTATAGGGATAATGTATACGCCATTAATATGAACAGTTTTAAAATTTTACTATTAGTTAAAAAAAACTAAGAAATCCTTTTCTTTTAAAAAGACTACAACTCATGGAAAAAGTTAAGTGTATGCAGTAATTTTAGAACAAAGGAGCAACATAGGAAAGGTAAATTTGAATTCCGTAAAGTTTGAAGTAGCTTGGGTTAAGCATGAAACTGACACATTTTTATCAGTTTTGGTTTTTCTTTATGTGAAACTGAACTGAGTAGAAAAAAAACTCTTCAAGGGGAAAAGAAGAAAGGCACCCACCCACATACACGCTGACGCTGGAACTTACTGCCATCGGGTTTTGTCCTTCAGGGAGTTTTTCCTGGAGCCGCTCTCTTCGCTGGCACTATCCTCCTCCTCCATCTCCAAGCTTCGGCTGCAGCTGCGGATAATCTGAAAGATGCTGTTGACTGTGAGCTCCTTCTCTGAATTCTTTAAGCCATTCTGTCCCACTCGTTGTAAGAAGTTATCTTGCCCGCTGTAATCGGCTACAAACTACAGAAAAAGAGTTCAAGAATACACTATTGCAACTTACATGTCTGAACAACCTACACCTAGGAGACCTATGTCAAAACAGTGGTAGGTAACAACCTCTGAGCCTATTTCACTGAAATGGACTCAAGAGGCTCCAAACTAGCTTGCTTTCTTATTTTTTTCACCTCACCGTGCGAAATCCCAGAACTTGCCCCTTTCTCGCTGTGACAATCCCAGCACCTCTAGGAATCTAAACTGCACTGTGAATTTATAACACAAAAAGCAATATTACTTCATGGCTCCCTCGGGACACAAGGTTAGCCACTTTACAGAGGAGGGCAGTCATTTTATTCTTGTAAAGGGAATTGAGAAGAGAATGAGTAAAGATCTCCATGACATGGAACAAGATGAAGTGACCCGACTCAAGGAAAACATTAAAAAGCCGTCCTTCGGCGGCCTTGTCCACATGTGCTACAGGAAGACAGTAGATGTTTTTAAAGCTACTGTTGTGGCTTGATCAGTTTCAGGAAGCTTCCAGCATCAGAGGGAAGAGCTGCAACCCAGTCAAGAGAGGCCGTGGTCCTCCTTTGCAGGGAGCTGAGGAGAGTGGAGGGTGGGAGGCTTTTTAAAGCTCCCTCTTTCATACTGTGTATGTGTGTATTGAGTGTATACAAGCTTGTGCATGTGTGTATGTGTGTGTGTATGTATGTGTGTGAGTGTGTATTTGTGTCTGTATATATGTGAGTGTGTGAGCATCTTTATGTGTGGGTGTGAGTGAGTGTATGAGTGTGTGAGTGTATGTGTGCTGAGTGTGAGTGTGTGTGCACATGCATGTGTGTGTATGTGTGTGTGTATGTGTTGAGTATGCATGAGTGTGTATGTGTGTATTGAGTGTATACGAGCTTGTGCATGTGTGTATATGTGTGTGTATGTATGTGTGTGAGTGTGTATTTGTGTCTATATTTATGTGTGAGTGTGAGTATCTTTATGTGTGGGTGTGAGTGAGTGTATGAGTGTGTGAGTGTATGTAAGTGTGCTGAGTGTGAGTGTGCACATGCGTGTGTGTGTGTGTGTGTGTGTGTGTGAGAGAGAGAGAGAGAGAGAGAGAGAGAGAGAGAGAGAGAGAGAGAGAGAGAGAAAGAAGGGTCAGTATTGAGTGTTGACATCTACACAGATGAGAACATGAATGACTCTGGATTTGGGCTTTAGATTTTCAAATACTTAATGCCTCAAAAATCTCCCTAACACATTTTAAACCATTTTTATTTCACTTTTAAACACCCCAGAGGAAGGTTTCCTTATCTCTTGTGAGCCTCTTGGTGCCCCTTACTCAGTGTGCAATGTCCTGACTTAAAGCTCACACCACTCCTGAGAGCAGGGGTGGAAGGGGCAGAGCCTAGAGGGTCTGGATGGCACGTCCATGTATGAAGAGAAGGCACTACGTGCTTTTCCCACTCTTTACCCCACCGATTCGTAAGTTATTGGTCTCATTTGATGTCATCATCTAAATCTCGACAGTTCTACCCAGTAGCAAAAACTTACCAACTTTTGAAATTAAAACAACAGAAATCCAGCAACACTTTCCTCTTTGGGCTCAACAGTAGCACATTAAGCCTCATGCAACAATATCAAGTTCCAAACAGCTGGTATTGCTTTCTCCAGAACTTTCAAGGACCTCCTCTCTACCCATAAGCAACACCAAGGCTTGCTCTAGACTCAGACGGTGATTTCCTGTGGCGCGGTGACTATACAGAATGCTGGGTGGCTGTCATGGGGACTGGCCACTCGGAAAGGCTCACCTCCAGGGCTCCTTCTTGGGAGCTGTAGCGTGGGCAGAGCTTCAGGAGGCCAGAGGCGCCATCAAGCACCTCACAGAGCTCCTTCAGGAAAACCCCACAGAAGGGAACCACTTTGCAGCCGGGGATGTGCAAGGCTCGGGTCACTACCTTCTTGTACTCCATGGAAGACTCATGCTGGGCCATGACATCCTTCAGGCTGCGCATGGTCTCGATGTCAGACTGGTCCATGAACTGCCACATCTTTAGAACTTTCCTTGACCTATTGCAAATCAATGACATGTTTTTTAAGTCTAAAGGGGGTGACAATGTAGCTTACATTATGTAGACAAAATTCCATAAAGTTTATTGTCACTCCATAGTGTTCTTTCTGTGTTCTTTTTATTTATTTATTTATTTATTTATTTATTTATTTATGATTTCTATCTTCATTTGGTGTCATGGTAGCACAGATGGTATAGAAGTAACTAACCACTATCTGGCTGGATTTAAGGCCCACTCCACGAGATGGAAAAGGAGCCAAGATCCTGTGACTAGATAGATCATAGGCCGAGGAAGGCACCCATCAGTATTATTTTGTGAAATAATAGTAAAATGACTCCTAGTGATTTATTGCTATATCCCTAGATAGGAACATCTCTCACCCCTCCCTAGGGAAACTTCTTGTAGCCGATGACAATTAATGCAGAGACCCTTGATTGATCAATTTACATAGAATAAGAGAATAAGAGACCTATCTTACCCCTCTCCCAACGCTCAGGGATTTTCGTTGAACAGTGAGTGAAAAGATTGTAAGAGAGAAAGGTGGCAGATAACACCAAGGAAATTGTCTTCCAGATAAAATGGGGCAGTTACACATGTGAACTCACAGCACCTGTGACAACATAAGAGCTGTGCACATTTGAGCCAGAAAAAAAATCCCAGCACAGAGGGTGGAAGGTAGGCACAAAATCCAGCTACTAATAGCACTGGGTAGCTGCTGGGAGAGGGGAAGCCAGTTTTCTTTAATGATGTGATCCTTGGTAGGCTGACCACATTCCAAGTTGGTTCCTACTTCTGGTTGGGCGACACAACTTGACTCCATGTGGTAAGGAAAAAAAAAAAAGAAGAAATATCAAAGTTGGATGGGAAGGGGTGGGAAGAGGGAGGAGGAGGAGGGAGGAGAAGGGATTGGAGGATTGATGGGAGGAGGGAGGAGGAAGAATGGGAAGAGGAGTGGGAGGAGGGATGAGGAGGGATGGGAGGAGGAGTGGAAGGAGGGAGGAGGAGGGATGGGAGGAGGAGTGGGAGGAGGGAGGAGGAGGGATGGATATATTCAAAATACATTGTATTAAATTCTCAAAGAATTAATAAAAATATTGCTTTTTAAAAAAGCTAAATATGAGTCCAGGATTATGCCTGCAAGGAGTATTCCTCCCAGGTTTCTGCTCCAAGTTCTTGTTTGTGGTCCTTCCCTGACTTCCCTCTGTGATGGATTTAAGACCTGAAAGAGTAAGCCAGATAGCACATTCCTTCTCTAAGTTGCTTTTGCTCAGAGTTTTCTTGTTTTTTTTTTTTTAAATCACAGCAAGAGAAAGGAAACTAGAACACATGGTTTGTATGAATATTTCTGAGGCTTTGTCCACAGAGAGCCTGTCCTATACGTCCCTACCAATCTTTGAGTCCCTCAGAGGCATACATGAAGCCTGCTAGCTTAGACTTTAGCAGGAACAGCTTTTTTTGCAGTGAAGTTTGATCTTAGCTCCACACCACCCGAGGGACCTTGTTTTGATGTATGATTCAAAGAACGACGTATTAAGTGGATTTGTTTGTTTGTTTGTTTGTTTGAAACGGCGGCTGAGATCAACAGGTAATACCATAGCTGGCAATCTCAAGAGCGGTATCCCGGCATCATGAGGGGTGTCCAGACTGCCCTGTCCACGATGCTTTCTTTGTTCTTTATCCCACACGGTGAACCCAGACAGTTGAAAACATCCCTACAGAGAGTATTGTGAGAGGGTTTATGTGAAAAGCATGAACTTAGCCTCAGGGGCTGGGTGTGTCACGCATTCTGGGCAGTGTGGATCGCTGCCTACTGCTCACCTCTTACCTAAATATGGGCAGCTTGATGGAGTTGCCCAAAGTCTTAGGGAGAGATGGCTCTGTAGATGCCTTCTGCCTTTTCAGGGTTAACAAGTCAGTGGGCGTGTCTCTCATGAGTGCAGCCATAGTAGGCTCCCTAGAAGGAGCCCAGCTTGGGCTATTTATTTATTTATTTATTTACTTACTTACTTTTTGAGAGGAAATAATTTTATTTTACAGAAAATCAGGACTAGATCCTTGGCTTTATAAAAGAACGTTTTATTGATTCTTTGTGAATTTCACATCACGCACTCCAATCCCACTCATCTTCTCCCTTTATATTCACCCTCTGCCCTTGCAACCTCCCCTCCAAAAGAAAATAAAAAAATAAAAAAATCCTCCCCCCAAACCAAACATCCCGTCTTAGATGCTGTAGTGTCGCCGTGTGTCCCACAGTTTAGCCTTCGGTCTATATGTCTTTGTTGCAAGATATTTCCTATCCATTCACATTGAGGCAGTGAGAGGCCAGTGATTGGAGGGGAGAGAGGAGGAGGAGCTAAGAGAAGTGATGGGCGGAGAGAAGGAGAGAGGGAGGCTCAGTGGACAACAGAGAAGGAGCTGTGGATATCCAGATGGCTTCAGACTATTTCTGCTGTTTTGGAGAGGTTAGAAATATTGGAATAAGACTTTATCATTGTAAATTGGCATTACGAAATTGGGGGTTTCTTATACATAAATATATTTGGTTAACTATTCAAGTTTAAGAGTCATGCTTTACCGGATACTTGGAAGGAGTGGGTACTGGGCAGAAGCGTGGGACTCCCACCGTTTACAAAGTCTATGGAGGGGAGGTACTCATTTTTAATTGTTACCCACTACACGTCTTTACTCGAATTCATTGCAATGAGTCATTGGCCTGGTTCAAGGCCTCTGGCTTCTGCTACACTATTAATATTGGTTGTTCACTGGGACTCCTGTCAGATATCCTGTTCTTGCCCTGTGTCATTGAGCCCCTGGGGCTTTGCATCTGCAGGACCCGGGTCTTTCACATGTTCTAGTGGTTCATAGATGGGGTGTATGCTGGGGTGGGCTGACTCAAAGCTCTGGATCTGGGCTTGAATGGTAGCTGAGTTGGTCATAGAGCTTGGACTATCATTAAAAGCCTGCCTGTCAGATGAGGTGACCTCTGAACATAAGAGAGAGGATTCTGGGACTAGATCTAAAGCCTGAGAATTGAGTAGTCACTCAGGGGATGCATCACACTTTTGACAGATATGTTTAAACATTTGGGGAGATTCTTGCCTCCTGATGGGGTTGCTAATTTAGTGGGTTTTTGGAAATTTTAGAGGGAAGTTTCTAGTTAAAAGGTTACTGCAGGCAGGTTTTTAGGAATAATACCTTGTCCTTGACCCTTCTCTGTTTCTTTCTTCACTTTCACCAGGTTCATAATGAGAGAAAGAAACCTCTCCAATACACACACCCAGTATCGTCATGTTCTACCCAGGCCAGTAGCCAAGCGAACACGTTGGGGACACCTTGGAACCATGAGTCAAAAGATACCTGCTCCTTTGAGTTGTTCTCTCAGGTGCTAATACACTAGGTAGTTATGCAGTGAGAGGCCCTTACGAAATAAGTAGGGAGCAGACAGGGAGTCACTAGGAAGGAACTCTGACACCATGCACGTCTATCTCTGAGACAGGAGAGATGCTTACAACCAGACAAGCAGGAATTTTTGCTCCTTCAACCCCTGGTTCCTCCCCTTTGCCTCCCCCTCCCTGCCTTCCCTCTTCTCTCTCCTCCTTTCCCTTTGAGGGACCAGGGCTGAGGGGTTTATCCAGGCAAGTGTTGCTGACTGTCCAGGGAACGGATTCAGAGCTATCCGTCCAGATCACCATACTTCCTTACCTGAGGCCAGCCAGAAACTCCATGACAGCGTTGTAGTTGCCCATGTTCCAGCAGCATTTGGCCACATGCACCAGATAAGAGAAGACTTCCCGCTTCTCCTCCATGGAGCCTGCCGTGAGGATCAGCCATGTTACCCAGGAGCTCACCTGGAAGATGGATGGCAGACATTCACTGAAGACAGATCCCATATACCAGAAACTATATATAATGTGTGTGTGTGTATACATATTATATATCATAATATATGAATATATACACACATATATATATGATAGTTAAAGAAAAAAATCAATTTGAGACGTGTGATCAAGAAAAAAAGTAAACAAGGAGCTCTAACGGGAAACCCAGATCCATTGCTGCTCTAATACGGCTCCTGAAGAGTCAATATGTCTGCATCTTAATCCCTGTCTTGAAATAAAAAAGCTGAAAAGGGTAACCATAAACTCTCTCTTGATCTACTCATCAAGAATATAGGTCCTTAAGATTATATATATATAAAAAATAGGGCCCTTGGATACTCTTGAAGAGATATGGTTGATGGACATGAAGATTAAAGGCAGTCAATGCATTTAGCCCATACTTTGAAAACATTTATAAAACAAGAAATGTGTGATATCAGGGTGGAGTAAGATGGTTAAGCAAATAGCGGTACCTGTTACTGAAGTTTGACCACCTGATTTTTATCCTGGTTCCCACATGGTAGAAGGAGAGAATAAAATCTCTAACATTATCCTCTGATATTCACATGCCTTCCATGACATAAGCTCATGTGCACAAATGTGCGCACATGCACACACACACACACACACACACACACACACACATAAATAAATAAATAAATAAAATCTTTTAAAAAATGTAGCACCAAACAAAAAATACAAAAAATATTTTGGATCAATTTTCTTCCTTCTAAATTAATTAATTAGTTAATTAACTTTATATCCCTATCTCAGTTTCCCCTCCCTCTTCCCCTCTTCTTCCCTTCTACCTCCCCTCCCCTCCACACACCCTGCCACTCCTCCTGTGTTACTCTTGAGAATAGGGGAGGCCTCCCATAGATATCAGCCTGTCCTGGCATATCAAATTGCAGGAGGACTGGACACATCTTCTCTTATTGAAGCTAGATGAGGCATCGCGGTTGGAGGAAAAGGTCCCACAGGCAGGCAACAGAGTCAGAGACAGCTTCTGCTCCCTCTGCGAGGCCAAGCTACACATCTGTAACATATATGCAGAGGGCCTAGGTCTGTTCCATGCAGTCTCCATGATTCAGTCTCTGGGAGCCCCTGTGGGTCCAGGTCAGTTGAGTCTGTGGGTTTTCTTGTGTTATTCTTGATCACTCTGGTGCCTACAATCCTTCTTCCCCTACTTTCATAGGATTTCACAAGCTTGGAACAATCTCTTACGTACACTAATCAACTATATCCTTCAAATGAAAAAACAACTAGAAGAGTAAAAACTAATGCTTATTATGTGCCAGGAGCCATCCTAAGAACTTTGAGGATGACACCTCACATATTTCTCAACAATAGTTCCGAATCAGGGATGATTAGTACCCCAAGAGGTTTCTGAAGATCCTCAGGCTTGAGCAAAGGCTTGTCTTTAATTTGGGGTTGACATTTGGAGCCTCTATGAATAAACACACCGGGAAATCTCATGTTTGCTAGCTCTAACTCCAGGATTATGTTCTTCTACTATGACTTGTTTTTTGTTTTTTGTTTTTTTTTTCCCTACCAGAGTATCGTTAGTAATTCACATCTACATCCCATTTCTGACATTTGGTACTTAACTGATCTCTTACTGTGGTGTTTGGTCACAGCTGTTCAATTTGAGTTGCTTTCTCCACCATGGCTAACTCATGGGAGGGTGTCCAGTTGTCTCTTGTTGACCATATTAGTTGCAATACAAAATATTAGCAACAGAGCTGAAACCTAAGGAACAACTCTTTCTTCAGTCTGTGCTAGAGTGCTCGAGTGCTGCCTGAAGTGAGCTCATGGTGACCAAGAAATCAGAGGAAATTTGAGTTCAAGGTAGAGGGCACACTGCCCACAAATGGAAATAATAAGAATTAATGATGTTTAGAGGGATGTCCAATGCCAGTTTTTCAGATCTAGAATCTTTGGCTTGCCAGGCTCTGGGTTTGATACCCAGCATCACAACTGAAACAAAAGAAATGAAATAGAAAACAAGAATAAAACAAATCAAGAAACCAAAAGAGTGTATGTTTCAGAGGAGAAATATTCACAAAAAAACTTTCTTATGAGGCCATGATGCTTAAAAACTAGGACTCTCAGCTTAGTATCCCTTCATTCTGATGATGAAGGATGACAGCTTTGTTTTACACATGGTCCCGGGTGAATCCTTTTAAGCCAGTGGTACTCAGCTTGTGGGTTGAGACCCCCTTTGGAGGTTGACTTACCCTTTCACAGGAGTTGCCTAAGATGATTGGCAAATGGAGATATTTACATTACAATTCATTAACAGCAGCAACATTACAGTTGTGAAGTAGGAACTAAACTAATTTTATGGTTGGGTGTCACCACAATGTGAGGAACTGTATTAAAGGATTGAAACATTAGGAAGGCTGAGAACCACTGTTTTAAGCACTCAATTTGGAGCTACACATTTGAAGATAGCAACAGAACGCAACCAAGAAAGTATCCCTCAGATAATTAAAGAAAACTACCATCAGCAAAACCCATCCCAAACTACAATGTATTGGGTAGATGTTCAACACCTTTTTATGCCTCCACAAATGGTGACTAATTTCCGTATATTGAACCATCCCTGCATCCCTGGGATGAAGCCTACTTGATCACGGTGAATGATCATTTTGATGTGTTCTTGAATTCAGTACTGGGCATATACCCAAAAGATGCCCCAACATACAACAAAAACACATGCTCCACTATGTTCATAGCAGCCTTATTGTAATGGCCAGAAGCTGGAAATGACTCAGATGTCCCTCAACAGAATAGATACAGAAAATGTGGTACCTTTACACAATGGAGTACTACTCAGTTATTAAAGAAAATGACTTCATGAAACTTTCAGGCAAATGGATGAAAGTAGAAAATACCATCCTGAATGAGGTGACACAGACACAAAAGAGCACACGTGGCATAAGCTCACTGATAAGTGGTAATTAGCCCAAAAGCTCACAATGCCCATGACACAGCCTACAGATCATATGGAGCTTAGGACGAAGGAAGACCAGGGAATGCATGCTTATAAGGGGGAACAAATAATCACAATAGGTAGAGGGAGGGAAGGACCTGGGTTGGAGAGAGGACAGGGAGGGGGGAAAGGTAGAGGAGGATCAGGTATGGGAAGGGACAGAAGAGAAGCACAGAGGATCAGGAAATTGAATAGAAATATGTAGCAGTAGGGAATGGGGAACTGGGGAAGGCCACTAGAAAGTCCCAGATGCCAGGGAAGCTAGATGCTCCCAGGACCCAAAAGGGATAACATTAGCTGAAATATCCAACAAAGGGGAGATAGAACCTGTAAAGACCATATCCAGTAGATAGGCATGGCCCCCGTTGAGGGATGGGGCCACCCACCAATCTTAACATTTTTAACCCAGAATTGTTCCTGTCCAAAGGAAGGACAGGGACAAAAAATGGAACAGAGACTAAAGAAAGGGCCATCCAGAGACCACCTCACTTAGGAACCAACCCATTTGCAGACTCCAAACCCCAACACGATTGCTGATGCCAAGAAGCATTTGCTGACAGGGACCTGGTATGACTGTTCCCTGAGAGGCCCTTCCAGCACCTGACTAGTACAGATCCAGATACTCATAGCCAACTATCTGGACTGAGCCCAGGGACCCCAGTGGAAGAGCTAGCGGAAGGACTGAAGGAGCTGAAGGGGATTGCAACTCCATAGGAAGAACAACATCAAGTAACGGTACTCCCCAGTGCTCCCAGGGACTAAACCACCAGCCAAAGACATACACGTAGGGACCCTAGGTCCAGTCACATATGTAGCAGAGGATGGCCTTATCTAGCATCGATGGGAGGGGAGGCCCTTGATCCTGTGGAGGCTTGATGCTTCAATGTAGGGGGATGCTAGGGCGGTGAGGCAGGAGTGGGTTAATGGATAGAGAAGCACCCTCATAGAGGCAAAGGGGAGGGTGAGAGGGGATTGGGGGTTTGCGGAAGGAAAACAGAATGGGGACAACATTTGAAATGTAAATAAATAAAATAGCCAATAAAAATAAGAAAACGGTGGCAATGGTGTGGGGTGTGGATTAAACATGACTGCTATATTCTGACAATTGTTGCACTGGAGTAAGAAAGTGCCAATTTCTGTCTGATGTGAGCTAAAGTAAAACCTGTCTTTCCAACATCCAAGAGGCTCTGAGTACGCTCCTCTGTTATCTCCTTGCTCTGGAGGACACTAGCCTCACGCAAAATCCCAACAGACCTGGAAACAGAACTGGAATCAGGCCACTAAGACAAGCTTTTCCTCCATCATCCGAGGAATTCTATGGGATTCTTAGAGCTGAGCTCCCCTGCAGCTACCAGCAACCCTCCTTGCTTGTTCTCCAAGCCTGTTTCCTCACCATGTTAACAGTCTGTTCACGAAACTTTGGCTCTGCTGGACAAGAAGAAATGTTTGCCAACAGAGACTGGTGTGGTTTGGTGCAGCTAGCCAATTCTTCCTTTAGCTTGATTTGTGTTTGATGGACCTTAACTTAGAATGGGAACCAAGACAAACTTTTCTTTACAAGTAGAAATGGGATTCTGAACATTTAAAACGGTTCTTCAGAGTCACCCAGCTCCTGCCTGTGACCACTGTCTGGCCGAGTCCTGTGGCTTTCGGGCAGTGTTGAAAGTCCCTGGAACTATTCTGACTATTCCTACCAGGCAGTGAATGGAAAGGGTTAACTCTTACCCAGGAGGAGAGGCAGAACCCACCCCTTCTTTGTGTCTCAATCCTGGTCATGCACACAGATTTATTTCCTATCAGTCAAATCATTTCCCATACACTTTCCCACATGCTAGGGAAAAAATAGCATTACTGTATTTCACATGGAAACATAATTTAAACCAACTGTTCCATCCCTGAGTCCCCAGGGCCCTGGTTGTTGAGATTATATAAGCACTGTTATCATAAACACACTCTCTCTCTCTCTCTCTCTCTCTCTCTCTCTCTCTCTCTCTCTCTCTCTCTCTCTCTCTCTCACACACACACACACACACACACACCCCACATAGCTTACAAACTGCAAGGCAATTCTTATGATGACATAGCATATTTATAATTTTATTGGGGCTAAGTGATAAGAATGTTACCAATGAAGCAAAATAAATGATTATAAAAAAACCAGACAAAAATTTTTGGTGGTATCAAATGTAGCCCACAACATCAACGGCAGTTACATTTACCAAGGAGAGATGAAGGGTGCTACCAGCTCAGAAAAAGGTTCACGATACTAGTCACAAAGGAAAACACCAAAACACATACAGTACGATTGCTCTACTATAAGGAACAGGAGTGTTACCCATAGCAGATTATTTTGCTTCATATCAATGGTCAGCATGAATAAGCAGAGAATCAGATTTTTGGATCAATTCATATATATATAAAATACGTGTATGTATATATAAATACATATATGTATATATATATGTGTGTATATATATGTATATATGATTTGTTGATTGAATATTTATATGTACCTGTCTGTGAGAGTTTCTGTGTGAGAGTAGGCACAAGATAGATCCTGGGAGCTAGAGTTAACAGAACTCCAGTACTCGCACATGATTATGCAAAAACCACTCCCCACCACTAAGCCATCTCTCCAGCCCCTCAGTTTAAGAGCTTATTCCTGAACGTTTGTGTTTACTCTGATGATCCTAACCCATGGATCAGGACTACAGCCTAAAGCTTCCCTACAATTGCTCCTTTCCAAATACAGCCCTCCCTTCCTCCCTCCCTCCTCCCTCCTTCCTGCTTCCCTCCCTTCCTCCCTCTCTCCCTTCCTTCCTCCCTTCCAACCTTCTTTTCCTCTAATCCTGGAGAGTGAATTCAGAGCTTTGCATATGCTAGAGCAGCCCTCTACCATTAGCTTACATCCGTGGCCGTTCTTTATTGCTAGATAGGGTCCCAGTAAGTTGTCTAAGCTGTCCTTGAACTTACAATCCTTATGCCTCAACCTTCCCAGTGGGTATAACTATAGTGGTATGCCAGCTTGTGCAACATCATTTTTGTCATTCCCATCCTTATCTTGTAAGCCTCGCCAGACTGAACATCTTACTCTCTCTTCCCACACCAAGTACCATGTTGTTACATCATAAGAGCTTCAGTCAGGAAGGAATGTTCTTGCAGCATTCAAAGTGATCTTTCCTTGGTCCATTTTGTCTTGTCTGTGTCTTCTATACAGTAAGATATTTCTCTTGGCCATAGACTCAAGTCCATTCTCCAGCTTTATCTTGAATTTCATGCCCTTACATTTAGAGTTCAACCAGGTTTCTGTCCATTTCAGGGAACTTGGGGTGCTACTCCTCCTATGGAAGGCTCTCTCACACCCAACTTATTAGCTCATTTCTACTTATCCTTTAGGAAGAACTTCCCCTAGATCTGCCATCAAGCTCTTACCTCTTTAAGACTCATACCTCAGAAGGGCTCTCACTGTCCCTTGTTCAGCTGTGCTCCCTCTAGTGAGAAGTCGGTGAGCGGTGAGTAGAGAGGACATGATTGCCCACAGGCTAGTTTCTAGATCATTCATCCCCTGTAGACCCATGCCTCTCACGTTCAATGACCAAATGGTCCCAAGCCCATTTCCAGGTCCATGAATACCTTTTATGTGTCTCAGTCTTTCTGACTGACTGTAAACCATAAGGGGCCATGAGGTGGCAGTGGAGTATGGACAGACTTGAACTAGAGATCTGAAATGTTTATTTACTGGTACATAAATCAAGATGGGAAGAGGCCAATAATTTAGACCTTTTTTGTCCTGTGCCTCGGACCCCAGAAGGAAGGGGTAAGACTCCCTATAGGAACCTGACAAAAATCACCACTGTTTTGAAGGCATCACTGACTTCCCTTTTGGATTATGTGTAGGTGCTTATGGACCTGGAAATGGGCTTGTGACTAGTTGGTCATTGAACGTGGAGGTATGGATCTAGGGAGGATGAATGATCTAGAAAGGAGCCGGTGCCCCATATCATGCTGACCCCAGCACACATTTGGTGTTGTGTTCCCATGAAGGCAGATGTTAAGCCTGCTGTATTTACAGTAAGTAGAATGTCAGTGCCTGGCTGTTATCTACCATCTGAAAGTCTAATGAGATGAAGCAAGTAGAGGGACAAATGAATGACACACACTTCTTTTGGGAAGGCATTCTCTGGATCACCTGGCACTTTCCACTCAGTTCCTTCCTGTTCTCTTTGACTGAATGTAGGACCCTACAGCCACAGTTGTACTGCACTGATTCCTTACTGCATGCACGTACATCTAGTTTATTTTTATTATGTTTGTGTGCCTGACTTTCACATGAGTCTGCTCTGTCTATCTCGGCAGACCCTGAGTTCTCAAGGATAGAGACCATCATTCCCACATTTTCAGGATGGGGATGCTTGGTGCTTCTGGCCAACAGAGGGACCATCCAGAGTCCCAGGAGGCCATGGGTAGAGAGGATTCTCAGAGCTCAGGAATTATATTTGGGAAAAGCCTAAGCACTTCCTATTGCTGTTCCCAGGTCCAGAAAAAGGAAACAGATTAATTTCTGCCAAAACTTTTTTTAACGTGCCAGTATAAATGTAGTCAGAAGGACCTTTCACAATGGGTATCTGGTCACTCTAATGGCACAGGCTGGGCTCAGGTGGTCAAATATATAGAAGTCAATGAAAGTCAGACAAAGTTGCTTCCCAGTAGCTAAGCTGTATAGAGAGTATACTCATTACTGCCCTAGACAGACTGAGGGAGCCCACACATGTCACTGCTACGCAAAGGTGGGACACTCACGTGGGTGTCACTGATGATGATAATGTCTGTTCAAATGTGGATCCAAGGCCTCACCCAGACTTAGAAGTCAGGCCCTCTAAGGTCAGGGAAGGGTCTGAAAAATCTGCATCTTCAGATAAACTCTCTGGAGATTCCTAACTGTGCCAGAGTCTGAGAATGAGTACAGGTGTCCAGTGTCCTTTGTGGGCACTCTGGGGTGCTGAGTAGCGCTCCAGCACAGCGCCTGTGACATAGTCTCATACTTCACACCAGATGCTCTGGCCTCCTCATTGTCCTAAGTACCTGGGTCCACTGGGAAATAGGAAGAAGAAGCCAGAGGGAAGCAGCAAGGAGCGGGAGTGGATATCAGACATCCGAGGTGAACAGAGCTGCACCTGACCTCCAGTTCCACTGCTTTTTCTAGTCTCGGGGGTAAGTGCCTAGCCACTCTGAACCTCAGTTCCCTCCTCAGTAAAATGGGCACAACATTCATCTCATAAAGTTACTATGAGAGTGAAATGGCCTTTTGTGTGTAGAGAGGCGCTGGGCAGATGTTTTCTGGGTGACCATGGCAGCGGCGGCTGCTATGGCTACGATTAACCTTGTTATGTGAGTGATGGAGTGGCTGAACTCCAGATATAGACCTCAGAGACCCAGAAGGAAGAATTGCTAAGTCTCATATCTTAACTACAGACCTTCTGGCCAGACCAGAAGAATCCTTGAGCACCCTGATTCTTTCCTAACAGGATAACTCTCAGGTTAACTTTTCTTTCCTCATCAGGAACAAAATGGAATTTGAAAGTTATAAGTTACCTTATCTCACTTGTTTAGATTCCTAGACCCAGCCATGCCTGAAACTCTGCAACTACTCCATATATGAGCAGTTTTTAATTGAGTTGTTGCTAAAACACAACTGGAAACAAATCCCTACATGTTATTGCTTGTTTGTTTAAGTTAATTCTCCCTCTTCTAATAAATACCTGCTATGTGCACCATGCTGGACCACAGTAAACAACACTAGATCTTGAGGACTTGTGGAAGAAAAAAAATCACAAATAATGAATTAAATAACATTTCACTGGATTAGTACAAGGTCCCACTTTCATTAACTGCATCTCTGGAAGTCTGGTTTTTCTACCTGTGCTGGGTCCCAGTTGACCTGTAATGGTTTGAATGGAAATGGCCCCCTCGAAAGGATTAGGGCTTGTGGCCTTGTTGGTGTAGGTAGGTGTAGCCTTGTTGGAGTAGGCAGGGCCTTGTTGGAGGACATGTGTCACAGAGTGGGAGTGTGGTAGAACAGGTTGGGGGAAGTTTGAGATTTCAGAAGCTCGAGCCAGGCCCAGTGCCTCACTCTGTTCTGTTGCTTTCTGAACCTGATGTTTCTTCTCCAGTACCATGTCTGCCTGTGTGCCAGCCACCATGCTTCCTGGCATAAAAAGGGACTAAACCTCTGAACTGTAAGCCAGGCCCAATTAAATGATTTTCTTTGTAAGATAAGAGTTGCCTTGGTCATGGTGTTTCTTCACAGCAATAAGACCCTAACTAAGATGTCTCACAAGGCTGTTCACATCTCTGTCAGCATCTTTTTTTCCACATATTCTGCACAACTGTGCACTTGCTGGGAACTGTTTGAGGCATTTGGGCAGGAGGGCCTGGAGTGAACAGAAGAATCATCAGGTTGCATATTTTTTCCAGCAACTAGGCCAGCTGTGTGCTTGTCCATTTTCTCCGTACTATTAACTTCCCAGAGGGTAAGAGCACATTCTGGCCATGTTCCTACTGCTGGAAGAATCTCTTGTCCATAGTTAGCAAAGCACAGTTGTTTATCCCTGAATTCTTCAGCTATAAATTCCTTAAATGCTTGGAAATTGGGTCTGCATCCACAGTTACTTAGTGATTTGATATCAACTACTGAACATATTCTTACTGTGATACCCAAGCATCATTTTTTAATGAGGCAGACTTCTGAGAATTCCTAGCAACACTGAGGCAACATTAAGTCTTCCCTCTTGCCACAGCCAGTCAAATTTATGGGTCGTTCAGTCTGAAGCTAAACATTGAAATGGACTTCAAAAAATAAGACTTGTCTCATACATACCTTATTTTATAGAAGTATGTATTGATCAGAGCCAGGAACCTTCAAAGGTTCCCTTTGCTCTATCACAAAGCTACATCCCCAGAGTCTCTTTAGATTTAAAGATAATTATAAGAATAATAGGTTAGATGTATTAGACATGTATTCATGAAAAGCACATTTCCTCTATTTCCCCAGCCCTGCAAGCTGATACTAATATTGTTCCCATTTTAAGATGAGGAACCCAATGTTCAGAATGGCTTCACAAGTATGCCTTATGAACTTGGAAAACAACAAAATGAAAGATGTGTTTTTAAACTGCCAGGCTCTGATACTTTCCTTCTTTCTTATAGGAATTAACAGTGAATTATTTATAGCTTTGAACCTTGGAAAGCCATTCTGAGCTCATGGCTTAAAAAACGCCCCTTAGCAACGACATTAAGCTACAAGGTCTGAGAAATGCAGCTGGCTAGATCTCATTCAGAAACAGAATGCCTGTGTTCTGAAGGTACAGGGATTGGGACACTTGGTCCTGCTGGTTGCTCATTAATGATCAATTCAGTCACCCTTCTATCTCTGATCTCACAGGGCAGGGACTCCCCTAGTTCCAGAATGTTGAAGAGGAAAGAATGAGTGAAAGAAAGAGTGTGAGAGAGGGCAGCCTGAAACTCCCTCCCAGAGTCATGACTCAAAGAGCTCAGGCTGGCTCTGTCATTGTCTCTCTTTTTATATATATATATAGTAAAAAAAGCAAGAGAGGTTCAGTCATAGAACTTGTAAGCATCAGAGGTGGGGTCAGCCCAGGCAGGCCTGCCCCAAGGGCTCCCTATGCCAAACTTTGCTGGTCTGAGTTGCTTCTTGAACTCCAGTGCTACATGGGTGTTGATCTTGAATCTCTTTGCTTTATCCTTCCCATAGATACCGTTCTTCACTCAGGTATGTCCTGCCTACCATCTCTGTAGCCAGACTCAAACATCCATTTCTAGTTCTGAATATAGAAGAGTGAACTAGATATATCTATTGGGAGACCTTGAAGCCTCCTCACACCCATCTTCTCTCCAGTCCCTGACTCTTTCACCTCCATCCTTCCATCCAGTAGGTTTCCAGTAGTCCGAATACCATCTCCTCTAGGAAGCCCACCCAGATTCACAGAGAGTTCAGAGGCCCTCTGTGCTAACGTAACTTACTGATGCACAGTGACCGTGAGCCCTCAGGGGAGCAGGAACTTCCTGAAGCAGGATTACTTGACTCATGCCTCCCAGCACAGGTCTGACATGAGGGGTAGGTGCTCACAAACATCTCATTTTGTGTTAGGCATGAAGCACAACAGTTGACTCTCATTAGTGTTGCTCCTCTCAGAAGACACCTCATACACTTGGGCAGGTCACAGCACTGGTAGCTGTGGTACAAAAAGTGAGGCAAGGCTATTGACCCTGACCCCAGACCTATCACAATCAATCACCTATCACAATCACCTATCACAATCACCTATCACAATCACCCAAGTCCTAATATAATCACCCATCAGCTTGCTTCTTACCACCCCCTTCCCCCCTAAAATAAAACTAGCATTGGGGAAATGCATCCAGGGAGTCAAGACACAGCACACTTATGGATAATTTGGACCATCCTAGAAGATTCTATTTCCCTGAGATACTTCAGTATTAGAGAATGATGGTTGTGGAAGACATCTCATTTTTTTTCTGGAATGGCTTTGGTGCATTCCTTCAAAGGTTCCCTGGCTGAGTCTCTCAGTTGGAGAAACTATGGGCCAGGGGCTAAGCTTCCTGGGAAAAGGGAATGAGTGAAATTTGTCTGTCAGGAGTACCGAGAAGGACCAGGGGCTTTGGAGCTGTGTTGTGAATCTTGCTGAGCCGCAGTGTAGGTGAACACTGGCCATAGGGAAGTGAAAGGTAGTCCAGAAAGTCATTACTTGGCCTGGTATGAGATACAAACTTTCAGCTTCTGCTGTGCAGATGTTGAGCAGGGAGCTGGGGGCTGTGCCTCAACCAACACCAACACACAGTCAGAAGGGGGAGACAGAGGAACAACACTGTGTGCAGATGTTGGCAGATGTTCCCCTCAGATCTGTGGGAAGAAACAAATGACACGGACATTTCCCAGAGATCAATTACCTCCTGTCCCTGCTAGACATGGGGATCTGTTCTAGACCACTGAGAAGAGCAGTCAGCTTGTTCGGTACATGTACAAAGGGTGATCTGGACACCATTCGCTGGGGAGAACGAATGTGATGAAGAGAATCCCAGCCTCTTTGCTTCTCTTCCCATAGGCACAGAACCTGTGCAGGAGATAGGACGTTGTGCCAGATGGCAAAACAAAAAACCCAGAAAGGTTCATTTCTTGGCTCTGCCTCTCCTTATGGAGTAAGCTTTCTAATTACCCTGAGATCCAAATTCTTCACCTATAAACTAGGCACAATCAAATGCCCTCTATTTTAATGGGTGGTGATGAATAAAAAGATAGTCTGTGAAAAGGCACATCCAGTGCACAGAGCCAAGGGCGTCTCAATAAATGCCAACCAGTACTGATAATTAAAAATAACAAGTGATTTCCTCTTCACATTGTAGACCTTTTGGAACACTGAGACTTTTTTATTTTTATTACCATTGCAGATTCACTCCTCCCAAGATTAAGAGCCTCCAGGAGAATGACTCATCCTTTCTCTTAAAGAGGTTGGGAAAGAGGAAGTAAAGGGAGGCAGGAAGAGGGAAGGAAAAAGTCTACCAGTTATGGTTAGGTAGATAGATGACTCAGTGGTTAAAATGCCTGTTACTCAAGCTTGAGGACAGGAGTTCGGATCCCCAGAACCCATGTAAAAAGCCAGGGGTTGGGAGTACATGCCTATACACTAGTGATTGGGGAGGGGAGAGGCAGAGACAGGCAGATCCCTTGTAGTTCACTGGCCAGCCATTCTAGCCTAACTGATGGGTTTCACGTTCAGTGAGAAACTCTGTCTCAAATAATAAAGTTGGAGAGCTGGCCAGATGGTTCAGTGGGTAAAGGCATTTGCTGACAAGTCTGACAACTTGAGTTTGATCCCTGGGACCCACATGTTAGGAGAGAATTGACACCTATAAGTTGTCCTCCGACCTCAACAGGAGTACCTTGGCACAAGACTACACACACACATATATAAACAAATGTGGTGGATTTTTTTTTTGTTTGTTTTGTTGGTTAGTTTTTAAAGGTAAAGAATAATCAAGAAAAGACACCAGACATCAAAGTTTGACCTCCATGAATGAACACACACACACATACACACACACACACACACACACACACACACACAAGTACATATACTACACATTCTTCTCCCAACGCCCCAACTTAGATTCACTCCTAAAAGTTAAGTTTGATGGCTACCATATTAGTAATGGCCAGAGTACAGCTGGAACTAAGGTCTCTTTCTCTCCCACCCACCCCCATCCCTCACTCACACACACAAGAAAATAAACTTAAAATTTCCCCAAGTTGTTCAGGTAGTAGGTGCTTGGTTAATATCCCAGCAGCTGTTATCCCATCCTGCTCTGAAGACCCCAAACAGATGTAATGTTTCCCAAACAATGCTCCAGGGCACATACTCTACCAGATGTTCCATATTTTGTGGAGAAGTGTCTGTGGCCGTGTAAGTTCAGGAAACACTGGGATTAGAACAAGATTTTTTTTTCCGGCAGGATTTCTTGGAACTTTTAATATGCTGATGAAGGGGAGGTTAGTTGTGTGTCCCTTGTTCCTGTGGCTGTGTGTTTTTTTCTTCTAGGAGCTGGAAGAGCTTGGAATGTGGGCCTTGGGTCTCTCTGAACCCCTTGCACCCAGTGTGGACACAGCCCAGGGCTCCTGCCCACTGGCAGTCTTAAAGATCTGATACCTGCTTCTGGCCTCCTGAAAACATTTTTCTTCATCACTAGAAAACTGTCTGGGGCGGGGGAGCTGTAAGAGGTTGGGAAGTCAGGAAGGGCAGCATGGCCTTTTATGATCGGTGCTATAGATTTAGAATCAGTGTGTTACTGGGAACATTTTAAATCCAAGACACAAAGGAAGATTTTCCTTATAATTCAAAGTGAGGAGGCTGAGGCACACAGGCTGCTGTCATTCTGTAGTCAAGGCAACCATGAGGCAATTACACAGAAAACAGACCAGATCTTACCAGGGTCTATGATATAGCAACTACTCAGCAAGGACTTTAGAATGCTGCAGTTTTAAAAGGCCTTAGATGATCTTCTTCTTCTTCTTCTTCTTCTTCTTCTTCTTCTTCTTCTTCTTCTTCTTCTTCTTCTTCTTCTTCTTCTTCTTCTTCTTCTCCTTCTCCTCCTCCTCCTCCTCCTCCTCCTCCTCCTCCTCCTCCTCCTCCTCCTTCTTCTTCTTCTTCTTCTTCTTCTTCTTCTTCTTCTTCTTCTTCTTCTTCTTCCTCTTCCTCCTCCTCCTCCTCCTCCTCTTCTTCTTCTTCTTCCTATTCCTCTTCCTCCTCCCTCCCTCCCCTCCCCCTCTCTTTCCTTTTTTCTTTCTTCCTTCCCCCTCTCTTCTCCTCCTTCCTTTCTTCTTTCTTTCCTTCTTTTCTTTTCTTTTTTGTTGTTGATAGACAAACAGAAAAAAGAACATTAAGTGTCTTACAAAGGTCACTTAGCAAGCGTAGTGCTGGGCTAGACTCCAGGTCTTCTGATCGCTGAACATCTTATAGGTATAACCTGCTCGATTTCTGTGTGAAGAAGCTCTGATGCACTTGCCCTCCTTCTGTGAGTCCTTAGATATAGGCTCATCTGGGAGAAGTGGTGCTTGTCAGGAAGGTCTGATGGCGAGAGAACTGATGAGAGGTTGAGAATGGCTGCAACCGCTACAGATAACCAACTTAGGTTAGGGGCAGTGCCTGGGCAAAAGGTGAGGACAACGGGCAATAAAAACCATGCTCTGATCAGGACCTGCCAGGACACAGCTTTCAACAGTCTGGTGGTGGTGGTGGTGGCGGTGGTGGTGGAGGTGGTGGTGGTGGTGGAGGTGTGTGTGTGTGTGTGTCTGTAGTGTGGGTGCCTCCAAGAGGTAGCTTTGACACCAGACCTGTCTGCACAACTTCAAATATGCTGGGGCTTCGACTTCTGCCTCTAGCTCCAGCCAGAGAGGAAAGTCAGCTGCACCCTGCACACTGGGCTATGGGAGGAAGAGGGCGAGGGAGGGTGGAGGTAGGACCTTTCTTGAAGGGAACTCCACGAAAAACAGGAAAGAATTAATGATGCTGCCACCGTTTGTCTAATTACGCATGGTAGAGAAGGAAGCGACCAAAGGGTTCCCCCATGCTTCCACAAGGGGAGGAAGGCAGCAGCAAGAAGCCCTGAGAACCTTCTGGGCAGGATCTGCTTCAAAATGGGAGGGCACAGCTGTCAGCACCCACAGTGAATTAGGGGCTCAATAGGCATAACCAAGGTTAAGAGCTGCAGAGATTCAAAGCCTTGGCCCTAGGAAGACTGACAGGAGGTTCAGACCCAAAGAGGAAAGGGATTTGTGTTGGAGACTGGGGCCCTCAGATGCAGGATTAAAAGGGATCAGTGGAAGCCTGCTTGTTCTCTTCAGGGCAGTCAATCAGAGGTTAGAGACTTGCTGACAGGTCCTGTGACAGTGACAGATCTCCTGGGGCAGGGCAGGGCTGTCTACAGTGATGGGCAATGTAAAGGTTTTACATATCCTCACAACAAAGTATGGAGGAACCAAACACCAGCCAAGCTTTCCTTATAGAGAGGGGTAAACGTTAGCCTCAGAGATAAAGTATTTTATATCTGGTTCAGGTAATCACTTTGAAGAAATATTTTCATGGAAATGTTTAGATGACAGAAACAGACAGATAGACAAACAAACAAATACTACATTGAAATATTATAAGATGAAATCAATTACAACAAAACAAAACAAAATCCTTCATGCCAAACACAAACTATTAAAGGTTGCAGTCTTGGCTTGCTGACTTGGACAGATGCTCTGTACCAGGTGCAGCGAGGAATCCAGGGGTGCTGGCTCAGCTCGAGCCTTTACTAAACATGCAATGCATATTCTTAGTCCCCTTCCCTTAGTCTTCAGTTTAAAGGTTGGTTATGAGTAACAGGCTTAAAGGAAACAATATAAAAGCACTTTCTATCCTTAAAAAACCAAGAAGAAGTTTAGCCAATTTTGTTAATATTAATAACTGCATAGTCAAGAATTTCTAACTGAGGCATTTGGATTGGTGAGGCAGCTACAAGTCATGTGCTGTTTCTTTACATTTGTAAAGGACAACTTTCAAGGGGGTTTATTCCATACCCCTTGCTGGCTGTGTAGTGTCCTTCCTAACTCTCTGCTAGACAACATCATTTTTATACTCAGGCATTGGATATGCCTACATTATACTTAGCCCAGGTTTCAGAGTCTACATTTTTATATTTTTTCCTGAAGCGGGGAAAGAATCTAACAATAAAGGATACTGCTTTTAGGTCCAAGAGACACCACAGGCAAATTTATAGGTGTAAAGAAGCAAACAAAAGCAAGACTTGCTATTGGTTCATGAGAGTTAGGTATATAAAAAGAAAACTTCTGAAAATTGCATATTTTCATAAAAAGCTAACAAAGAAATGTCTTTCTCTTTCCTCCTATTTTCTAAGCGTTTGGCAATGTAGTAAAAATGTAAATGTTTAGTTAAACATTTTGCAGAGACAAAATTGGTATATCTAGATTTTTTAGCCTTTAAACTACAAATAAGTAGATCCAGCCTTCTATTAAATATATCCAACACCTGCGGCGTATAAAATCTGGCCTAAATTTCCTAAAAAAATCACTGGACCTGTCTAGTATTTTAATGATAAAACCCAGATGTTCTGGTTTACATGCCCTGGAAGAAAAGAAACACACAACCTTACAACGAACACTCACCACTGTAAATCTGATTAAATTCTATGCCAAACATGGATTGGAAAGAGAATGATGTTTGAACAAACAATCCTTTAAAAAGTACTTTTCAAATCCACTTAAATGTTCTAGAAAACTCCTGAAATGTGAGCCAGCAGTATTTACCTACATTCCATGACTGCATTGCAGCATTAACTTGGGGTCATGGACTGGTGCTCAAAGCAGGAATCATGGTGACATAATTAGTATGCAGCTTTCTAATCTGTGTTCTGAAGTCTGAGTAGAATGGCTTTGGATACTTTCACAAATGGCAATGCCATCTGGAGACTAGGGATTCTTAAATGTAGCACAAAATCAAACCATTTGGGAAATATATTAAAAAAAAACCCAAGTTCATACTCCACACTGTAGAGTATGCAGTTTTGCAATCTAGTTCAACAGGTTGGGAAAAGGGAGTAGACATTGTCTTGATAAAGGTTTTCTGAGTTATTCTGATAAAGATAGGAATCTGTGTGTAGGGCCTTGGACCTAAGTGCAGACAGGGACAGGAGTGGTTGAGGGTCTTGTTCAAATGAAAATCATGACTCCTCAGAGAGTGAGATGTGTGCAGAGGAGGAATCCACATTTGCAGTGAGATCCCAGATGCTGCTACTTATTTGCATTTTGTTCTCAGGTCTCTTTGGTTTCTTCCATCCTAAAGCTGCCATTGTCCCCTCAGTCTCATGTCCTCATGTAATTTTAAAGTCTACAGACCTTTCATTCTGTTGGATGGTTGTCTGCCTGTTCTGTCTGACGTTCCTCATGAGCAGATGTAGATGATGTCCTGTTGTTGGGAAAGTGGTGGACGAGACTGGGCTCTGCTTACTGCATCATCCAAGACAACACACAACAGAGGGCAGGTGACAAAGACCATTTTCAGTTGGAGATAGGAATCTTCATTATCTGATCAGGTCTTACTCAATACACATCAATCTCTGTGGTTTTGCAACTTATCATGTCTCCACCTACTTAAAATGTAAGCTCCACAAGGGTCAGAATTTTGCTTGGCTTTTACTACAGGATCCCTGGAGCCTAAAACAACACATAACACCCCATCCATTTCTGGATGAATGACTGAATGAACAAATGGAGGTATTGGAGGTGCTCCCTCAAAAAGTTACCGCAAGTGCTGGCTGGCTGAGGAACATAGAAAGGGCTTGTGTTTCCAATTGGGCTGGATCAGAATAGTCATCTTTGGCAGCCTGCCTCTGAAATGTTATTCTAGTTGACAGGGACCCAAAGGTACACTTCGGGCTGCTCATCTTGAAAAGGGTGTAGGGGTGCTGCCCTAACCAGAGTAAAGAGTTTTAAAGAAGGTTTGTTTCCTAGATGAGGTGGCCAGGTAGCATCTACTACCAGACTTTTTCTATGCCCTTTCTTTAGTCATTCAACCATCCATGGAATAACATTGAAGTGTCAAGACTGGTCTATGCTTCATGTGTTAAACAGACGTTATCAAATATTTTTCCATGCAATGATCCTTAATCTCATTCTCTTCCCTTGCCCCATCACCAGGCCCTGGATTTAAATTTTATCATAGGAAGTAATGTATGCTTACAAAAAAATCCAACAATATAACATCTCCTACAGTAGGAAATGAAGTCTCCTTCTTTCTCACCTTACTATGGGTCACCATAAAACCTCAGCTCCTTGGCTTCGAAACAACAGTGGCCTGGAAACTAGAGAGCTGGTGGGAGGGATGACTTTTACAAATCTGGATTGCTTTAGGATGCAAAAGGGCTTGTCAGGAATATCAATATTAAACTCTCTGTAGCGTATTGCACTTGACGAGACTCTGGCTAATGCATATGGAATTCCAGGAAGATGCTCTAAGGTTCAGGCCAGGCATCCATTCCCGAGATTCCCGAGGCCTCATCTCTTGGCCAAGACTGTCTGTGAGCAGCATACCTTGGCAGATCTGTATGAGTACATCTGAGTACTTAGAGTCATGTTTTGGATACATCCTCTACTAAGGCTCAGTATAAGACACAGTCCAACGGAGATTCGAGCTGCAAACACTTCTGCCTGGAAGATGCCTTCCATAGCCACAGGGCATACATCTCTGGGACCTCTATGAGGCATTGTGGATTTTCTGATGTGGCTTGCTTCTTTGCCCCCTTTCTGTCTTTCCTTTCTTTTCCTTCCTTTCTTTTTCTGATGAGAACATTACACATCATCTTACTTTTTTTGCCTAGGTTTTCAGGAAGCTCTGACTAACTCTGTAGTCAGTGGCATCTATTTTTTTTCCTTTTCAAGATTCTAGTCCTTTTTACCCTACGACTCTTGAGAGCTTCCTTAAAGTACCTTTTCCGCCTTTGCAAGTAAAAGGAAACATAAATAAGACACCAACAGTTTGGTGTTGCCATTTTATTATTTATTGGAAAGAAAAGTAAGGGCCAATAAAGCTCCCTTTGCTAAAGGGAAAAACAGCTGGTTTAGTGGAAGGACTTAGACAAAGATCTGAGGCTTCTTGTTCTTCCCACTCCATGAAACTATTTCAAACTAGGGACTAATAAGTCTTCTGCCTTCACGTACTGTGACAAGTCACTAAGCTTGTTTTGCTCTTTGCTCTGGGAAGGGCAGCCAAATATGGGCCCAAGGGCTCTTCTCTCCATCACCACCACTAGCACAGAGGAACGACAGTCCAGGAAGGAGAAAGACACACCCTCACATCTTTGCCTTATTCTGTTGCTTTTTGTTTGCTCTCTGTCTTCAATTTCTATTTTGAAATAGAAATGTCATGTCTATGTCAACGAGACAAACCTTGCACCTTGGTCCTTCTTTCTGCCTCTACCTCTTGTATGCTGGGGTGGAAACATCACATTCAGATTTTGAGGATTAAACCAAGAGCTTGCAAGCTAGGCAAATGCTCTACTAACTGAGCTACACCCATAGCCTGTTTATATCTATTTGTTTATATTTATGAAGGCCCAGATCTAGAAACTTAGCAAGTCCACATGGGGCTTTAGGTATAATTAAGATGCCGTAGATCAAGCAGCTTTAGGAATCAAGGTGTTCCTGCTCATTATATTTTATTCCAGAAGTGTGGTAGGGCTCATCAGAAACTAAGAAGCAAAAAGTTCATTCTAACCAGAAGAACTCTATATCGTATTTAGAGGCTGGGTTAGCAAATCAGCATTACAGATGTGCTTAGTATGTATAAAACTCTTGGTTCAACCTCTAGAACCACAAACACATGCACACAAAGGTAGGTTAGGCTACCAAATCACCTATAAACAATTAATTCCATATAAGACAGCAATTTCGACCTAGAACTGCAATAGGAAGTAAATATTCCCATTTGTCTCTTCATGTTTTGCTGTATAGAAAAATATGTCAAATGATAAAGGAGTCCAGGAGAGATGCTGGTGTAGATAAATATTCAGGATAGATGGATGGGAGCTCATAACATGCTGTAGAAAAGAGGGTCACTGCTGTGAGCAGAGCATGTGACAGAGCCATAATCCACCTGAAGTGTCACTCTGTGTGGGCGCTCTGGAGGCGCACATACTACACTGACTCCAGTAATTGCTTTGCCAGATATGTCTGGGGAGTTCTTCAACATTCCATCTGCAATATGGGAATAACTCTAGCTGGGATTAGGAGGAGGACGTGGCAGGGTTTCACAGAGTGGTGAAGCATACAGCACAGTACGAGCTCTAAGCATTTAATGATTTGTAGTCAGTATGGCTGTGAGTCAAGTTAGTGCCACTACCGTAGACCACTAAATCTATTTCATTTTACCAACGAGGCAAGAATCACAAAGAGAAGGCTGAAGGAGAGAGGAGGTAGTGAAGGTGCTAACGAGGTGCAGCAAACAGATGTGACTCCCCGAGTCAGGCTGCTTTGGAGGTGAGGTGTCAGCCTGCCGCTCAGATGGGACAGTTGTCGTTAAACAAGTCAGCGGATGAATGTCACAACAGCAGCCTACTTCTGCTGTGCCTATACCAGGCTTTCCTCACAATGTCACCAAGTATAAATGGCCAACTGAACATAGGTTTGGCCACATGACCTAGAGAGGAATACTGGGTACAGATTCCAAGTGCCAACCAAGAGAAGAAACTGAACAAGAGGGGTGTGAGGTGAAGGAGATTTTGGGAGAGTCCCAGCTTCTACAGGATGGTGGTGGTAGAATTCTTAACTCACAGACCCCTCTAGGTCTGAATGTAACACATGTTGTCAGAATCTTTCTTATAGGAAGCATGGTAGAAAGCAAGGGATGGATATTTTGCTACATGGGATGTAATGGTATCACTTATATCTTGGCCAACAGGGTCAGAGTGCTTGCGGTCAGAAATTAAGTTGGTAAAAGGTCCAGGTGTTTATTGTGTAGACCAGTTCTACACACAGCAGTCGTATTAAACAAGTATTAAACAGTCGTATTAAACAACATTTACAAGGTGATGTCATTTGGTCTAATTCATTAAGGTGAAAGGGAATACTAAGCAACATTTGAAACAACACACTAAAGCTGGATTTTGTCTTTAACTCGGCAGAAAGACAAACCTTTGGTTTCATGCCTGATGCTTGAAATAATGATCTCCTGTCTTTAAAAAAAGATTCCTCTTTCTTTCTTTCTTTCAGTTTTAGAAACAGACGGACCCTTTGATACCTACAATCATTTTTTTCTTTGTGTATCTTAGGGAGGAGCAATAAAATGCTCATAATAAATATTTCATGTAAGGCTCATTAAGTTCAAAACCCAGCAGACTTCAACGAACATATCTTCTCAAAACTTTCAAGATTAAACTGAAATTCCTCCGAGGGGATTATCAGTGGGGTGAAATGTTTAAAATAAAGGTTTTCCTATTTCCCTTCATTTTATACTCTAGGCTATTCCTGGTTCCTGGCTTTGCTTCAGTTTGCTCCAGTTTTGACCACAGGGAGTTCTGCCACCTGTCTGCTGTGTCCCTTTGAGTGTCCCACCACTGCGTTTCAGTGTGAGCACTTCCTTACTGTCTGCTCCGTCCAGAGGCTCCAAGCTCATTTTGAATCTTATGTGTCTCAGTACCAGATTCAGCTTTTCTTGAAGAGCTTAGGTTCCTTACTTTAGAGAATGGTGTTAGGAACTTGGCTAGGTATGCCCACAGTCCTGTGTTAGCTGTTTCTATGCCTTCTTGGATCCATGCATATACTAAAAGATCTACAAGCGTTTCTATAGGTCACCATCTCTATGACATACTAAGCAAGAATTCTTTATGCTGCGAAGGAAATAGCTTTCAGCTTGCTTACTTCTTCCTTGTTTCTGGCTCAATAATGGGAAAAGTAAATTTCTAATTTGAAAGAGGTTGAAATTGAATCTTTAGCTCTGTTTCCTTACCCATGCCTCCCACCCCACCACAGCTACCCATGTAGCAGCCTCCTACTGGCACTGAACGAGGATTCTAGATGCCCGCCCCAAAAGAAACAGTCCGGTGGGGGCTGTACTGGCATCTTTGTAATATTTCATGCTATCTATTGGGCTGACTCCATTCCTGCTAACGCCCCTTACCCAGACTCAATTTTCTTTACAAAATGGATTCACACTTGATGATTTATATCACTTATGTTTCTGTAAAAGTTCAAAAGCAAAAGCCAACACGAACTTCTGAATGCATCTAAGGCAAACCCACTTGCTGCTTTAGACTTGGGTTAACTCACTTTGCTAATATGTAGGGAAAGGAAATGTAGTGTAGCACTTAGCTTTTGTGGGAAACACGTTTTACATGAATGCTATCATACACAGTGTTTGGTTGGTAATAGCACTTTACAGTGTACCAAGCACTTCTGCGTATGCTGGGTCATTTTTTTAAAAAATGTCTTTATAATACCAAGGTTAATAACTGTCCCATTTATAGGAAAAGAATCTGAGGTTTGTAACAGCAGCAAGTGTTATGTACAGTAACAAATGTATCAATCATCACTGCTGCGTTGTCAAACGACACAGCCACCTTACATAACACTGCATAATACCTAAAAGAAATGAAGATCTGCATTTGTCTGTTTCAAAATGCTTCTGGTGGCTTATTCATACAAACATGAAAAATAAGCCATATGTCCTCCCACTGATAAATGGATAAACTGTGGCAGATCCATACAAAGGAATGGAATACACAGAGGAAGTTTCAAAGCATCATGCAGGATGAAAAGAACCTGCTGTACAATGATATGTGTATGCCCTTGTGGGACCTTGGTGTGAGACAAGGCCAACTCCATAATCCTGTGACCATCAGTCATGTGTAGCTAGGCCCCTAGGTTCTGACTGGACTCCACCTCTGCAGTCACCTGGCTGCATCCAGGCTTTCCCCACCCCTCGGTTACCTGGCAACAGCCGGGTAGCCCGACTCACTATAAATGGAGCCCCTCCGCACTCTCTCTCTCCCACCCCTTTTCCTTATCTCTTTCTCTCTCTGTCTACTTTCTCCCCTTTCCACATGGTCATGGCTTTTTCTTATCTATTTTCTCCTTTCTCTTTATTTTTCTATCTCCTTTCTCTTTCGATTTTTTTTTAATAATAAAGCATCAAAGCTATGAGTCATCTCTTATTAAATTCGCCGCACAGAGCTAGCCTCAGCGTTGGCAGCCACCAGAGAAAGATGCGTCTTAGCGCAACAGCTTCTCCCCCAAATGGCCCACAGGTACCGGGAGGTTCACGCCAGAATGGCACTGCCTTCTGAGAGGGATCTCCATGCCCGAGCCTGCTAGCCAGACAGCCTCATGCTCCTTAGATGCTCTGGCACTCGCTATCGCAGTGAGGCGCGCGCACATCCTGCCAGTGTTCCCTCTCCCCATGTGGACCACGCGCCCCTTCTGCCTCGTGTTCTTTTCTTTCTTTTTTTTCCCCAACATGCCCTTTGAGAAAAGGCCAAACGATGAAGAGAGAAATCAGGAGGGGAATGAGCTACAGAGGGAATGCTTGGAATAGCGGGGCGTTCTCCATCTTGATTATGGTGGTCATTACACAACATATACCTTTGTCAAAACTCAAAATACAGGGCTGAAGAGATGTTTCAATGGCTGAGAACACATACTGATCTTGCAGGGAAACTGAGTTTGGTTCCCAGCACCCGTGGGAGGCAGCTCACAGCTGCCTGTAACTTCAACTTCTATCACAAACTTCACAGAAGCACTTTTCTACCTGCAGTCTGATGTTAACTAAAAACATTTCATGTGGTGTATTATTGTGGTTTCAGCTTCTGTTCATTGATCACACCAAGCCTATGAGAACCGGAGCCTCACTGGAGGCAATATGCTCTGGATCAACTGTCTATTCCTTCTTTAGACATCCTCAACTCAGGAGCAGGGGATGACAGTCTAGAAAGAGTGGAGTGGGTAAAGGAGATGACACATCAATGTTCTTGGTATATCTACGACAGGCGTTTTCATCCATGCTATCAACTATGTTTTCAGCTTCCAATCTAGATTGAAGGTCGATATAAGCTGTGACAGGATTTTTCCTGTCCAGTCACACTAAAATATTAGTGCAGCAGGAGGCCTGGACATAGAAAAGGGAGGCAGAGCTAAGAGTTGCAGAGACAGAGAGTGTCTCAGGAGGAGAGGAAAAGCCAAGATGGAGGTGGATGGACAGGAAGAAGAACTTGAACCAGTATGGCTTTAAATAGCTACAGGTAGTTATGATATCATAAAGTTTAGAATAATTGGGATAAATTGTCTAATCTAGGTGGGCAGCTTTTATCATTATTGATTGGTTCTGAAATTATTGTATTGGCATCTCGTGAATTGAGAATTTATTGAATACATAAATCTGATTGGTTAATTATAAGCTTCAAGAGCCTTGATTTACTTGGTTACTGGAATGTGGGATTACAGGGGTTTACGGTGATTACAGGGGTTTGTGGCTGAGAAGGAACTAGCAGAGCTAGAGACAAACGAACCAGAGCTGGGAACACAATGATAGGTCATTGTGGGAGGGCTAGAGACAGAGCCAGCAGGACCACGCTGGGGCAGAGAGAGAGAGAGAGAGGGGTCAGAGGAGAGCAGGAACTTGGTGGGTCTTTTTAATATTTCCCGATACAATAAGCTGCTGAGTTTTGTTTGTTTGTTTGTTTGATTGATTGATTGTTTTTCAAATTTGAAAGGAGGCAGGGAGGAAGATTGTTGAAGAAGCTTTCAGTCCAGTTTCTATATTCTACAGATGCAGCTACAGGCAATAGAACCAACGCCGAGACTTGCAGTGTGTTTTCAATCATTCAAAGAGCCCACAGAAGTGTGTTCAGTTTCTCAACATGTGGTCTTTGTTTCTCCCACATCTTGATGGCTTCTATGGAAACTTAGCCAACTACCCAGGGCTAGTGAAGTCATTCATATTGGCGGAAAACATCCAACCACCACTTTACAAAACCAGCGTAATCCCTAACTACATTCTAAATATTTGTCCTTATACCCACAGATAAGTGTGGTCTTCACCCTCATCCTAGAAAATTCTCTTACCAACAGATGGAGACCATTACAGAAAACCACAACCAAACAAAATGCAAAGTTGCAGCGCCCATTCCCAATTGGCTACACTTAGAAAACAACTTCTGCACCTAAGTCTCAGGGAAGAGGGAGGAAAGATTCTGAGAGCCAGAGGATCATGGAGTTTGCTGTGAGACTGTGTCTACCAGGAATGTCAGAAGTTACACCCATAAAGTCTCACCAACATGACTGGCTAAACATGAACAACAGTGTAAGGACAACACAAGTAGACATGCTAAAGTGGATGTAAGAAAGTCCACCAGGCCTCCACTCTACACAATAAAATACAGGGAACTAAGAAATACTGAGAGCAAGAAAAATAGTCTTTCCAAGGGAAGAGCACAGCAATTGGTTATCTAATGGTTATCTAACACCAAATAGTCAACCCTGAAAACAAACAGGTGAGTAACATTATACAGACTGTGCAGGATACACACACAGACACACAGACACACAGACACACAGACACACACACACACACACACACACACACACACACCTGAGAGCAAGAAAGGGAATACAGGAAGGTTTGAGGGAAGGAGGAAATTATATGATTATATGATAATCTTAAAAAATAAAAGAAATAATTATAAAAATCTTGATGGCTTCTCTATGGCAAAGGCATCAAGACTCTTAAACTATGACAGTATTTGAAGCAAGGAATGTTTTTCTTGCTTGTTCTAAAAGTAAGTGTGATGGAGGTGCTTTTTAGATTCTTTGTTTTCCTTATTAGGCATTTAATGAGCGCTTGACTATGGTTAGTCCTTAAACTCTCTTTGAGGTCCTTATGGCAGTCCTATGTACTAGATAGATGCTGTTTGGACCATTTTACAGATGCCCACACTGGGTAGGAAACTTCCTGGCAGACAGTGGTGAACCTGGGCTTTGAATGTCAATCTCTCAGCCATCACTCTTGTCTGAGGCTGCTGATGTTGTGTACAGTATGACGGGTACTCGCTGGAACTGTGAGGCCTCTGCCATGTCCCACAGAATTCAACAGAGAGGCATGAAGGCCGATGTGTGAGAAGACCTTGAACATATTAGAGAGGGAGACATGAAGACACATATCTTGTGGCAACAATTGCCAAATGTGGGCAACGTGTAGGGATGCCACTGGGTCTCCTGTCAGGACCTACTAAAACGTTAAGACCACAGAATTATCCTAGATGGTTACCATGGAGACAAAGAATAAATGCTAAAATGAGATGGATGAAGCTGTTTCTTAACAACAGTTGAATAATCACCCCAGAAAAGGATAGTCTAAACTATGAGCCAAAGTATGCTAGTTGTTTCTGTGTGGATTTTTATTAACAGAATATCTGCTTCTCCCATTGGCACAGATAGCCAAAAGTTACTTGCATTTAACCACCTCCTGAGTCTCTTGTCTTGTATAAAGAACCATGACCAAGCTGCTGTGTATGATTTGTAATTCAGTCCTGAATACCATCACACTTCAAAAAAAACCGTGAGAAACAAATATTTTGTGACTGTTACGTGATGTTGATAAAAACCACACTGTAAAATGCAAGGGGGAAAAAACGTGTTTTAAAATCCAATTTTGTCCAATATTTTCAGTAGATTTAGGTTGCTTACCTCCCTCAGTGGTTGGCGAGTGAGCAATCCACAGAGAATCCCAGCAGGGAAACCTCTTTGTGTTTATGTGACTGATTGCAGTGAGTGTCAGTTAACATACTTGCAGGAGTAGATTTCAGAGGAAAGGCTCTGACACGGTGGTTGAGCCCAGTGGAGACAGAAGAGGAAGGTTGATCATGGATCTGAGCAATGTCATTTTGAAATGCATCTTGGCCCCGGAGTATAAATATACTTCAGTATTTTTGTTAGGATTATCAGAGAACCAGCAAGTGCTCATTCTCTTTGGCCAACGAAAGCATGACTTTATGTGCAAAAATCTTCTGCACACTTATAAACAAGAACATTTAGAAAATCCCCTCTTGCTGAGAGATGTGACAACAGATACGTTTAACTAGGCTGTAAAATAAAGCAGATATGAGTACTATCTGCTCATCAAGAACAGAAAAGGCTTATCTGTTTTTTCTGCCAACCATGAACTCACATCTTCCTACCCTACTCTCCAAACACCTTCCTGGGCTGCAAAGGCACTGGCTCACTCCACCTTCCCAAGGCTCTATATTTTCTCTCCACAACATACTTATTTCCCAATACTGCAGTCTGCTTTGATGATGGCAATGACCTCTTACTATGACAGTTAGTAATTACCTAGATTAGGTTGAGTTGTTAGGGCACATCTGCGGGGGATTCCTTTGATTGTTAATTACCCAGCCCACTGTGGGCAGCACCATTCCCCAGGCTTGGCCCAAACTGTATAGAAGTGAAGAAAGCCTGCTGAGCAAGCAGACAAGCACACAGCATGGATGCATTTGTTTTTCTCTGCTCTTGACTATGGTGTGATCAGCTGTCTCAAAGTCTTACCTCTGTGACTTCTTTGTTATGATGGATGGCAACTAAGAACTGTAAGCTGCATAAACCTTTTCATCTCATGTTGCTTCTCTTTAAGATATCTGTCACAGCAAGAGAAATGAATTGAGAACATCTATCCCAAAGGCAAAACCTTCCTCCCTCACAGAATCTTACACTTGCAAAAAGACCACTGGATGGCTTGGGTCAGGGGTTGGCCCACATTTTTCTTTGAAAGGAAGCTTGACAAGCATTTTAGATTTGTAAACTACTTTGTTTTTTTCTCAAGTATTCTCTTCTACCATTGCAGTACAAACAACACAGGAGCAAGTAAGCACAGTTGCATTCCTGTAAGATTTTATTTATGGATAATGCAATTTTGGATTACTATGTTTTAACCTGTCTCAAGATGGACTTTTTATTGAAATTTTTGAGGCTCTCATACAGGGATCCTGTGTTTACATCATTGTCAACCTTCCCCCTACCCAAAAATTCCTTTGTTCCCCATCACTCCCTTTCAAAAACCATTTTTGGTTCTTAGGATGCATAAAAACAGGCTGTGGGATGGATTTGGTTTGATCTAGGACAAACTTCTAATCCAAGTCATGAGTTTAATCCAAGTTTTGCAGCCAGTCAAACAGATTCCACAAACCTCCAGTTTAAGAAGCTCATACCTCCAAAGGCCACTTGTTCTAAGGTGGAATGGTTAGCTTTCCCAGCCAAAGTCACAAATAATTCAACTTCATCTCCATGCCCAACCTTCAAATGCCGAAATGTATCTACCTTACCTAGCGGCTGTACATCCAAGCAAAATTGCCCCTACCTTTCCTCCTCCATCTCTCCTTCCCTCCCTTACTTATTTTCTTCCTTCCTTTCTATTTATGACATGGTTTCATGCAGCCCAGGCTGGCCTAGAACTCAATATGTAGCTAAGGATGGCCTTGGACTCCTGATCCCCTTGCCTCCAAAGTACAGGGATCAGAGAGACAAATCACCACATGTAGCCTGTTCCTTTAACTGTTGTATACATTGTATACAAGTGTGTGGGAGGGTATTTGTGTGTGTGTGTGTGTGTGTGTGTCTGTCTGTCTGTGTGTGTGTGTCTGTCTGTGTATATAGATGTCTCTTTATGTGTCTGTCTGTGTATGTTTGTGTATGTCTGTTTGTGTGTATGTCTCTGTGTGCATTCTCTGGTGTAATCTGTAGAAATCCCCCTGCAAATGTCAGCTCAGGAAACAATTCGGGTGTGCCAGTCTGAAGGTGAAGAGAGCCAATTCTGTGCCAGTCTGTGATCTGCTAGCCATTCTAAATGCATGTCTCAGCTTCAGTATGTGATTCAGCTTGTAATTTCTTCATGTCTTGATTTCCATCACTCAGTCTGATTCTCTCCTGATGCCTATGCTCCTCTGCTCACTTCCTCTTTTGTTATCTACTATGGCAGTAGGTGTAACCAAAGCTTTTCATTGAAGCCTGTGATCTCTCTTATACTTGATGTCTCAAAGAATAGTTTGATTCCCCTGGCTCATGCAGCCCTTCTAGAGGACAGACTCTACAATCACATCTGCTCAAGTCTAGCATGTGATCTCTGGACTCATATTCTTTGAACATGATATTCTTTACAAACACTGTAAAACCTGTAGGCCCCACCCTCACAGGATGATAGTGATGGCAATAACATTCAAGACAACAGAAACAACATATTCTATTTATTGAGTACCTATACCATGTGTTTAGGACCTACCATAAACTAAAGACTCATTGTCTCACTAAACCTTTGCAATCACTTATGACAAGGAAACTACTCAGCCCTATTTCACAGATGATGGAATAAGCTCAGATAAATAGTTCAAAGGCCCTGATAATAATTAAGGAAGGAGCAGAATTTGAACCTGTGAATGTCTAAAACACAGTACATATTCTTGTAACTATATGCATGATGTCACAAGCATCCCACTTACCCCATATGTCCTGGCTGGAAAGCCTAAGTCAGTCTTGAGTCTCCTGCCATCCAGCCTTGCTACTCAATCAGCCACTGGCACACTGGAATTCTTTGTTCTAAACATCTAAGAATATTTTCTCCATTTACTTTGCCATCATCCCAGCATCCCTTTGTCACCTACAGATTGTGGTTACTCTCTTCTGCTCAGTCTTTCTGCATTCAGTTCTTCCTTCAGTCTACAATGTTCATCCTGCCTAGCAGATTTGGACACATTGAATTCTTCACCTGACATGCCTTCCCTGCTATGTTCCTTGTGGGCTTTCTCTGGTTATTGTTCAATTATTTCTAACTGAAGTCCTTGTCCTCAGGTGAGGCAGTGAGTCCTTCAACTACTGGACACTTTGAGTATTTCACACATGCATCTCTTGCTGCTTAATTTTGTTGTTGTTGTTGTTGTTTTGGAAGTTTTAAGAAATGTGTGTTCTACAGGGCAGGAGAAAGATCAGAAATAACATACTAGGTTAACCCATGTGGAATGCTCATAAACTCAAAGCATCTTGGTTAGGACTGAATGTCACTCAGTTGACAGAACTTGCCTAACACATATAATATCTTGAACTGTATTTGCCCAGCAACAGAAAAAAAAAGTCTTTTTTTGTTATGTATCTTTACCATGGATTGGGTTGTCTGAGTCATGATGGTGGCTTTGGGCACCTGAGAAGGGGAAAAATAATATACAGGTTGGGTGTATTGAAAACTGTCTTAGATAAATCCAGTCCAAGACCCATTTGCATGCTTTCTGTTCCTACCCTAATTATGTACACATAATTTTACTGTCTGTATAATTTTTGAAATGTGAGGAGTGATGAGAAGAAATGAAACTTCCAGTTGTCTGAGGCGGATGGAATCTGAACAATGGGTTTAAGATCTTGTTTCATAAGCTCACATGGGCAGACCCATGAGTCAGGACAAGAGAGATGTAAACCTCACTGTCCTTGGCATCTGCCCTGCTCTGACCTCCTGTGGAATGCCCTGCCTTCTCCTTGTTACTTTCCTCCTGTGAAGGGACTGGTAGGCAGCCTGCTTTGGCAAGCAAGGCCTGAAGGCCTAGGCCAACCTCCGTCTTCCCAGTGCTGGTTCTATAGTAACTGATGAACTTCTCACACTCAGACTTTTTGTGAACTGCTCAAATGGGAGAGTTCTCATGTACATAACAATGGGGGAAAACCATCCAACCAACAACTTCCTTCTCATTGTTTGATCACAGCATGGCTTATGCATTAGACCACAGGTACTGCTTCTCCACAGAATACATGTAAACATCCCACAAGACTTGCGCTGGAAGACCATATCTTGATCTCACTGGGTCACTCTTAAAATATTCAAACAAACTGCATTTTGGGTCCTCATTTTTATACCCATGGCTTTCCATGACACACGTATTTTGTAAGATACCATATTATATGCATGCAAAGAGTTTGAGCTTCGATATCAACAAAAGTCTGAGTTTCCTCTTGGCCTAGATACTTTGTGACTGTTTAGTATTAGGCAAATTATGTTGCCTTTCTGAACTTTGGTGTTCTTATTCTCAAAATAAATCAATGATTAACCTTGGCTGTCAACCTGAATGGATTGAGGAGTGCCTGGGATGAAGAGACTAGCTGGAGGTAAATGTCACTAAGGACGTGTCCTTGGGGGCTCTGTCTATCTCTTTGTTTCTTGGCCACCATGGTATGAACTGGTCTGCTCTACATCCCTGCAAACATATATTTAAGCCTCTTAAACTGGGTCAAAATACATCTGGCCTTAAGTTGTTTCTCTTCAGACATTTTATCACATTGATGGAAAAATAACTAACATACAATGACCCCCTCACTTCAGTGTTGTTTGAAAGCTAAATGTGTTAAAAGAACATGAAGTGTTCATAAGTCTGTATATACATACATAGTTTAAATGACATTTTCTCATCTAGGCTGATAATGCTCCCTCCAAGAGCCAAAGATCATCTAACAAAAACCCTGACATCAGGCCGGAGGAGTCAGGGTTGTCCAAGAGATTCCCAAATCATTACAGTCTATTGCTATTGCCCTTGGTTGCCCCGCAGAGGTAGAAGGTAAGTCTATATTGATAAAGACAGCATATACATAAGAAGCAGGGTCCAGAGGTTGCTGAGCTAGAACTGACCCAAAAACCTGCTCTTTGAGGACCAGCTTTCACAATAACAGATGGTGCCATGGAAGCGTCCAAAGGAGGGGAACAACCAATAGTCCTATCCTGCTCTAACACAATGAATCACGACAGTGACTAGGCAGAAGTGGTACACATACCCTTGGTGGTAACCAATTGCTCTTTAGTTGGACTTAAGACCTATTCAACAAGGGAGAAATCATGCCTGGTACTGGAAACCTACCCAACTATTTAGAGTTACTGAAGTCAGGAATCTTGGAGGAGAACCTACAAACCACCACTTTACTAAGACAGCATAATCTTTAACTATACTTCATTTTTCTTGAACCCACAGGTAATTGTAACTCTCACCACTTGTCAAAAAACAAAATAAAACAACAATAGCAAAAATCTTTTTGCAACAGAGACTTTTACAAAAAACCACCACCAATCAATCATGGCTACATTTACAAAACAACTCCTGCACCGAAGGCTCAGGAAACATTGCAGAAGAGGAGAACAGAAAGGTTTTTAAGAGCCAGAGGATCAGGGAGTTTGCTTGAGATTGTGTCCTGGTAACGTCAGAAGTTACAGCCATAAAGTCTTACCAGTATGATGCTTAAATATGAATTCAGCAGGGACAACACCAATATACATGCTAAAGTGGATGGGGAAAGTCCATAAGGCCTCAGGCCTCAGGCATTCTTAAAGAACTGTGGGCACTAAGGATTGCTGAGAGCCAGAGAAATGGTCTTCTCCAGGGAAGAGCACACCAATTGGTTATCCAATACAAAAAGTCAACCCTGACAACATGAATTTGAAATAAGTGTGGAGGGGTATATGGGAGTGTTTGGAAGGGGAAAAAGAAAGGGGGAAAATGATGTATTTATAAATATATATTAAAGGTAACATAAAGTGTTTACCTGCTGTTGACTCAGTACAAGGCTCAGAGTCAACTGCAGCTCCATCATTACTACTTCATTACTTTCTTCATAATCATCATCATTGGAAAATTCACCAAGAGACAGGGAGGTAAGCCAATGATACAATACTCATCTTGCATGGATGATGTTTCAATCTCTAGTACTCCTCAAAACATATGTATTGTTTCAGGAAAATGAATGCAACTGAAGATAATCACATTAAGTGAATTATACCAGTCTCAGAAAGACAACATCAGGTGTTTTCTTTCATTTCTGGTTCCTAGATTTTATGTAAATACATGGAACGATGTATGCATATATGACGGGTAAGTAGAAGCCAAACTGTTTGAGGGAACAAAGAAGAAGGGGACAAGAGGGAGGCTGGGGGATTACAGGGTATATACTCAACATACTATATTTGTATGAAAATATCCTTATATAGTAGTACCACATACAAGGAAAAAAATTAAAGATTAAAAAAGGGGTTAAATAGTATGTGTAGTTCTATCAGTCAAGAGAGAGAGAGAGAGAGAGAGAGAGAGAGAGAGAGAGAGAGAGCGCTATTGTGGAGCTGGAAGGCATGGAGGTGGGAACATGAGGCCTCCAGGGTCACGAGGCAGAGAGAAACGGATGCTGATACTCAGCCCGCTTTCTTCCTTTTCCCCTTTCAATTCAATCTGGTACTCTAGCACATCAATAGTGCCACTCACATTCAGGGTGGGTCTTCCCCTCTTAGTTACACCTCTCTGGAAGGGCCCTCACCTGCATTCCCAGATGTATGTCCCCTGGGTGATGTCAAAACTAGTCAACATAACAATGACGATGAACTATTCCACTTGCCCAGAGTCCCACAGTGAGAATGATTTGGAACCCAGGTTCTTGCCCAGGCTTCCCAGGAGCCCTCCTCTTCCCACTAACTCAGAGTCACCACCTCTCCCATAAGTGTTAGTGCTTGGCCCAGGTTTTTCATCCATGCATACATTTATTCAATATTTTATACCTTATATGCCCATGAACTAGACTGTAAATCCCTAAGGGCAGAAAGAAAGGCATGTTCTGTTTTTCTCTGTATTCTAACAGCATCTGTTTCAATAAATAATTGATAACACCAAGCGACATCATTAATTATTAAATTATTCAGTACTTATTTATTGAACATGTATTACATGTGTGGTATTGTGTAAAGAAAGAGAGCTATAGCTGTGAGCAAGTTAGGGGGGAAAAACTCTGAGTCTAAAGTGATAGGGGAAGGGTAAAAAAAATCAATGTCAATGGTTTCCTTGAATTAAAATCTGATTCTGAGAAGTCTACAGGTGTGTCATAACCCAGAGAAACAGATCCTACGCAGACAGAACTCCAAGTACAGTGGCTATGTGCAGGAAACCAGAGCAACATATTCACAGAAGAAAATGAAACCCTGTGTGTTTAGCCCAAAGTCAGAAAGAGGAAGCATTCGGTAGTATACAGTTAGAATGGACAGGTCGGAGGAAGCAAACTCAAACTGCACTGGGGAGACCTTCAGCAAAGGAACACGATGTTTACACTTAGGGACTTATTACACTGGCTACAGGGCTGGGAGTAGATTCCAGGGCATGCCAGTAGGAGGGATGGGATACAGTGCTGGCCGCCTCCAATGTGGACGGATTGGAAAGAGCTGTCTAGTTTAGGATGCATTTTTTAGGAAGAACGAATAGGACTCACTGGGGATTTAGGAAAACAGTAAACCAAGAATAAACCCTAGGTTATTGGCCTGAGCACCTGGGAAGAGAGAGGCACTGTTAACGAGGATGGGTGTGGGGGAAGATGGCTATGTTGTGTGTGTGTGTGTGTTTATGTGTATGTGTGTGTATGTGTGTGAGTGTGTATGTGTGTGTGTATGTGTGTGTGTATGTGTGTGTGTATGCGTGTGTGTATGTGTTTGTGTGTGTGTATGCGTGTGTGTATGTGTGTGTGTATGCGTGTGTGTGTGTATGTGTGTGTGTATGTGTGTGTGTGTGTGTGTGTGTGTGTGTGTGTGTGTGTGTGTGTGTAGAACACACGGGGTGCTATGTGAACTGAGAGGGAGGAGGCAATAGTTCATTTGCGGGTCTGTCTGAGATGCTCTTAAGGCATCATTAGAACGTAAGCTCTACCAGGGCAGAGGATTTGCCTGTATTGCACTGTACTGTAAAGCAGCAGTTGAGACATAAACTGGGAAAAAAATGCCCACGAGAAGCCTTGAGATGGCATTGAGATGGCAGCTGGATTTATGGCTGTTTAAATATTTTGGGCAAATGCAGATCCCTGGCAGAGCATAATACATTCCTCCTTGGCTCTTACATGAACAGCAAAGATCTCTGAGACAGTGGTTTTTCAAAGAGCTGAATGAAATATCCTAATAGGGTCAGCGAATACAGTCAAAGAGAAGCTCAAACGCTCAGTCTCTGACTCAAGTTTATGTGATCTTTCTTTCCTTATTCAAGGCCATCAAGGTAACCTGATCACCAGGACCAAGGCCCTGAAGGGCTGCTGCAGTTTCTCTGCGTCACTTTTACTACTTCTGATAATAATGATGACTGTTATAACATGTCACAATTCTTGCCTCTTTTTATTTCTACTAATACCATTCCTTTTTTTGAATATAATCTTCATTTACATTTCAAATGCTAAAACCTTTCCCAGTTTTCCCCCTCCCCGAAAACCCCCAACCCCTCCTCCCACCCCTTACTAATACCATTCTTATTCTGACCCGTCTCAGGACTGAAGTATTTCTGGATGCCCCTGTTAAGCATCAGAAAGCACACCCTCAGAAGGTTCCTTCAGTGTGTCTCCCAGTGTGAAGGAGGTGATCTTTTCAGGATCAGAAAGGAAGGTGAACTCAGAGCGTTGAAGTCAGAGAGATGCTCTGAATCCTCTTGGGAAGAAAATGGCTTCCTTCAGTGGAAGAGAACCAAATTCAGACCTAAGGCTTTTTCAGTGTTCAATTAAGAACCATTCTACCAAGACCATGACTCAGGAACTCAGGGTACCTGAGTTCCCATTCTAGTTCTCAGAGTACAGATCATTTACTTAGCTAGAGCAAATCTATATTGTCTCACTTGTTAAGTGGCTGGTTAACAAATATAATAAAGTTATAATGAAATTTTTTATTGATAGTTACTTTGTGTTATGTAAGTACACTGCCACTGTCTTCAGATACACCAGAAGAGGGCATTGGATCCCATTACAGATGGCTGTGAGCCACCATGTGGTTGCTCGGAATTGAACTCAGGACCTCTGGAAGAGCAGTTGGTGCTCTTAACCGCTGAGTCATCTCTCCAGCCCCCAATAGTTACTTTGAAAAAATAGTTATCTTAGTGTTTTTTTTTAAACTTTTTCTTCTAACACTGAACACCTAGTGTGCCTTTGCTCCCTGCTTAGTGATTTCTCTGCATCTCTCTGGGCCAGGTACCATTACCACCTGGGATGTTTCATCTTGATTGAACTGAGATATATCTAGACTGCTAAGGTATGCCCTACCTCTCTTAGTGTGTCAGTGAGGAGGTTTCCTGACATGAAGGCCTGCTATGGATGTCCTAGACAGAAAAGAAAAGGAAAAAGAAGATGTGTAGGCATTCCCTCTGCTTCCTGGCTACCATGAGGTGAACATGTTCCCACTGTTTCAATGTGCTGTCTTACACTGGGCTGAAAATAAAGTCAGATGACTGGGGCCCGAACCCTCTGGAACCAAGACACAAAGTAACAACCTTTTGCCTTGAGTTACATTTCTCACATATTTGGCCACAACGCCACAAAGCTGGCTAGCATGTTAGCAGAGTGTCAACGCCTTGCATGCATAAGGCCTGAAATTTAATCTCTAAGATTGAAAAGGCGAGGGATTAGGTAGTTGGTTCCAGGTTAGATAACAGGGCAAGGTGAATTGAATCCAGGCAGCCAGTCTCCAAAGCTGCCCTCAAGTGTCAATGTTTCATCCCTGGCCACTACTAAAGGCTACAGGGAGTGAGGAGATCTGCTATCAGCTAGCTCCAGCATAGGTAACCACCAACAGATGAGCTTGCTTATAGAATGCTGCATAGCTGGCTGGACCTCTGTGCTACCGTGGACCTCTGTGCTGTATTTTGTTTGTTTTTAGATGGCATCTTTGTTTGCTGCTGAGACCATCCTCTAACTCCTGGGCTGAAGTGTTTTCTTCTGTTTCAGTCTCTTGGGCAGCTGGGACTACAGGTGCGTTCTACTGTACCCAGCCAACACTGCCTTTGGGGGAGAAGGACACTTCTGGGGTGACACGTGACCCTGGGAGACATGTTTTATTTCCCCCATGAGGAGATTTGCTAGTGACCTGAAATTTATTTCTTCAAGTGTCTTTACCAGCCTACATATGTATTCATTTGAGGAAGACAGTTTATACAGCAGCCCCAAGCAGACGGATTGCCCAGTTGCCTGCTTTTACAAAATGGGGAAAGACTTTGGGAGGAAACATTTCTCAACACAGTCGGCTATGTAAGCTCAGAACTATTTTCCCAAAACATTTCAAGTGCGGGACCATACCTCACTACCACTGCATGTTCTGTATTCTGCTTTCTGGAGAAATAGTCTGTCCTCAGTGACAACTAGGTGGATTCTGAGAGTCAGAATCTGCTGCGGGGATGGCTGTCGTATGGGAAGAGTGGGAGGAACTGGGGAGCTGTGCGTGGGAGACTCTCAGCTTGATCTGCTTTTCTCTAGAAACGTGGCTTATTTTTCTCGTTTATCTTCTTCCTAGGAATAAGGCTGTGCCTACTTTACTTATTTATTTATTTATTTAATAGACAAGTGGCTTTTGAACCGTTGAACTGATGTAGCTCATGAGATCTACCAAGTGGAAGGAATAAGTGAGACCAGAGTTTGCTCTGGGCCACCAGGATTGAGGAGCTGAGAGAAGCAGGTTGGCGAGTGACACAGTTAGCCACACGTGGGTAGACAGCCAGGGTCCAGAGACCTCTTGGGTCTCTGTGCTAATGGAGGTTTCAGTGCAGGATGTAGGACCTGCCTTTACACCAGCTGGTATAGAACAGGAGCCAAGAACTCCCCATTAAGCAAACACTGCCCTGTTGATGGCCTCCTGAAGCCGAATGTGACTCCCCAGCCAGAGATAGCACTTGTCTGTGATGTGGAAGAGGGCATGGCCATGTGTGAGCAGTGACGGGCGGTAGAGTCACTTTACGAACAGATCCTGCAAACCAGTCACCACAGGTGAACGACACACAAGGGTAGAGACCGTATTATAGGCCATAAGGTTTGGGGAGTAAAGACTAGGAGCTGTGACTCTAGAAAGCACATCCTTACCCTGTGTTACAGCATGGGGGTGCTGAGAAAGTGGTTAAGGGAAAAGCGGGGGGGGGGGAGACTTCAGCTTCTCCACTCTCCTCAGCTACTTATGATCTCTATGGTGAAGAAGACACAGGGGAAGTGTCTCTCTGTCTCTTCTAGAAAAAGGAAAATGGCTTGGAAATTTATTGTAAGGGGAATAAAAAACAAAGTAAGATCAAAGAGAATGTGGGCTAGCAGCAGAAGCTGGGTGAAGAAAGAAAAAGAGGGTGAAAAGAAAATGACTTGAGACGCTCCAAGAAAGAGAAGCAAGGCAGCTCATCCAAAGGGAGAGAGGGAACATTGGCTCCTGGGGGCTTAGGGTCAAGATTCTGGCCTGAGGGACAGGTCCAGACTAAGGAGGTCCAGAAAGGTCTGTCTCTCAGACCAAGCATGTAGGGCTAAGTCCAGTATAGATCTGATGCTTACCTGCGTAAGAACCTCCCGCTCCCGTGGGCTTCTGGGTATTCTCAAGGAGAAAACAGGGCCAAGTGCTTGCCTAATACGCACCTTAGTCTTACACAGCTGGGAAAAGGACCCGGGAAGAAACGCTGAAAGTGATTTATCTTCTAGCCTCCCTCAAGTGGTAAAACCTTTCCAGCTGTTTCATGGTTGTTCTCAGAGCTGCGTTTTAGCCATACTTTCCTCAGAACAATCCTTACGCAATGCCGCAGCAGGACTTTTCTTCCCTTTCCCCTCATTACAAATTAATCGGTATGTACAGAGTGTCGAGGATGTGGGCAACATCTAGCTCATATGTTCTGCTGCCACTCAAGGGCAAGCTACCTCGCTATACCAGGAAGTCTTGCTCAGGACAGAAAACGTTCAGTGGATTGTCTTCCCTTTCGAGCATTCCTCCTGTCTCACAGTTTCTCCCCTGTAATGCCTACTGCTCAAGGAGCAACCCTAGTGTCCAGAGCTCAGCAGAAGGGGCTGCAGTCTCCCACCTCAGGCACCTCCACCCGCACCGTCGGCCGCACTCCACACTGCATGCACTCACTGCCTTTTTTGGTAGTTATTTGTGTCTGCCCGTGGTAGCTTCTGGCAACTGCAGACTCTTATTTACTTTCCTTAGAGCATATCCACCAGCTAGCTTGCTCCTGAGACGTGCTGAATAAATGCACTGGGATGACTGACTGTACCAATAAACTCATCTGCCTCTCCCTGGGGACTAGTACTCTGCAATGGTTGATATTCTCTTTTGTCTCTTTAGGGTCCTGTGATGGGGTATGGAATTTGTTTTCTTCTCTTGAAGATAAGTGTTTCTTAATTTTGACAAAACACCATTTTGGTTAATGGTGTTAAGTTCCATGGTGAAATATTGCTAATTTCTTATTTTAAAATTGGTCTGTGTATGTCTGGCCTCTCATTGGGAGGAAAGGAGAGGAGAGAAAAGCCCAGTAGTCATGTATTAGGGATGTCTTGTAAAGATGAATGAATGAATGCGGGGTTGGTGGCAGGAGTAATTAGAAAATTAGATAAAGAATACAAATAGAGATAATAAAAAAGGATGAATGCTCAAGAGACTTAGGGAAAAGCATGGGAAGAGCTCAAGGCTAATTAAATTCTGAATCAGCACTTCCAGACTTACCAGAAAGTTGCCTTCATAATTTAAAAAGCAGAAAGCCAGTAAGAAAAGGCAGACTGAAGACAAACCCGTTGTCTGATATCCACTTAGCTACTGTGTGACCTTGGGAAAGTGACTCAATCTTTCTGAACTCATTGTGTTATTTTAAAACCTACTTTGAAATAATTTTAGATCTACACAAATGCTGTAGAAATAGTATGTAGTTTCCACACATTCTTCCCCCACCCTTTCTGGATGCTAATATTATTCATAATCATAGTGAAGTATGAAAACAAGGACATCAACACAGTAACTAATATGATTGTATGTATACGTTATTGGGGTTTTACTATTTCCCCATCACTTTCCTCCCCCAACCCCAGTCCAGTATTTACTAGAATTCTACTCTCTGTGTACTAGTCCAGTCTCTTCTCCAATGCGGAGAGCTTCAGATTTTTCACCTTTTATGAGCTTGACATGTTCAAAAGCATTGCCTGTCTCTCAACCTGAGCATGTCTGACATTTTCCCATTACTAGATTCTGGTTCACCTCTTCAGCAAGAACACATAAAGGTGACATCATACAGGTTAAGTAAGGGTACAAGAGGACATGCATCATTACTGGCCGAGGAACCTGGAGACAGTATCTGTGGCTGGGTTTCTCCACTGTTCTCTTCTGTTATTGACCAGGGTCTTGTAGAAAGTTGCTTGGGGACTACACAAATACCCCATCTCTCATCACATTTATTTTCAACTAATAGCTTTGGAATGCATCAGTGGTTTGACATTCATGCAATGTCGATGGTTGTTGTGTTCTCATGGGGCTCCCCAATTACCTCAATCCTCCAACTCTTACATCAATTCTATAAATAAGAATACCATCATTATTTGTTTTGCTAAGTTTCACTTTCTTTCTCTGCAAGACAGGGATCATGACAGCTGTCAAAGGAGTAGGCTTAAAAAATGTGAAAATATCCAGTTCAGAGCACCTACCAAATAGGTGTAGAAGTATTTTAATCTAGCAACATGACTACTCTGGCTGGAATACAGATACATCCTTAGTACACACCTTTAATCGCAAACAACGAAGGTAAAGTTAGTTTGTAGAAGGAAGCTCCCGGGTTTGAGAATGATCTTTGAGAGGCAGACAAAGCAACACATCGGAGAAAGATGGCAGAATAGGATATGTCCAACTCTCACGAGGAAAGAGGAAAGAGGAAAGAGTAGTACTGTAAGAGGGAGCAGTGCAGAGGGAGAGGGAAAGGAGGCAGTTTTACTGGGACAGTTATACAGAGACAGGTTTAAGAGAGAACAAGCTAGACACAGGAGAAGACAGAATGAGTCAGAGGATGCTACGAAGCCAGAAAATCAGAACATATTGCTAAAGTTAGTATTGGGGCCAAGCAGAGCAATTCAGTCAGAGGCTGAGAGAAGCCAGTTTGAATCAGTCAGCTTGGAGAGGAGTTTGAGTCTGGAAGTTGAGTTGAACCAGCCATCAGAGTTCAGAAAGAACTATAAAGGGTGATCTTATTGAGCAGTGAGTCTCAAAGTCTAGAAATATTCTAGGCCTAGATTGGATTGTACAGAGGCTAGAAGTTTCCAGGACTAGGCCTAGGTTAGCAGATGGAGGCAGTAAGTCTGGGAGATGATGATTACATCAGGTGAATAAAAGATACTTTCACAAATAGGTGGGCTTTCTTTTCCCTCCCTTTTTGTGTGGTGTATGGACATGATCATGTGTATGTTCACATGTGTATGCAGAGGTGTGTATGTGCCTGTGCATGGATCGGGGGAGGAGAGGTGGGTGTCCAGTGTCGTCTTCAATTTCTCTCCACCTTATTTTCTGAGTCAGGGTATATCATTGAATCTACAACTCATAAGTTCAGCAAGGCTGACAGAATCCAGAATCCACCTGTCTCCTCCCCATCCCTCTCAGTATCCTTTCATTTCTTTGTAGAAAGCCACAAGTAGGTCAAAGTCACTCTTGTATCATTCTCTTTGAATTTTACACAGCCTTTCCACCTTTTCGTATAAAGTAATCAGAATTAGCTATTTACGAGCTGGTTGGTGGAAATTCCTTGGAATCTGCCTTTGATGACTCTACAGACTGAAGTTTTAATCACTTTGCCCATGATTTGTATGAAAATAGATGCTTGAGAATACTTGAAAACACACTCTTCTCATAAGTAGTTTAAAGTGTTTTCCCAGAAATCTTGTTTACATTCTGAAGTTGCAGCTAAACTATTTTCAGAGATAGCCCAAAGCATACCTCACCCCGGCTGTGGGTGCCCATCTCTAGCTCTGCTCTGTGTCAGGGAATCGTCAGTTCACCATTGACTCCCAAGACTGTGGCAGGGATGGAAAAAGTCCAAGTTTGGTTTAAAATTAGATTTTTTAAAACTTCTGGCAATTCACTTGTAAGTTAAGGTCTGTTTTTTTTTTTTTAAAAAAAGACAAGAATAGGGCCTTAAAGATGTGAGAGTGAAGAGAACTGAAGATTTCAAATAAGTCACAAAAGAGTAAAATCACTCCATTTATGGGAACTTTCATTTTCCCATCTGTTTTTATCAGTAAGAAAAATCAAGACCACCAGGAGATTTATTAAAACAAAACAAAACAAAACAAAAAAACAACTCTGGGTCAGTGTGGATTGCAAACTCTTCTATGGATTCCCTGTAGTTCTGTCTTAGTTTGGGGTAGGATAGAAGTCTGCAGCTATATCAAGTATCATCCTCAGTGTACGTGACATGCAGGACACTGTAGAGGTGAAAGTCCAGAGTATATGGGTTTAGATCTCAGAACAGCCACTCATCTTCTGTGTAACAGTCCTTGCTCCTTGGTTTACCTATTGAGGATGGGAAAGCTGTTCCTCAAGGTTTCTTACTGTGAAGGCATGTGGTGCATGTAAAATGGAAATCATTAGCCTGCCAGGCCTGTGGACACAAGCTTCTTCCTGAGGAATGGTGTTTGGGGACACATCTGCACATGAATCCAGTTGGGCTCAGCCTCTAACACTTTTCTTCATCCCTTGGGCTTCATCTTGGTTGATGATATTCACAGCTACTGCCAAGGTCTTTGCTGGAAAGCTATGGAGGCTGCAGACTGAGGCCAAGAGTTAAGGAAGGGCACATGTAACAAAGGCTGATGGACCCTCTGTCAACCAGTCTGTCAACAATGAGAGTCTTCTTAGCATTAGATGGAGCTTACTAGTGAGCCAAATCAGAAATTGTGCTATTTGTAAAATTCAACCGACCTAGAACCTATAATATTCATATTAAAAACTAGTAACCTGATAATCAGGGCAAAAGAAATTAAAGCTATAACAAGTAGAACAAGAAAATGAAAATAATGGGTGTGGGGGCGCATTATGGAGAAAAAACTGATCCTTTAAGAACAGGACCTGCATCTTCTTCCTGTCACTTTGTCCTTGACCTAAACCATAGAGATGGCAGCCATGGCCTTTCCACCTCCAACCCTGTCCCGGGATGCCATATAGAAGTTCCACCTTCAGTGTTTTCAAACTCTGCTCTTACTGTGATCTTTAGATTTGGCTTCTGGCATTTCTCAGAGGTTTAAGGTGACTTTCTGGGCTTGAAGATGTTAGAAGGATACGAAGAGGGGAGAGGAATGATTCATACGTCCCTAAGAACTACTTCCATAATTCCTTTGATGAGGAGCTCCAGGCATATTGGCCTTTTACATTTCTGAGAAGTGTTGATGGACAGAAGGGAGATATGTAGATAGATGTGGTCAGGCATCATGCTGTCAAAGTTCACTACCAAGACACTTAAAAACTCTGTTGGAAATGGGTGGATGGGGAGTCTAGGAATTGAAGTATCTGTAGACTTCATTAGACTTGCAGGCAGCTAGTGTAGAGTGAGGAGGAGGAGGAAGAAGGCAGTATGATGGCAATCTCAGGGCCTGGGAAGGAAATGACTATCACAGAAGAAGCAAAGACAGATAGGTAGAAGAGATATCAAAGATGGACTAATCCCAGACAAGAAATATATTTAAGAATAATACATGTTGGCTCAAATACAAAAACATCCAAGTGATTCCTTACCTCGTTAAATCTCATCACAAGGTCTTCAAGGGCATTGTGCTCTCCACATTGAGACGTGAGAATTGATTCTGAGATGGATGCTTTGAGACAGGGCAGCGATCTCTGGCATTCAGGGGAACTCAAGTCCCGGGTTAAGAAACAGAGATAGTCCATGGGCAGGACCCTGCGGTAAATGTTCTGTTCCTGTTCTGTTAAGATGCTGGCTACTTCCTCCGGGAACTGAATGAGAGGCTGGAGATCAATCAGCTCCTTGCTGATTCCAGCTGAACTTGAAGGAACAGGATTGGAGCTGGCCATAGAGGTGCCCGGTTGGCGTTCTGAGAAAAAAAAATATGGTTATACCAAGACTGGGATCCCTGACAATAGATATTTACTGGAGAGCCAGTCAAAACCTTACAGATTTCTCAGCTTAGTGAGTAGCTCTACACTGTCATACTTGCGATGGAGACCTTTCTCACGTCTGTCCTCCCATACCCCTAGGAGGTGGAGGCGGCAGACTTATCTTCTGTCAGAAGCAGCATTAATTTAACATATCACTATCCAACAAGCTCACTATAAAATTTTATAGATCATCTACTCTTTATCTTCCTTGGCTAGTCATCAGAGTTAAGATAAATAGGGTTGAGTGTGTTTACAGCCAGGTGAATTTGAGGACAGAAGACATGTATGCACACATTTGTTACAGATGTGTAGACTCTCTATGCACACAGTTACAAAGCATCATGGTATATTCTACCATCCCCACACCTGCAAAGACTTCTATTTCACTGAGGATCATGTGGGCGTTTCCAAGAACAGACCCACCCATAAAGGTAAGAAAGGAATGGGTTATATAAGGGGACACATTCAAGTATATAATCTTATTTCATATCATAACTGGTAGCAAGAAAGTGGCAGAGGGATGCCAGGCAGGAGGTGATGGGTGCAAGAGAGAGAAGTTCCAAAGGCAGGGATGTATAAGTTCAAACAGTTCCCTTAATAGAACTGACACAGACTTCTCTTTACTTTGAAACTTTCCTACTCTAGTTCTTAGCCTAGCTATCTCCCTAAACTCATTCATTCATTCACTACCTTTTTTTTTTAAACTGAGCCATTCACTATTTTCCTGAGAATGATCCTGAACTTCTACTTCTTTTCAGTGCTATAATTACAAGTGTTCCTGTAGTATTGGAACCTGAACTCAGGACCTTGTGTATGCTCACCAAGTACTCTATCAGCTGAGCTATATCCCCCATCCCTGGGAGAGCATCCAGCTTTGTGGTTAAACAAATTTAGGAAAGGTTCAAAGATTGATGTACATAATCTCTTCCTGGAGATACTTCAGGCACACTGGTACATTGCTACAGGCTAAGAGCTTGCAGTAAAGAGCCCATTTGCATTATCCTAGGCCAGCATTGCCCACACTTTATCCAACATCTAGCTGATCATTCTGTATGACTAGCATCCTTGGAACCTCTTCTGGAAACCGTGATCTCCATCTTGTGCATGTCTTTTCTCACAGCAGACCTCCTGGACATCTTTATATTCTCATACTGCTGCAGTAGAGATCGTATGCTATACAACCAGAACATATCTTCCTCCTGTTATAAAAGGTCTAAGTGGTCCTTGTTAAGATAAGGCCGATCTGTCTTCCTGATGACACCACACTACTAGACTCCCACCTATGCCAAGCTGGGAATGCTGGGCAGCCATCAATCAGTTCTAGAAGGAATTCTATAGCTTTCAGACTTCAGCTCTTTCACTCTCTCTTGCAAAGATCTTTGGATGTATCACCACAAATGGCTCCACCATGGAATCACTCAGTGCAGTAAAGAACATCTGTAATTCCAGGACTGGAGAAGGTGAGACAACAAGATTATGAGTTCAAAGCCAATCTAGATGAGACAGCGAGTTTCAAGCCATCCAGGGCTTAACAGTGAGTAGTAAGACCTTATCTCAAAAAAATATATATATATGAAGAAAAATCTTTAAGGTTCCACTGTCTTTGCCCTTCACCGATACAAAACTAGATGTTTCTAAACTTATTCCTGGTAAATATTGCTATTTTGTTTTCCCTATAAATTCTATCATAGCTACATGATCACATCTGTTTAATTGTAAAAGTCAGATAGGTGAATGAGGGAGACACTTTATACTTATCTGTGTCCTGGACTAAACCACCAAAAGCCTACTGTAGCAGAAATTGGGGACTGCCACTTGGTTCCTATAATGTTATATTTTTAAAAGTCTAACATGTATCCCAGAACCTAGTCACTGTGGCCCCAAAGTTCAATTCTTTGAATAGTTTATAAAATAGCTAGGTTTCCTGAAAATTGAGTCATACTAAAGCCAAATGCCAGGGACAAATTTTGGTACTGATACTTTATGTACAGTGGAATTAGCCAAATACAGGACCTTTTCTCAGAAGCATCCAACTTGAAAATATGGTTTCAAAATAAAGTACTCTACAGAGGAAATAACAATAAATCTTCTGTAGTAACAGCTTATGTAATATATAATAGATGAGATGATGAAACAAAATATATAAATAAGATGATATATTTGAAACAACAATATATCTTGAGATACAAGTCACTGTCATAATGATGAATCTAGTGATAAGAGGCAATGTTGGAGATGAGAATAAAACAGTCAAAAAAAAAAAAGAAATATAATCAGAGTAACCACAATAAATCTAATGGTCTTGTGACATCATACCCAAAGAAAACACAGATCAAGGCTGCAAGGCTTGAAACATATTTGAGCTTTTTCACAAGTTTTCTAAAGACAGGATTACTTGGGGATTTTATATATTCACAAGGTAACACCGCACAAGTATCCTTGGGACACAATTTTCTATTCACCAGCTCCCATACTTTGAGTGGGTATTATATGCCCCCTTCTCTCATCCTTGCTAGACCCTTCTGCTCACAGCCTTCCTCTTCACATGCCACCCTCTCCTACCTTATCAGTCTATCAGCCCAGACTCCTTCTGCCCAGGCTTGATGATGGGTTAGAAACCTGGAGCTCACCACTCCTAATCTTTCCCTTTCACCTGTGCACCCACAGAGAGTGTATGCTATCTCTCGCAAAAACCTTCTTAGAAAGTTTCTTATGAGTAAAACTATCTTCCCCATACATACTATATTAGTTTAGTATGTGGCAACTCATACTATACTAATCCTAGCTTTGGGTGGGGTGATGGGGAGATGGAAACAGGAGGATCCAGAGTTCAAGGCCAGCTGAACTACAGGTCTCTTGCTCAAAAACCAAAACCCAACCTGAAATTATCTACCTCACTTTCAGGCTCAGCACAAGTCTTCTGTAATGCTCATTCTACAGCTGACTGTTGATACCATCACAGCCCAGACACAGGCACCAAGAGACAAAGTAACTTCAAATTGAGATTCTCAGCTCAAATAAAAGCTTCCTATACTAAGTACTTTCTATGTTCATTCAGGAGATTCAGATTTCAAATTTAAATGTATTCACTTACATTTATTGTAAATGTTTGTGGGTGTGAGTGTGCTATACCACACATGTGGAGGTCAGAGGGCAACTTGTAGAAGTCAAGCTTCTCCTTCTGCCATGTGAGTCCCAGGGATTGAACTCAGGTCACCAGACTTGATGACAAGAACTTTCACCTGCTGAGCCATCTCACCATCTCCCAGGAGAATCAGTGTTGTCATCCAGATTAGACTCACAAGAGCTGTAGCTCATCTAAGGTAACATGAGCAGTAAGTCAGAGCTATCACAGAGACAGGGTCTATTTGCCTCCAGACCCCAAGTCCTCATCATTCAGCATGTTGTCATTTGACATCCCAGATTATAGATGCATTTCAAGAGATTTTGGTTAGTGTAAAGCAATTTGTTTTTTCTCGTTACTTGGAGTGATCACATAAAATGACCTCTTTTGACTTTAAAGGTGAGAGTGTGGCCCAGAAGGTAGGCGTCTCTCCCTCAGCCTGAAGCATCTCTTCAATTGTCATACTGTAGCATGCAGTCACTCAGCTGGGCCCTTTGTGAGTTCATAGGAAGTCCCCATGTTTTAAATCAGAACTGTCTGACATATGCAATACTGGATTTATATAAAGAATAATTTATAGATTAATAATTTACAGGAAATACTGGGTTAAAACAAAGGTAAAGATATTTTATTCACTTTCTTCAATTTTTTTTATTATTAAACTGGTTTTTAGATCCTAACTAAGGATGTTCTATACGAGCAGTGATCTTTTCTTGTTTACTAAATCTCAACATCAGAGCACTTAGAATTAAAGACTAGAACATAGAAGGCACTTAGTAAATGGGCAGACAAATTTTGACATCATTTTTTTCTTGCATCCATTGAGATGTACTGTTCAACATGAAGGCTGGCCTCTGATCACTGACCATACACATGATTGATAGCTCCTAATTGGTGTAGGGAGGCAGAGTGCTCAGCCAGAATCCAGAATCTTCAGGTTCTAACTTACCCTATTGCTAATTCCAGAGCTGACTGCTGATAAGCTAGATTCGTGGGTCTTTTGCACAACCACTCAGCTCCAGCTTTATACAGAGTAAGAACAGCAGTATCTGCCGGTTGAAAGAGCAATGGTTTACTCCCAGTATGATGTTATCACTCTGCAACTGTGATGACCATGTGAAGCATAGAAGGAAAAACCAAACTCATTCTCTTTCAATAAGAACAACCACTCTTCGAAGTGGAAGTGGCTGGTGTTCTTGAACCTTCGCTTGAGGTACTTGGGTGGGATTTTGTGCTAAACAAGTTATTGTTTTCTGTAATGCAATCCTTATAGGCTTGGAGATTTTCAAAAGGTACTAGACGGAGAGTAACTCATGGGAAACACTCATAAATGTAGAAGTTCATCCCCTGTGTCTTCCTGCCTGATTCAGGTCCTTGTAGATTGCCCCGGGGAATGGTCCTAGCAGACAAAGTCTCGCTGGTGATCACCAGAAAAGAAGGAGAGAGAAAAGTGCTTTCTGAGGATGCTGAAGCTTTTCTGAGTTAACATCTCACAAAAGAAAGGTTTGACCTGGACTCCCCATTCCCCAAGGCAAGGAGCTACTTAGATGATGAGACCCAGAATCTAAATGCATTCATATTTGTTTCTTCTTGAGCACACCCATATTCTGGTGCTTCCTTGTTTTCTACAGTGATACCCCATCTCTCTTAAAATAGGCTTCAGTCGTGGGGGACAAACTACTGTCTCATGACCTTGCCCTGTCTTCTCCACACAGATTCCCAGAAGCCCAGGAAAAGTTCTTGGAACCATAAACTTCAGAAAATCTGAAGGCCCCGGCTGACCCATTGCAGATAGCTGAGAGTAGTGAGATACTGTGAAGAGACACTGATCCCTCTGTAAAGGATGCAGAGACAGACAGCAAGGTTGAGGGCTGCTGGTGATAGCACATCATATTCCCTGTGGGAATTATTAAAGGGTTTGAGAAATCCTGCCATTAAGAAAGGAGCCTCTTGGCTCTAGAGAGATGGCTCGGCTGTTAAGAGGACCTGTTGCTCTTCCAGGGGCTCCAAGTTCAGTTCCCAGCAACCACGCACCAGCTCACAATGGTACCTAACTCCAGTGGAATCTAATGTTCCATTCTGACCTCCTTAAGCACCAAACACACACATGACACACACATATATGCAGGCAAGACAATCATTCAAAAAAACTTTAGATAAATGTGGGATAGGAAGGTGTGGTGTTAGGGAGTGTGTACTAACCAAGATGGCAGCACTTTCTACAATAGTGATGAAAGCATAGCCACTTGGGATACTCTTGGCTTGGCCATGCTGGGACCATGAAGGTCCTTGCACCCACAGGTCACCAGGGAAACCAGGAATGCTAAGCATGCAGATTGTCCTTTCAAAGGAAAGGATGCAAAACCTGTTTTTCCACCCAGAAAGCTGGGAATTAGAGGTGTTTAATAGCCTTGTGATCCATGTTATCTGTAGGGCCAGAACATAGTCTTGCTTTCACTACCAGGGCCAAAAGTAGCTAATAGTCTAAATGATCTTTACTTTATCTGTTTAGACAGGGCCTACCCCAAGCTCCCACAACCAGGACCAGAGATGGCTAATAGCCTAAAACATCTCTATGTTATCTGTGTGACTAAAACCATGCCAGATCCTGCCATAGGCCTCTTTTGGAAGAAGTGACATGTACTTTGAGTTGAGTTTCAATGTGATTATGTCTCTTTGTGCACCAGAGATTGTAGTACACCAGGAAACATTCCCCCAGACTGTTTTAAAATATGCTGGCAATCAACTTCCTGATGTCAGACTCTCAACATTTAATTCAGTCTGACAAAGTCAAGTTGGACCAAGTTCTCATTCTTACCTCTTCATGGTTCATTTCTCTGCCTGTCACGGTGCTTGCAAGGAACGCACCTCAGATAATAGTTACTCATTCTAGTTCTTGCTTTCCAAATATTAGTGTCTTTGACATTATATAACAGACTTTATTCTCACAGAAAACATGTTTGGGTGTGGTAATCTCCATTCCATAGACTATGGAACAGGAAAGGTTAAGCCATTTTCTTAAAGATAAGAGTGCTCTAAAGAGATGGGGTTAGAATTTTAACCTTGCTCTGACTCTGAAAATATGCCCATTTCACACCAAGCATTTTGAGGGATCTTTTGGAGAGAAGATAGTCTCCTGGTTTCCTATGGAGTGGACCTCTCTCTCCCCTCTCTCTCCTCTCTCTCTCTCTCTCTCTCTCTCTCTCTCTCTCTCTCTCTCTCTCTCTCTCTCTCTCTCTCTCTCTCTCCTGGGTAAGGAGTGGGGTTGGAGAATTGGATTTCCCCTTATGGAATCTGAAGTTAGAAGCTTTCTCTCTAATCTTCAAGTACAACTTTAAAGGACATAGGAAGAAACCCCAGAAAAACCTGTTTGTGACTTGGTTTCTTTCATTCCCACTCTGTCGGGGGTGGGGAGCTATGCACAGTTTGGAAGACAAGCTTGTAGGCATGTCTCCTTAGCCATTTTAATTCTAGTATTTTATCTAACAGATATTCTTGCAAAAATATAGACTGAGGTAAATTAATCTGTACTGAAATGTTAAGTTTTTCATGAGTTCACACACACACACACACACACACACACACAAAACATAAGACAATAAATATGATATCATTGAGGGGTAGAGAGGGTTGTAATGGTAGGCCTAGGTTTTCATATCTGTCTAGGAAACAGTTCCGTTCTGTTAGGTTTTTTTTTTTTAATAATGTACAAATAACAGTATTAAAAACACATTAAAAATGTTTCTGGAAAATTTATCCACAGAACAAAACTCCAATATTCTCACAATAAAAAAACTGGCTCAGCTTTTGGGGTGTTCATATTTTTCCAGTAAACATTGCTGGGGATGGAGAGATGGTGTGGCAGTTAAGAGCGGGTGTTGCTCCTTCTGAGGACCCAGGTTCAGTTCCTAGCCCCGCATGGCGGTTTACAACACTCTGAAATCACAGTGCCAGGAGATCAGTACCCTCCTCTGACCTTCCTGGGCACTAGGCACACACGGGGTGCAGAGAAGTCAGACTGGCAAAACACTCCTACATTAAATGAATGACTAAATTTTCCTTTTGAAAAGTAGTTAGTTTACTTAGGGAAGAAAGCAGGAAAAACTTCTTGTATAGACTCTATTTTTAACTCTGAAAAACTGAGTGAATTTTGTAAACAGTCACTTTATTTTAAGAAGCTACATTTCAGGTCTCAGTTGCACGGATCTAATGGTGCACCTCCAATTATATAAAGTAAGACACAGAGAAGGACATCGATTTCTTTTTAGAAAAAAATCAAAGTTGGCTTAAAAACACCAACTCTCAGGCAGACCTAGAAATTGCTTCTGTAGAGAAGTCACAAGTTTAAAGAGGGTTAGTAAATTGGTGTGAGTTTTCCCCACTGCCTCTTGTTATTGGTCTTAGAGTAACAGAATCGATCTAACAATGAAAGTGTCTGGCTTGTTTGCAGCCTCCCCTGACAAAGATGAATTCATAAAATGAGTGAAGCATTATTATTTCCAAACCATAACTTAAAAATAATCTCTAGAAGCTGGAGAGAGAGTTTAGTAGTTGGGAGTACTGGCTCTTCCAGAGGACTCAAGTTTAGTTCCCAGCACCATCTGTAACTCCAACTCTAGGGGATCTGACACCCATACATAGGCATACATGTAGACAAAATACCAATGCACATGAAAAAAGATAGTAACCAAATAAATAAAAATAATCTCAAAATTGAGAGTTAAAACATAGTTAGATGAAACTCTCTACTAGACTGAAAACCCTCAGAAAACACTACTGGACAATATTCCCATCTAGGAAATATTCTGTTGGCCCTGCTTTCTGAAGAAATGCATGGCTACAGAAAATATAAAGACAAATAGGAACCGAATTAAAATGGCCAATATTTCACTCACTAAAATTTCTACTAATATATATTTTAAAAAGATTTATTTATTTCGTATATATGAATACACTTTAGCTGTCTTCAGACACACCAGAAGATGGCATCAGAACCCACTACAGATGGTTGTGAGCCACCATGTGGTTGCTGGGAATTGAACTCAGGACCTCTGGAAGAACAGTCAGTGTTCTTAACCACTGGGCCATCTCTCCAGCCCTCTACTAATATTTTTACTGTGGCTTTTCTCTCTCTCTCTCTCTCACACATACACACACACACACACACACACACACAGAGAGAGAGAGAGAGAGAGAGAGAGAGAGAGAGAGAGAGAGAGAGACAGGAGAAAGGATGTTGGAGTTTATCAGATGCTTCCTCTGTGGCTATTGAAATGAGGGTTTGCCTATTATCTTACTGATAAGCATACTAAATGGATTGGATTTCAAGTTTGCAATCATTTTGATTTGACAACACTATGTATTTGATTTTGATCAGAGAAGAATGTTTATTGTCTATTTACAATTTTGGCTCCAACCTAGCCTTGGTGTTAGACAAGAAAAGCAGGCCAAATGAGTTGTAACAGTAACCATGTCTTCAAATCACAAACAATCTGATATTTTGAATACATTTGATTTTTGATAAAGGAATACACACATCTTTATATTAATGCAAAAAGCCCTCTTTATCATCATTGTGATTATACTCATATTTTCAACCTGTGACAGTGAGTATCAGTTAGAATCGCGCTACAGAATAAAAGGTAAACTATGATTATTGTTTCTGACTTAGAACAAACAGATCATTGTAGAAATGACCTATACCAAACTTTGGATAAGTCAAAGTTACTTAATGAGAAAAATGCATACGGACCTAGAAACTTTGTTTCCACCCCAGAAGGCTGAAATAATGGCGCTGATAACATATCACTTACTGACATTTGAAAACCTCCTGCTCAGCTAAGCACTAAGCTTATTACTTGCAAAGAATTAAGGCATCTTAATCTTACCAAGGGAGGAGTAACATTCCATCTTACAGCTGAGCAAACTCAAGAGAGTACAGCAACTTGTCCAAATAGCCATAGGTAGTGAGAAGAACCTGAAGTCTAAGCTCGATGTTGGTGGCTCCAAAGCTCTTGCTCCTATCCATTTCTTGTGATTTGAGCACCAGAATTTAACTTATCTGCAAACTCAAGATCGTTCATTTCTCTTTTTGAACAGAAATGGTATCAAAGCGACTAGAAGGTGTACTATGTGAATTCGACCTAGGTAATATAAATGTGCTAGTAATGGGCAGAGACTATTTTATATTTAATTATGCAGCCCGTGTGTTCATGACCATGCTTGATGATTTAAACAAAAGCTTTTTACTGACAAAGCCAAGCTCAACTTTAATAGAAAAAGAATGGCTGTAAAAAAAAAAGTTAAAAAACAAAAACAAAAACAAAAACAAAAAAAACCTGGCCAATGATACATTTGGGAACCTCACGCGGGATGCATTACAATCATCATAAGGTTGTGGCACGGAGGGAGCTTGGGAATCTACAACTTCATGCTTAAGACCATGTGTGTTGCTTGAGTTCTGGGTCAGATCACACATTACTGTGACTTCTTACTTACTCTACAGCTGTAATACTAAATTCTAGGCAACCTTGCAGCTCCTCATCTTAAGTTTATAGTTCTTAGTCCTTCCTTCATCACAGTTTTTTTTTCCCTAAGAAGGCTCACCATAAGTTGTAACCATCACAGCTAAGCAAATGGCTTACAAATACACAACTCTGATTTTGAACTTCTTACTGTGAGCAAATCTGGACCTTCCAGCCTCTTAGAGTTAAGACAATCAAACTCCATCTAGATCTCATTTATAAAGTAAATCCATCAGCTTCATTTTCTCAGACTCCAAGTCCCAGTGACATTTCTTATTTCTTCTTCTATGTCCTGGGCCATGTTTGTACTTAGCTATCAACCTCTAGTCTCAAGGGCTGGTCCTTTCCCTTCCGCAGCCTCGGCTTTCCCCTAATTTCCACCTGTGTGTGTTTATATCAGCTGCTGATTGTTCTATGCTATAAAAAAATAAGAGGGATATTATAAAATTCACTAGATCAAAGTGTAGTGGCTCAGAAAGGCCATTTGGCCCTGAGAGATGATGTCCTTGATGGCAACACCAGGCAGGAGGAGGCTGGAGGCCCGCCCAGTGAACTGTGTAAAGAAAACAACACGATTTATACAAGTCTGGGAGAGACCTCACACTTCCTTCCTGGGGCCAAGTTTTTTTCTGGTTTGGTATAAAACAGCCATCGGACCTGAAAAGACAGCTGTTGGCTTCGTTCTTTGGGGCTAGAGCAGCACACACAAGAACAATGTTGGCTTCTCCAGCTGGATGTGGACAGTCCGGGCTGCCAGCATCTGGTGTCTGTGAATCCCTGCTGGCCAGCAGCCACTGCTCACTGTGCAAGTCAGGGCCGAAGGCCCAAGAGTCCTGGCACCTCTGATCGCCTCCTTCTACCAGGATCCTCCCAGGGCTCCATATCAAGTAAAGAGTGCTCACGAGTGTAGACTCTAAGACAGGAAGTTCAAAACCTGCTTGGCCATTTCCTAGTCCATTAGCTCTGTAATCAAGCTTTGGGTAGAGACATTCATCTGGAAACTTCCTGTAACTCCTAGCTTAGAGTACAAAACATCACCAGGAGAATGGTACACGTCAACATTCTTGAGCTCTTCCCATCTACCAGTGTATCCTGTGTGTGCCTATGTAGGGTGGAATAGACACAACCCAAGGGTTCAAAGACCTGGAGACCTCCATGGGTTAAATTGAAAGGTTCTGGAAGTGACATGGTAGTCATGGCAGTCATACCGGTGATTCTTCTCAGCCAGTTTACTCTCTCCAAAGCTGTCTTAGTTAGGGTTTTACTACCATGAACAGTCACCGTGACCAAGGCAATCCTTATAAAGGACATTTAATTGGGGCTGACTTACAGGTTCAGAGGTTCAATAGAGTATCATCAAGGCAGGAACATGGTAGCATCCAGGCAGGCATGGTGCAGGAGGAGTGGAGAGGTCTACATTTTCAACTGCTGGCCTCTAAGAGAAGCCTGACTTCCAGGCACCTAGGAAGTGGGTCTGATAATCCACACCCACAGTGACGCACCTACTCCAACAAGTCAACACTTACTCCAACAGGGCACCTTCTAATAGTGCCACTCCCTGGGCTGAGCATATACAAACCATCACATTCCACTCTCTGACCCCCATGGGCTTGTTCAGACATGAGTCTATTGGGGGGGGCATACCCAAACATAGCATAATGAAAAATACCTTTAGTCCAACTTCAAAAGTCCCCTTGGTCTATAGGAGTCTTAACAGTGCTAAAAGTCCAAAGTTCAAGATCTCTTCTGAGATTCTTCCAGTCATTTAACTGTAATTCCCAAAGCAAGACAGGAAACCAGCTGGGTAAACTCCAAACTCTTTATCTCTGTCTGATGTCAAAGTGGTCTTCAGATCGCCAGCTTTTTTTTTTTTTTCATCTTTGTTGACTGCAACAAACTTCTGTGAAAGTTTGGGTTGTTTCTGCTCCCTGTTAGCAGCTTTTCTCTACAGATAGACCACAGCTCTGGCATCTCGAACATCTTGGGGTCTCCAATGCAATTTCAGTGTTACGGCTTCTTGTTTCAATGTCGGGGATCTACACATTATCTGGGCTCCTCCAAAGGGCTGGCATCACTTCTCCAGCTCTGCCCTCTGTAGCACTCTAAGCTCAGGTTGATTTATTGCCACTGCTGTTCTTGGGGATCACCCCATGGTACTGGCATCTCCCATACGCTGGGGTCTTCCACTGCAACTAGGCTTCACCGATAGCCTTTCATAGGCTCTATTCATATTGCCAAGCCTCGACTCCTTTGCATGACCCCATCAGTCTTGGGCTGTCAACTGCAACTGGGACTGTACCTTCACCAATGGCCTTCCATGGCTTCTTACACTGCCAAGCCTCAGTTGCTCTTCATGACTTCTTCATATCTTCAAAACCAGTACCACCTGGGTGACAGATTACCAAGTATAACTGCGGCACAAGGTATAACCTTGGCTATTTCTAGAATACAACTTCTTTGTGCTCTCAGAAAACACTTCCCAGAAGATTTCACCTCAATGACGCTGGTCTCTTCTTAATCACCACTAATTTCTTAGCTCCAGCTTACCAGCATAATTGTCCCAGTAGTCTCTTCTGTTTTTCACTCTAAAGCCAGAGCCACATGGCCAAAGCTGCTGAGTTCTGCTGCTTGCAGGAGCTGGAACATGGCCCCCTTGTTCTATTACATTATCACTAGCTTTCTCTTTTCCAACTCCTTCATTGCCTAAGTTTGGCTATCCTGGATCTTGCTCTGTAGATTGACCTGGAACTCAGAGACTTTCATGTCTATTTCCTGGGATTAAAGGTGTGTACCGCCATCCCCAGATTTAAGCTTTTCTTCACCTAGAATTTAGTACTGTCTCAGGCTGGCCTTGAACTCTAGAGATCTATTTGGCTTTATCTCCTAAGAATAAAGGTGTGTACCACCATGCCTTGATCTAAACCAAGCTGGGTAGGATCTTGCCCCCAAAGTCCCATTCCCTTAATCTGATATCTCCTAGAACATAGGATTCAGCTCCATTTTACTTTCTAATGTCCTTTTAATACTCCAACCACATATTTTATATTTTTCCTTTCTCAGCTTGCTACACTTGCTTAAAATGCTCTTTATGAGACTTAACCAAAGAACAAAGTCTATGATGGGAGTTTCGAGACTTCTTTGTCAATGCAATTAATCTGCGTCTCTTCACCTTAGCGTCAGGTAGACTCTTCAGATAAGGGCAAAGCAGCCACAATCTTCACCAAAATAGCACAGTAACAGTCTCTAGACCACATACTGAAATTCTTCTTCACTGAAACCTATTGGCAAGGTCTGCACAATTCAAACCACTCTCAGTAACAGTCTTCCATATTCTTACTAGGGTAGCCAATTAAGCCCCATTTAAAGCAATCCACTGCTTTCCAAATCCAAAGTCTCCAAACCCACATTCCTCCAAACAAAATCATGGTCAGACTTATCACAGCAATACCCTAGTCCCTGGTACCAACTTTGGTCTTAGGATTTTACTGCTGTGAACAGATACCAAGAACAAGGCAACTCTTATAAGGACAACATTTATTGGGGATGACTTACAGGTGCAGAAGTTCAGTCCAGTATCATCAAGGCAGGAACATGGCAGCATCCAGGTAGGCATGGTACAGGAGAAGCCGAGAGATCTACATCTTCATCTGCTGGTCTCTAAGAGAAGCCTGACTTCCAGGCACCTAGGAAGTGGGTCTGATAGTCCACACCCACAGTGACGCATCTACTCCAACAGGGCCACACCTTCTAATAGTGCCACTCCCTGGGCTGAGCATGTGCAAACCATCACAAAGGTAAGGCTCTGCAGTCAGAGTGAGAGACACCACATACAGTCATCTAAAACAGGGGAACCTACTAAGTCTAACCATAGGCCTTCAGATTGTGGACTGGAACAATCCAGTTTGGAGCAAGAAGAGAATAACTTTGAGTTAAAAGGGCTCAAAGGTATCAGGTCTCTTTTCTTTTCCCAGGATCTTTGCATAACTAGTGTTTTAGGGACACCAACTTAAAGTGTGAAAGTCTTCATTTCAGTCACATCACTAGGTTGTTCTGAGAATTATACAGAACATAATTGAAATAGCACAGTGACCAGGCCAGTAATGGAAGGGCTACATGTTTCTGTGTGAACTCCAGACAGGTGGCCCTAGACCCTGGGCACATGTTAATATTCACTTGTGTAAGCACATGAGAGTTGGAAAAGGATGAAGCAGCTTATTAATACACACTAGCCATGTGGCTCTCTCATTCCACTGAAGTGTATGTTAATCACTGGGCACATACTTCTTTCATGGGGATTTCCCTTTGAGAGAGAGGGAGATATCACACACATTCTAGGGGAACCTACTAAGCCTAACCATAGGCCTTCAGATTGTGGGTTTGAACCATCCAGTTTGGAGCAAGAAGAGAATTAACTCATGTATACTCGAAGGTATACTTACAGATGTAAACATAAAAGATACCAGGAGATTATATATTTTCTGACAGCTGATCAATACGATCTAGTTACTGTGATCTTTTTCCCTGAAGGGACCCATCTCACAGCCCTGCTTCATCTATTAGACAATGATCCACTAGAACTTAGAGTGTGTTTTGAAGTTGTTGACTATAGACCCTGGGCATTAAAGAGTAACTCCAAACGATTTGTCAGCAGAGGGAATTTGGGATGTTTTAAAGTGGCTCAAAACTGAGACTGAGGAATTGGTGCCGCAGGCAAGAGAAAGAAGATTACAGTTGTGCAATTAAGTGGCATAAACAAGCCAATGTTATCATCTAGAGATTCTCTTGCTAAAAACCAAAAAGGCATATCCTGACTCTTGATGCCACAGGTGAAGTCAGAGACTTGCTGACTCTGGGACTGCATTTCCAGTTACAAGACAGTTGATGTTCATAAGGCACTGAGAACAGTAAATGATGGATGGTGCCCGAGTCAATAAATGTTAAGTATATTGTTTGATTTGGGTTTAAGAGTCTAAGCTCTTGATTAGCTTAGATCAAAGGTCCAAAAGCTGAGTAAAGTGAAGTGGGTAAAGTCTCCACAACAAACTGATGATGTCACCTTCTAGGCTCACCATTAGACTTCACAGTAGAGCAGAATACACAGACATGGGGATCAAAGACCGGAGCCCTCCGTGGAGCAAATTAGCAGGTTCCAGAAGGGACATGGCGGTCATGGCAGCCACAAAGACAGATTCTTCTCAGATAGCTTACTCTCTCCAAGGCCATACATACGGGCTGAAGCAGGGAAGATAAGAGCTGAAGTTTGACAAATGGACTTCACTTGCAAGGCTGGGCCTGTGAGGCGGGTTTTGATAAGGTGGTCTCTGGTCTCTATGCTTTCTGGAACATGTCTGCTTCAGTGTGTCTGTGTGTCACGGCCTTTCCTTTCTTCTTCTCCCTCCACTTGTCTTCTCCCATCTCTTCTTCCCATTCTCCCCTCCTTCCATGTGTTCTCTCGTTTTATAGGAAAGAGAATTTCTGCATTAAATTTACCAGCTTCCTCAGGGCTGAGCTAGAGCAGGAGAAGGAATCACATAGGCATCGCCCAGCTGAGTTTTCTGGGAAAATGGAGAGACCCATGGCAGGGAAGGTGTTGACCATGGCTGATACCCCTTGGAATTGTGGAAGGTCCTGCTATGGATGGGAGAAACGAACCCTGAAGGTAAGATCCAGGAAGGGTGGCTGTCTTAAATCCCTGTCCTGAAGCTGTCCTGAGGTTTGCCATGACCTAGTGCCCAATCACTGTTCCAGAGACCTCCCCGCAGGCCCTCCATGTTCCTTCCCTTTGGGAAGCCGGACCCTGCTATCCCCCCTCCCGAGACTCATCCTACCACTAGCGCTTTCCTCTTGCTGCTTCTGATTGTCTGCTTTGCTCCATCTTCACTTTGGGGGACAATTTTCTGATAACTTTATCTTCTTTATTTATTCCATCCCATGGGACTTTCCAAGATGAGCATATGCACTGGCCCATTTTACTGCATAAGATAATGAAATGCAGGAGGACAGGAGTTAAGTGATCTTTCCAAGTGAGTGTACTTGAAAGTCTCATCATGTCTCACTTAAAAAAAAACTTACAAAATAGTTGTTTTTAAATTTTAAATTATTTTTAAAGTTAGCACACAAGGAAAAAGCTCTCATTATGACATTTCATATATTTATATATGATCATTGTACTTAAGTACATTAATATATAAGTATATAATATATAATTAATATATAACTATATAAATATATACCATATATGATATATATATTATATACATATAATATATATTATATGTATTATATATAATATATAATTATATATACATTATATATATTATATATATAATATATAATATATATTATATAATATATGTATTATATAATAATTATATATTACACACACACGCGTGTGTGTGTAGGGTGTTTCCCATAACTGTACTATATAATACCCATCTCCTATTGGTAAATGAGAGTTAAGTAAGGACTGGATGTAGCTCTAGAATAATTCAAACCACATTTCTGTGAGCGCTGGGTCTGAACAATCGAGGGCTCAGTTCGAAACAGCTCTGTGCCTTGGTTTCCTATTTAAATGTCTCATCTCTACCTTGTGATAGGTTGTGAACATCAGGAAATTATTTTACTTTTTAACCAGCTCCCTCTACAATTCCCAAGCAGTGCTTAACATAGTCCATAGATCACAGCAGGCATGAAAGTGACTGTTGATGAAACAGCTCTCCAAACTGCCTGTCTAGTTTTCTCTTCTTTTCTTTTTTAAAAATGGGGGTCAAGAGATTCTAAAAAAACTATACATAAAGTTTCTCTCCTCTGTGCATATAGAAAACTAAACTATAAAGCTAGAAGACTGACAAAGGATATTGAAAATAGAAATAGAGGTTGGGAACATGCCAAAACTCCATCCATGGAAAATGTGAATGCTCTCTGGAGCCTTCCCAATCTTGGAATTTGTATCACAATTCCACTAGGTCTAATTTGGTTGTAACATCCCACTTTCAGGAAGATAAAAAAGTATATATTGTTGGTCCAGAGTTCCAAGTATCCATGGGTTGGCAACTGAGTTGTTACAATATTTCAAAGGACGGAGTGCAACAAACACATTCTCATCAGACTCAGGCAGAGAGGCTGAAACAAGATGTTAACCCACTCAAAGACCCTGGAGGCTCCAGCCTTTCCCCTTGGATAGCTCTGCAAGGCATCCAGCGAGTTCCAATTTGGGCAGGGGTTTGTTTATTCTGCTTGGTTCAAGTCAGGGTTACAGATCCCTAATGGTTTTAGCGTCCCTAAAGGTTTTCCACATTTGGGCAAGATCTATGCTTTATGTCAGTCCCAAGGAGGCTTAGCTCCCAGATGCTTTGCTGGGGCAGATATGCTAGAAGCACTCAGCTGTACTCAGGGTAGATGCTATTTCTTGGCACAGATGTGGATTTTTTTTTTTTAGCAAGAGTGCCATGTTGTACTAAAAATGCCCCATTCTTAAACCAACTGTAGTTTTCATTACATTTCATTTTTCCCCCTAGTGACGTTGAATTTTCTAAACTAGTTGTTTTCCTGCAACTGCTCCAAGCCAATTCAAACTAAGAGGGCTCATGCTGACCCTTACATCTTCATTACGATTGCAATGGCAAAGCTTCTCCTCACAGTGGTTGCCTACCTCTCAGGCTCTGGGCCACAGGCCCTCTCGCTGGGCCACTTCCTCTTTGTCTCCCAGGCTCTGCATACACTATTCCTCACAATCTCTCACACTTCTTCACCTGGATCTCCACGGTGGCCTGTATGTGCAAGCCTGTGTCAAGACAACCTTCCCATGTTTTCCGTTTGTCTCCTCTTTGCCTCAACTCCTGGTCTAGCTTTCTGAATCCTTGAACTGAAGCACTCCACAGCACAAGAGACAACCAGGATGCAATAAAAGACTCACAAATGTGCCTGCAGGGTGTTTTATACATGAATTAGCACCTGCTGGCCAGGCCAGGGGGGGCAGGGGGGGGAATAATGGCACATTAGGTTGCCAGAAGAGTTAGAATGCCACTTGTTAATAAAAAGTTTTCCAGTTTTGAAAATACAGCAGCTGTCAAAGCAAAACACACAGACCCTAGAAGATTTGACCCACTAAGAATAAATTTGCTTCCCTGATGCAGTTAGAGCTGATCCAAAGAAAACTGATGGACTCAAAGTCATCAGTGAGTGTGGGCTGGAAGAGTGTCTTAGTCTAGTTTCCTGTTGCAGTGATCAAATACCATCATATGGATGCTGGGAATCAAACCTGGGTCCTCTGGAAGAGAAGTGAGTGCTCTTAACTCTCTCTCATTGTGTGTGTGTGTGTGTGTGTGTGTGTGTGTGTGTGTGTGCACATGTGTGCCATGCCTGAGGAGGGACAAGCAAGTATTGGTTCCTGCACAGTTGGAATCACAAGCAGTTATTCTTTTCATTAAAAAATTGATTGAAAATTTAGCTTGGGAGTTAAGGCAGAATTTCCAACAATTTCTGAGATGGTCCTAAACATATCCTGCTATTTTATAGCATATATTTAATGTGAAAGCATATTTTCAGCATTAACAATTCTAAAATCAAAATACTGATCAGATTTGAAAACTGTTGAAGGTGCTCTTTAGTCTGAAGTATCAAGTACTGAGGCAATATTTAATTCTTTGTCTAAAAGTAATTCAATCTTATTAGTGTACACATTGGCTTTTATCATTAGCATACATATAACCATACCACTTAAAAATAATTATTTTGAAACAAAAAGTTTTTATCATCAGTAATTATAAGATATATACCATATATATCATATATACCACATAAATATTTTATATATGTATGGTATATAGAAATATATGTGTATATATATATCCACAGTTTTATAAAATTTCAGGCAAAAATGGGTCACGGATGGAAAAATTGAAGACCTATCTTAGAGGTGAAGAACATGGATTTGAGAATCAGCCAGACTTGGGATCAGCCTTTGTAAACAGTGGTTGGGAAACTCAAGTTGAATATGAGTGTTATATGCTTAGAAGTCATTAGTCTGGAACTTGAGTTTCCAAAGTCTCTAAAATGTTTTGCATACTCCCTTCCTCTCAATGTCCCAAATCATCTACAAGAACATGTGGTTGAAATGGGAATTTAGATGATTATTTATTAATCAAGAGTGTGACTGAGTACAAGCTAGAGGAATATTCACAATATACACACAGAGAGTCTCAGAAATACTGAAATGTAAACTTGTTTATCTTTCCATGTAAAATTGCTTGCTGATTAGTACATGGAAAACATTTTTTAAATTTCTTATTGTCAGAAGAAATGCAAAGTTAAGAAGACTTATATAAAAGAAAGAATTAAAATAGTAGGTATGTAGTTTTAGTTGGCAAATATTTTAGACTTTCCTGCATGCACATAGTTAAATGTTCTGTTAGAATTCAGTTAAACAAAACAAAGCACTCTCGATTTAACTGTATTATTGGTTTCTTCATTATTTATTCAAGACTCAGTTTTGACTGAAGTTTAAATTTCATGACTCAGGCTAACTTGAGGTTTTTCTCTTTCCCAGTTATCTGCTCCTGACCCACATTCCCATTATAAACATATTCGATTATGTTCTATAAGGATTCCCACAGACAAGAATTTTCATACCCCATTTAAGTGAGTTCTAGTGCTTTAAAACAATTTGAAAACTCAAAAAAGGATTAATTTCATGGAGTAAAAACCAAACAATTCATTTAATGTTTACTGTAATGAGTAAGTTATTGTCACTAAAATATACAACACAAAATTTAACTTGAATGCTAAATTTTCTGCCATTGACAAATTTTAGACTCAGCTTCTGTCTTTTTTATTTCTTTTATTGGATATTTTCTTTATTTACATTTCAAATGTTATTCTCCTTTCCAGGTCTTCCCTCCGGAACCCCCTATTCCATCCCTCCTCCCCCTGCCTCTATGAGGGTGCTCCCCCACCCATCCACTCACTCTTGCCTTCCCACCCTGGCATTCCCCTACACTGGGGCATAGAACCCCCTCAGGCCCAAGGGCTACTCCTCCCACTTATGTCCAACAAGACCATCATCCTCTGTCACATGTGCGTCTGGAGTCAGGCATGGGTCCCTCCATGTGTACTCTTTGGTTGGTGGTCCAGTCCCCGGGAGCTCCCTGGGGTCTGGCCTGTTGACACTGTTGTCCTCTCATTGGACTGCCAACCTCGTCAGCTCCTTCAGTCTCTTCTCCAACGCCTCCATCGGGGGTCCTGCACTCAGTCCAATGGTTGGCTGCAAGCATCCACCTCTGTATTTGTCAGGCTCTGGCAGAGCCTCACAGGAGACAGCCATATCAGGCTTCCATCAACAAGCACTTCCTGGTATCCTCAATAGTGTCTGGGTTTGGTGGCTGTATATGGGATGAATCCTGGATGGTCTCTGCTCTGCTTCTGTCTTAGTGAAGGTTTCTATTGTTGTGCTAAAACACCATAACAAAGCATCTTGGGGGAGGAAATGGTTGATTTTCTTGTGACTCCCAGGCCATATTCTATTACTTAGGGAAGTCAGGGCAGGAACTCAAGGCAGAACCTGGAGACAGGAACTGATGCAGAAACTCTAGTGGACTCTTGCTTACTGGCTTTCTCCTCCTAATTGCCCAGCCTGCTTTCTTATACCATCGAAGACCATCCACCAATGGTTGGCTCTGCTCGATGTGAGTTAGACTCTCCCAAATCAATCACCTATCAAGAAAATGCACCACAGGCATAATTACACACAGGATAATCTGCTTAGGAGCATTTTCTCAATTGAAGGCTTCCTCTTCCCAAATGACTCTAGCCTGTGTCAAGCTGACATAAGACCTAGGCAGCACAGCTCCCAATGGCAGCAGCGAATGTGTAGTACATTTTCTACTGTTGTGGGAACAGATAGTCAGCAGAGAATTGAGTTAAAATGTAAAGAGTTCCAGAATGTAGGTTAGCGGTTGCTACTGTCCCTTGTTAAATCGTGTTCATATTTCTTTATGTTCTCAAGTAGTTTTAGAATCCCCACACTTCATTCAACACAGTTCGTGGACTTTCCTCTGTGTCCCTATGTGCTGTTCATCTTTCAGACACAACCCTTAACTGTGCTAAAAGGTGCATGCTTATTTCTCATTTGTTCATCTCCTCCACTACCTTGAAAGTAAAGGCCACACCTTGTTTACTGTTGTAGCTTTGGCACAGAGAAGGTGTTCAATAAAAGTTAAGTAAACCGATGAATGAATGGCTAAATGCATGAAAACTAAGGACAATCTAATGAAGTTACAAGTGGCTGCCAAAAGCCACTGGACAACCTCCTCTCCAGTGTCCTTTAAGTTGCCAGTGCAAGGGCCCACAGCTTGGAAAACCCGAGAGGCGTTATTCTTCTCTGTGCATGCTGTGACTGAGCTCACAGGAGAGTTAATGGACTTAGCAGAGGGGTGGCAGGTGTGGTACCCTAATAAAGAGTGGCAGCAGCATCTCCATCCCCATCAGTGACTGCTACTGTCTCAAGACTGATTGAAGACTTACCAGATACTGAGTTCCTTGTATACATTATCACACCCAGCCCTGAAAACAACTAGAGTTATTGGTCTGGTTTTCACTTTAGCAATGCAGAAACTGAAGTTTAGAAAAATGGAGCTCTAAGTATGAGTAGAGAAGTAGAGACTCTAACCCCAGACTGTGAGGCTCAAGTTCAATACCACCTTGACAACAGCACAAGTCAGAGACTGATATTCCCAACAGGACCAAGAGAGTCCAGAGGAACACTCCTTCATGCTTGAGACCCTTTCATCACCTCTGTGTCTCGGGGTCTCCATTACAACCACTGGCAATGGGCATACTGGAAAGGAAGGGCTTGAACTCCTCAGCACCTTTACATTGGCCTCTTTTCAAATTTCCAAGTGTAGTGTGTATAACTGGAAATGGTTCATCAATGTAGATGACACTTGAATGGTCTTTCTTGGCCATAAGCACTTTGGTGGGAGATTTGACCCACTCTTCCGATCATCTCAGTTGCATTGTCTAGCCTTGTTTGTCTATTGAGCCTTTTTAGCTTCAGATGCAATTCTTAGGTTCTCTCTTTAGTTTGTAGTTCAGAAGCAGTTCTTGATTCCCCCAGTGAAATCCAGCTGTGGTGCTCCTTTTCCGATTACATATGCCTCTCCTTTATTCTGGGTGTTTTTTGTTTGTTTGTTTTAACATTTAATTAGTGACCCTGAAAATTTGTCTTTTAGAACTGTTTTCACTCTCATTATTTAGGAAGGTTTTGGGGGAGAGCCTTTCCATCTAGTCACTGTTAGGTTAGATCTTTGAATTACTCTGGTGGATAAGTTGACTTTTATTTTTTTTATTTATTTTCTATATTTTTTTTACTGACATTTTAATTTGAAACCCCTAGTGCTGCTTTAGTACTACGGTTCTCACCAATCACCTTTCTGGGTTCCCTGCTTAGAACTCAAAGGACCCTCTGCTATCTGGCCTGCTGCCTTCCAACCTTCCTCCCACTGTGTCGACACTCTCACCGCGATACAGGATGGAATGTTTTCTTTCCATAGAGCAATTTCTGGGGGCCAAATGAAGATGAGTAAGAGTCGACTGCCCCCTTGGGTTAGGGGCCCCACCTTTTGGCATGCTCATCCCTGGATCATAGCTGGCTGGTCAGATGCTGAGGTGTCCCTGTGTGTAGACTCTGTTCTTCGAATGATACCTGGCTACCCCGGTCCCGCAGCAGAGGCATTTTGTCATATGGCCATCAAATCTCCTGATACTATGACCTATGGCCCCATGTCAGCGCCGCAGCCCAGTGCTTTCTCACTTAGGGGGCTAAGGGCGACTTCAGCTGGCCTGAGACCAAGCATTACGTTTTCTCTGGAATGGGAGACACTAGCCCACAAGCTGCAGACTTCCTCATGTATTTGCATTCTTCCCATAGTTGACACAACTCTAGGCCACAGTGGGCAGCTAATGAATATTTCTTAATTAATTAGCTGCTACAGAAATATACTCAGCATCACATTAAGGTATATTTTTATCCACCAAATAATTTCAAGGTAGCACAACTAATAAGTCAGGACGTTTCTTTAAACAAATGGAAACTCCTGGAATTGGAGCTATGTGCATACCTTCTCAGCCTGGTAGGCCTGCAAGGGCTGTTTTGATTAGGAGGAAGTCAAATGAGACGGTCGTTATAAACAGAGCTGTTTGTGAGCTATAGTCATGCACTTCAAATGTGTGTGCTTTCCTACTATCATTTCTGGTTTTAACATTCAAAGCTATTAACTCTTAAAAAAGAACCTGATAGGATATAGTTATTGCAGTAAAAACCATATATACATATACATGTACATATACATATATACATATATACATACATATATATATATAATTTGAAAATGTGTCAGACTTTTCTATAAGAAGCAAAATACCCTCTATTTTCAAGTAAGATTCAATCTGTAAGACACACTTTGTTTTCTATATCGCTGTTCTAGCTTTAGCCTAGCTATACCTTGAATAGTTAATCACAGACACAAAATTATTAAAAATGAACAGTGGCGCTTATCCTTCCCAATACCTACTTTAAGCATCAGTAACTACACTTTGAACTGGTTGATATGGGATATCAACCACACACACTTACTCTTGTCACTCCCAAACTTAATGATGTAAGGAGGAAAAGTTGTGTTTGTGTCACTGTGGTGGTTTGTATATGCTCATCCCAGGGAGCGGCACTATTAGAAGGTGTGTCCTTGTTGAAGGAAGTGCGTCACTGTGGGGTTGGGCTTAGAGATCTTCCTCCTGGATGCCTGAGGATGCCCAGTCTGTTCCTGGTTTCCTTTGGATAAAGGTGTAGAACCCTCAGCTCCTCTGTACCATGCCTGCCTGGATGTTGCCATGCTTCTGCCTTGATGACAATGGACTAAACCTCTGAACCTGTAAGCCAGCCCCAAGTAAATGTCTTTTATAAAACTTGCATTGGTCATTGGTGTCTGTTCACAGCAGTAAAACCCAAACTAATACAGTCACTGTGCATTCTATCAGCTGGTGCTGTGTAGACAGTGAGAACATTCAATTGCGTTATTTGAGAAATTCTCATCACATCCTTATTTTTTTTTCTCACTCAGCACTGCATACTTCAAAGGATTACTTTACCCTTTTCTCTTCACTTTTATCTTGTCTTATGTAGATATTTTTGTCTTTGTTCTGCTTCGCTTGGGGAGAGACAGGTCTTTTAATACTGCCCAGGCCAGCTTCCAACTTGCCATCCTCCTGCCTGGGCCTCTCAAGGGCTAGGGTTACAGGTTTGTACCAATAGATACCGTTGCACTTGGATACTTTGTGGGTCTATTAAAGCTAAAGATTCTTTTGACTGCCATTTCCACCCTGTTAACCCAGGGAAAGATTCTAATGAGGCTAGAGGGGAGAGGGGCGTGACAAATTGGACAGGAAGTGAGAAAGATTAACTGGGTCAAACTAGTAGATGTTGCTCTACTAGGCTCTGACCTTGTCCATCTAGAAATAGCTCACCCTTGCAATTAAGTATGGACTCATACCCTGGCTGACCAATGCTTTATGTCAGAACACATCTCTTGAGGGCACGGAGAGACGGCCCAACAAATTAGGAGCAATTACCCTGAAACTTAGTTTGCTTTCTGTTACGGTGATAACAGAAGCAACCTGCAGAGGAAATGGTTTATTTTACTTAACACTTCCATATCACACTCTATCACTGAGGGAAGCCATGTCAGGAACCTGGAGTCAGAAACTAAAGCAGAGACCATGGAGCAATGCTGTTTGCTGGCTTGCTCTCTGTGGCTTGCTCAACCTGCATCTTCTACAATCCAGGACTATATTCCCAGGGGTGATACCACCCACAGTGGACTGAGCCCTCCCATATCAAACAACAATCAAGAAAAAAGCCTTCAGTTGAGGTTTTCTCTTCCCAGTGACTAAGCATGCACGAAGTTGACATGAAAACCAACTATCACATTGCAAAATCACGAGGACTGGAGTTCAGATCCCAGCACCCGGGTAGCAATCCTGGTATCAAGAACATGTCTATCACCCAGGCTCTGAAGAATGGAGACACAAGTGTTGCTGTGACCTTCTGGCTTCTAGCCTGGCCCAAAAGATGAAAGGGAAAGACTCTGCCCTAGTGAAATAGAGAGACAGCCTCTGCACATATGCACAGGGCAAGTACACCTGCACACACATATATGTATAAGTTCATACACAGATATACATGTGCATGCACAAACAAATGAATTGTTAATATCTCTGAATTTTGGGAACATTAAAAAAAAGCCAGCTTTGATGACGCTCTGGTTACTGGCCACCTCCAGACCGTACCATAAGCTATAACAAAGCGGAAGGCTGCAGAACCCCGTGTGAGCTCCTCCTGACGTGGGCATGATGATGAGCTGCTAGGCATACTTTCCCCTATTTTTTTTTCCTTCAGGTTGCTATAACCTGGCTTTGTAACCCAAGCCACTTCCAGGAAGTGAGTTCCACGGATCTTCATAAGCTCATGTAGACATGGGAAGAAAGACCATCACAGCGTGAACCTTCCCCCCTCACTTTTTTAAAATTAGAATTCTGGGAGGATTTTTTTTTTGATGGGATATTTTCTTTATTTACATTTCAATGTCTTCCCTTTTCCAGGTCTCCGCTTCGGAAACTCCCTATCCCATTCCCCTTCCCCTTGCCTCTATGAAGGTGCTCCCCCACCCACCCACTCCTGTCCTCCCTCCCTGGCATTCCCCTACACTGTGGCATCAAACACCATCAGGTTCAAGGGCCTCTCCTCCCACTGATGTCCAGCAAGACCATCCTCAGCAACATATGTGTCCAGCGCCATGGGCTGCTCCTTGTGTATTCTTTGGTTGGTGGTCCAGTCCTCAGGAGCTCTGAAGGGTCTGGTCTGTGGACACTGTTGCTCCCTCCATGGGGCTGCAAACCCCCTCAGCTCCTTCAGTCCCTTCTCCAACTCCTCCATCGGGGATCCCCGAGCTCAGTTCAGTGGTTGGCTGCGAATTTCTGTCTTTGTATTTGTCAGGCTCTGGCAGAGCCTCTCAGGAGATAGCCATATCAGGCTTCCATCATCATCTACCATAACGTCCGGGTTTGGTGACTGTATATGGGATGGATTCCCAGGTGGGGCAGTCTCTCTGGATGGCCTTTCCCTCAGTCTCTGCATATTTTCTCCATATTTTCTCCTGTGAGTATTTTGTTCACCCTTCTAAAAAGCACTGAAGCATCCACATTTTGGTCTTCCTTCTTCTTAGGCTTCATATGGTCTATGAATTGAATCTTGGGTATTCCAAACTTTTGGGCCAATATCCACTAATCAGTGAGTACATACTGTGTTTGTTACATGGTGACTGAGTCACCTCATTCAAAATGATATTCTCAAGTTCCATCCATTTGCCTGTGAACTTCATGAAATCATTGTTTTTAATAGCTGAGTAGTATTCCATTGTGTAAATGTACCACATTTTCCGTATCCATTCCTTTGTTGAGGGACATCTGGGTTGTTTCCAGCTTCTAGTATTGGGACCATGACAGGCAGATAGATCAATGGAATAGAATTGAAGAACCAGAAATGAACCCACATACCTAAAGTCACTTGATCTTTGACAAAGGAGCTAAAACCATCCAGTGGAAAAAAGATAGCATTTTCAACAAATGGTGCTGGTTCAACTGTCAGTCAACATGTAGAAGAATGCAAATTGATCCATTCTTATCTCCCTGTACAAAGCTCAAGTCCGAGTGGATCAAGGACCTCCACATAAAACCAGATACATTGAATCTAATAGAAAAGACAGTGGGGAAAAGTCTTGAACACATAGGCATAGGGGAAAAGTTCCTGAACAGAACACCAATGGCTTATGCTCTAAGAACAAGAATCGACAAATGGGACCTCATGAAGCTGCAAAGCTTCTGTAAGGTAAAGGACACTGTCAATAGGACAAAACCAACAGATTGGGATAAGATCTTTACCAATCCTACATCTGATAGAGGGCTAATATCCAATATATACAACAAACTCAAGAAGGTAGACTCCAGAGAACCAAATAAACCTTTTAAAAATTTGGGGACAGAGCTAAACAGAGAATTCTCAACTGAGGAATATCGAATGGCCAAGAAACACCTAAAGAAGTGTTCAACATCCTTAATCATCAGGGAAATGCAAATCAAAACAACCCTGAGATATCACCTCACACCAGTCAGGATTCCAAGCTGATACAACCACTCTGAAAATCAGTCTGGTGGTTCCTCAGAAAATTGGACATAGTATTAACTGAGGACCCAGCTATACCACTCCTGGGCATATATCCAGAAGATGCTCCAACATGTAATAAAGACACATGCTCTACTATGTTCATAGCAGTCATATTTATAATAGCCAGTTTCTCTCTTCCATTGTGGTAAAATATCCAAACCATTAGCAATTCTCCCCTAATATTTTTGAATGGCGTTCACAGGCGTTAAGTATATCCACACAGCCACTTCACTACCCATTTCCAGAACTGGCCTCTTGGAAAACTGACACTGCCCACTAACTCCACATCCGTCATTGCCTCGGCTTCTATAATCGCTGTTCCATTTTCTGCCTCTGCCACCAAGACCATGTGGCTCGTACAAGTGGAATTTTCTGTCTCCTCCTTTGTTTCTACCTCCCCCAGTTCATTTTCACAGACTTCAAACATGAATTCTCCCTTGGAGAGGTCATCCTTTGACCCTCTTCCTTCCCTTGTCTCTCTGGGGAAAAGATCTTGTGCTTTTCCGTCTCTCCCACTCTGTTCCATTCAGTAAAAGTAACTGGGGGAATTTTCCAGTTCTTCTATCCAGGTATGAGATCGAAGTGCTATCAACCATAACCAAGGCTGAGAGCTGCCACCATGTAAAATCTCAGAACGGGCAGAAAGTGCATCCCAAAGTCCAGTAAAACTCTTAACTCTGCATTCATCTTTAGTGAAAATAATTTCTTCTTGACAGGAAATGCCATTTAACCCACTTCTGATGTTTCCCACCCAACACCCTGCTGGACCAACTTTCAGCATCCCACGTTAGAGTGTGTAGATTTCTGCTGTACAAAGATTAAAGGGATTCTGAGAACTAAAGTCTAGGAATCAAATAATACTTGGTGCTACTTCTCTGAGAAAGTGTCCAAAGGTTCACATAGCAACTGAGAAGTAGATGTACAGAATACAATCTACTTGAAAGCCGGAGACTGAATATGTGTTAAGCATTCTTTACCAGTTTCTTCTGCTTTTTTGGTTTTTTTCAGACAGGGTCTTGTGTGGAGCTGAGGCGGTCTCAAACTAAATATCTATGTATCTCAGCCTCCTAAGTGCCATATTCCTTGTTCTTTATGATCAATCTTTCATTTGCAATTCAAACCTGAAAGCTGCGGACCGAATCCATGCCACAGAGCAGAGACTGAACAATAAAAGAAGTGGCCAGTGGAAACAGAAAACTCAGGCACCTACTCCAGAGTCATTGAATCACTGGTGGCTCCAGACCTACTACCCAAGATTAGGATCCTGCAGAGTCTGACAATACCCTGTGCTTTTGAAGTTTCATGTGTTTGTGTTTTCTTTTTTAAATATTATTTTTTAAAAACAAAACTAAATATATTTTTTGAGACAGGGTTTCACAATGTAGCCATGACTGGCCTGGAACTCTTTTTGTAGACCAAGCTGGCCTTACTTTGGAAATTTAAATTAATGAAAAGCACATGCATTTGCTGTTGTACAACATAATGTTTTGAAATATACATACACCATAGAGTAACTTGATGGTGTGAGTGTGTGTGTGTGTGTGTGTGTGTGTGTGTGTGTGTGTGTGTATGTGTGTGTGTGATAAGAAACGAATTTGTTTTTATGCGTATTTTCCAACCACATACTGAAGAAACATATTTAATGAAGACACTTTGAAACGTTGCAAACCCATGGAAGAGGGCCCTGAAACCAAAATCAATCTACAAGATAGCAAAATAGAAACAACAGAAATAAGGCCGGGGGGGGGGGAATCAACCAGCTAATGATAGTATTTAGCAGGAACTAATTTGACAGTTACTAGGAACCATTAAGAAGCTATAAACAGAAAATTAAACTTCACCTCTTGCTTAAGACAGCCTCTGAAAGCTCTTACGTTAGCTGATGGTCTAGTGTAGCTCATGAGATGCTATTCTGAACAAGGAAGTACAACAGCAATCAAGATCAAGTTACTATCACAGCAGCAGGTACACTGGCCAGTTTTTACTTTCACAGGTTTATGGGGGCACTGTTTGTGCTCCTACCACAGTTGGAACCTTAGATATTCTAGAAGAAGAAAGAAAATAGCTTAATTGACTTTTCTTTTAGGCTGAGTCATTTGTCTGACATAACTCCATCTCCACCCTTTGTACACTTAGAGTCATCTACATTCCTTATATAATACTCGCCACAATTATGTATTAGTCTTTAACTGTGTAATGCATATAAATCTTGCCTGCTTGTAAATATACAGCAAGCAAGCTGACTGGCAACACTTCAGGGGAATCTTCCATAACACCTTCAGCCTACAGGTTGAAGTATGTGGTAAGTTTGGGATGGTGAACTCACGTGAGGTTCTGCCATGCAGTCAAACACATTGAAACCATGCCAATTCCACATGCTAATCTCGGCTTAATGTCTTGGGAAGAGCACCAAGGAAAACTTTGACTTGATAGTGTCTGGGGGTCACATCAGAGCAGAGAAACTCTTCAACCCTGTGGTGGTGGTGGGGATTCCTTACTGTGTAGAAAGTGTATGTTCCATGAAAGTGGAGATGTATCACTAGCACCAACTTTTTCCCTATTAATGTTTCAGATTCCTATATGGTGTGTTAAAGTTAAAGTGATAGCAGAAAACCATCCAACATAGCACTCAATACCAGGAGGAGGTGCTGTTTCTATTAGTTCTGCCAAGGGTGAACGTGAAGGTAGAACATGGTGGGCTGAAGATCAAGGAGCAAGGTCACTAGCTGGTGGCTAGCACTGGTCTGAGGGCTCACGGTAGAGGGACAGTGTTACTCTCTGTGACAGAGCAGCCGGATGTCTGATGGAGCTCTTGGACAGCCCCCAGGCAGTGGAACACACCCTTGCATGGTCCCTGTCTGGTTCGTAGCTTCCTGCCAGGGAAGACTGCCAAGCACTTTGTGACAGCTGTGTAGTGAGCAAGTCTCCAAGGTTCTCTGGTGCACTGCCATTTCTGACCAGCCTGCCTATATATCATGTGAAGTCACAGGGAAGTTTGGATGCTCAGAACCCTGTTTTCTACTGGCTTCCATTTCTCTGAGCCACCCCTGCCTTTCTGGGCCTTTACAATGGGACACATAGAAGAGTGGTTCTTTTCTTGTCATAAGAAACCTATTGGTTTTCTATGTGAAGAACATCTAGGTTTCACTGTTCCCAAGCACTGCTGATTTTCAATGCAATCATATGATCGTATTTACTTGCTAACATCTTGTCAGACTAAGGATTATTACTAGGAGAAACTACCGTGTGTGTGTGTGTGTGTGTGTGTGTGTGTGTGTGTGTGTGTGTGTAAGTTTAAAGATGAATGAGATGGCTCATTGGGAAAGGTGCTTGTCACAAAGCCTGAAGACCTGAGTCCAATTACTGGAACCCATACGATGGAAGAATAGAACAAATGTCTTACATTTGTGTGTGGTTGTTCTCTGATCTCCAGACACACAACTGTAACACACATCCACTCATCCACCCACCCTTACATGCAAAATAAGAAAAAATAAAAAAAAATCAAAGGTATAATTTTGGCCATCTCCTATTTTTGGAAAAAGGAATAGAATATTAATCCTTGCTATTTGTTTAAGTCTCACGGGATTTAATTTTTCTGTTTACTCAAAACAGCTACTTTGGTTTCATCTTCTTTGAGTTTCTGACAACTTTTCTTCAGCAGATGCATACTGGCTTGTTATCCTAGACTATTCTCTAAAAGCAAATATGAAAAGTTAAACATGAAGTTCCAGACATTACCTTTCAGCATGATTCGTCCAGTGGATCCTCCAAAGGAACTGAGAAGGCCGCTTCTTGCTCCTAAAGATGTGGTTGCCTCTAGGAGAGAACCGGTGATGTACTGAGCTATGGACGTCCTTTGGAGGGTGGCACGGTACTCACATTCGGTGTCTCGTACACATTGCTTTAAGCAGGGACCATCTCCAATCCTTCCATGGGCTGTTTCAGAGTTTGGGAGCTGTGTGGAGCAATGGAGAAGAGATCCAACCGTATCTTCTGTTTCTTCCCCTCTTCTCACGGCACTGTAGATCTGTGAATAGCACAAAACACAGGAAGTATTAATCTAGTTTCTTAGAAAAGCAAATTAACTTGTTGACAAAATGCCAAGATGACTTATTAAGAAAGAAGGCTCAGGCGGTCTAAGCACAAACACCTTTGAGCTCTGCACTCATGCATTAACCTGAACATTCTACAGACACCATTTATTTGGAGAAGCTCTGTGTAGTTATGAAATAGGCCATTCAAACAACTCTGCTATCAAACAGAGCACTTAGAGTTGCACCAACCAAAAATACACTCAGCTCAAATTTCTCCTCCTCCACAGGAGAGCAATGTTCTCCGGTAGAGCCACAAGGACAAACCTTTCTCTCATCCTTTCGGGCTCTCCTGCATGACTGACTGAGTTTGCCAGTTTCCATCTGTGCCTCAATCTGACCTCCATAGGGAATTTTTATTCCATGAACAAAGTAAGGCAAAGATGAAAGGGTCATGGGGAAGGAATTCCCTTATGGGTACACTCTTCCTGTCTATCAGGTAGCATCGGAGCCTCTGACGATTTTATTCTCTTCCTCCTCCCTCTTCTCCCACATTTAAAGAGTTAGTCCCTGCCCAGTATTCTTTTTCTGACATTTTCTTGAGTCCTTCTTCCTTGATCACTTGTATTCACCAAGGATGATCTGATTGGAACAGATTCCCAACCATGTCTTCTGCCTATTCTAATGTAGTCATTCAACATGCACGAACACAGACACTGCTCAGTGTGATTCAAGGTGTCAGAAAGTATGGGCAAATACAAAGGGTACAACATTCCGCTTCCACTATAATATCTCCACATTGCTGGGAAGAAGAGGCCTGGCTATTATGGAGTTCAACACTACTGCAGGGAGGAGCTGTTGGTTTGTCTGAGATGTCCTGGAGTCTTTTAGAGTATTTGAGATAATATGTGAACAACATGGGAAAAATGTCACACTGAAAGACATTGTGACACCTTGAACAGCTTGCTTTGCTTTATTCACCGTTACTGTGTCAGGTCTGGGGAAATCAAACAGATTTCATCTTACAGAGATCACAGACCTGCAATGCGCTTGTGGCAATGGATGTCTCTTCATGGTGCTGTACACTCCAAATTTTACCTTTAACTGTGGCCCTTCAGAGGCCCTTGTATTAGGTCCTTATGAAATCCTGAGATAAAACCAAACCCCCACAGCATTCTAACTGGACAAACATAGATTTCTACTCTGCTTTCCTCTGCATGCTCATATATCCCTGTCACTTGGAATTAGAATGAGAATTCTTACTCTCTGTCATTAGAGTTCTGGAGACTAGAGTGTCCAAGTGAATGGTATGTTGGGATTGCATCCAGATTCTGAGGTCATGGGTTGGGGAATAGATACCTGGTTCTGCTTTGACTGGTCAGAGAACTGGTCGTGAACACAACATGAGTAAGTGACTTGAAGGTTTTAAGCCACAGTCCCCCACTGTAAAGTGGGGCCCAATAATACCCAGTTCTTGGGGATATCGTGGGATCCACTAAGAAAACTCTTTTGGCATATACTTTGTGTTAAGAAATAGCACCCATTATAATTGGGTAACTCTCTAGGAAGAGAATACACTCCTCCTCAAGGAATGATGGGAGGTTGTTAACAGAGAACAAGTCTATGTTATTCAGCATGATTTAGTAATTGCTGTGTTTTATGTGTGGCTACACAATGTCATTCTAACCCTATCTGGGCAAATGCAGAGCTCAGGACATGACTTTCTTCTCAATTTCTGTTTTTTTCTAGACATTGATGTCTTTAAAGAGGGAGGGCAATCTTCATTGTCATCCTATCCTACACACTAAAACATACAGACAATCCACACCACAGTAAGTCTCCCACAAGCTCTTTAGGAGTAGATAGTCCAGATGTTCATGGACAGGAATCCCTTTTGAGAACTAAGAAAGGCTTCATAAGAAAAGCGGGGCTTGACTTGAGCCTTGGAAAGCAGTTGTGACTCCAAGTGCAATGAGTGGGAGAAGTAATTCGGGATAGGACCCAAGTGATGAGGCTGGAAAATGGAGACTCTGTTTTGTCAATATAGCAAACAGAACAGAATGGGCAGAACAGAGGTGGTGGGTGTTAACTGTGCAAGGAGGAAGGTCAGACAGCCTGAAAACAGAGAGCCTTAACTGTTATCGCAAAGAGTTCCAACCCGTTAGAGGTTGCACCCCTTGACACTTGGTATTTGTTCTCAGAAGAGGAATGAGGCTAAAACAGTGTTGTTTAAAAAGATGAACAGACAGTTCCCATTTACTAATAGGTTGCCTACTTTCTTTTCATGCCAAGCTGCCCCACAGGCTTACTGTGGCCACAATCATTGCTTTATGAACTATACTTATTATAATACTTTCATAGATACCTAATGGCCTGTTCAGTCCTTTTCCAATGTGCTTTTCTCAAACCCTTAGAATACAGGAGGAACAACATGTCATATAGACTTCTTGGTCACAGAAACATGAACACAGTGAATAGACCCCCTTCTGGAGATTTAATCTGCCCAAGAGAATATAAAGACAACTACAGATGTAAAGACATTCATTTTGTTTTGGTTAGCTGCATGTTTAGATGTTTCTCATGCAATTTGACCAATAATTGTTTTCTAAAGAATACTTAATCTACAGGTGAAGCTTGATACAATAAAATTTGTTCAAATCTAATAGACTTTTCTTGTTTCAGTCCTCAGTCCTGGTGGAATCTCTGACATACTCTCCCACAACTTTTTTGAAGTCCTTTTCTCTTTATCCACACTTCCATGTATACCTGCTCTGTTTTTCATTTACCATGCCTTCAGGAAAGTTACAATGCAATAGGAAAGTGCCAGTAAGTACCTAATATAGGCAGGTCACAAAGTGACAGCCTTGAACCAGATCAGGCATCAGACTGGCTTCATCAAACAGTATTTCAATATCAGTGAAGTTTATATGCACATGTGAAGTTGCAGCATTCCCTAAAACCTGAATAGTCTCATAGCACTGAGTGTCCCACAAATGATCACATGGCAGGACTTCTCTACTGAGCAAAATGTTTTACTGGTCAGCATTAGTCTACCTCTCTTTAGTTAACATATTTGTCCAATATCTGGTTATTGGTGATATATTGTGCTGTGGCCCCTTCCCTCAGTGATTTATGGAGAGGGTGTAGATTTATACAATAAGTATGCTTGGAGTTTCTTCAATGTGTCCGATCTGTGTTCCTCCTATGTTAATTGCTGAGTATATATGGAGAAAGCCAGTTCATACTGCCAAAGGGTTTCACTCCAGGCTATGCAAACTGCCAAGGAGGGAAGCAACCAATAGTCTTATCTTGCTGTGATGTCCATGACCTAACAATGACTAGCATGGCAAAATATCCCTAAGAGTACAATAGTGGCACTCATATCTTAGCAGCAACCAACAGCTCTCAAAATAGTCTTCAGACTTACTCAACAGAAGGGAAATCATGCCTGGTACTAGAAACCTAGCCAACAATATGGGGCTAGTGAGGTCATGGATCTAAGAGGAGAACCTACTGTTGCCACTCTGCTAAACCAGCACATCCTACATGTATCCTAAATACTTACCATTAGACCCACAGGTAAGTGTAGCTCTCATTCCTCATCAAAAAAGCTTCTCTTTGCAAAAGACAGAGGTCATTATAGAAAATCACAACTGGTCAAAACACAGACAACAACAGATCATAGGGTGCTTAGCCCTAATGGATACATCTATAACACAACTCCTACACCAAAGGCTCAAGGTACATCTTAGAAATGGGAATGGAATGACTATTTAAAAAAAAGTCAGAGAACCAGGAATCTGTGGTTCTGTGAGTTCGTTTCCTAGAAATCACAAGGAAGCTTCACCCATGATATCTCAATAATATGTCTATCTAAACAAGACATTAACAAGGGCAACAGCAATAGACATGCTAAAATGCAAGTGGAAAATCTTACAGAGCGCCTAGACAAAGAACTACGGCATCAAGGAATGCTGTGAGCAGAAGGGTTAGTCTTCCCTAGGGTTGAAACCCTTAACTAGTTATCCAATACTGGCATAAAATACATACAAATGGCACAAATGAACTCAGCAGGTTGTGATTATATATTTATGTTTATATGTATATGTACACACACACACACACACACACACACACACACAGAGAGAGAGAGAGAGAGCATAAATTTGAGAGGTAGCAAGGCAGTACATGGAAGAGATTGGAGGAGAGAAATGATGTGATTATATTCTAGTTAAAAACTAAAATAGAATAAGAAGGCTGTACCTCACCTTAAATAGAAAGTGAGGAGCTCTAAGAATGAACATCTAACCGGGCGTCATCTCTTCTATCACCCACACCACCAAAGCCCAGAAAGAGGATGTGAGTTAATGAGCCTCAGTCATATCAATATTCAACAAACATTCAAAATGTTTGTTAGAAAAATGCTGAGCTATGGACAGAGTGGTGGTAGACATAATAATCAGGGATCATGACAAACCAAGTCACCATATCTTACCAGGTTACTCCCTTATAAAAAGGAAGGGGTCGTGGAGCAGGTCTCATTACTTACTAAGGCTCTGGGGCATTGCTTCAACTCCTAGCTCTCTGCCCTGCTTCCCAGTTGTGTGATTTTCCTTGGATACACTATTGCTGTGCATTCTGAAGCTCAGTTATTTCCTTTGCAATATATGGACTTGGGCATATCTGCTCATAAAGCCAAGACTAGAATAACGCATTAAAAGAGCGCCTGGCACTTAGCCAGTGGTGACAGGACAGCGGTCACTGTGCTGTGGTAGCTATAAAACTTGCTGTGCCTTCTCTCCTTACTAACCTTGGCTAGCCTTGCCACTTGCTTCTCCAGTGCAAACTTACTCAAGCAGAACCTTACAAAATATTTTTGTAATGGGGTTTGCTCTCTCTTGCTGCTTCAGGCTTTGCCACAACTACCAGGTGAAGATGCCTCCGTTAGCCAGCCAGCAAAGGAGACCCTAGTTCCCTTGCTCCTGTCATCCCAGCTGATGTTCTGCAGGGATCCAGCCTCGCAACCAAACCATCCTTGCCCCCAGGTCCTCCATGTCCAATTCCATTGCTGCCACAGATGCACAAGACAGCCACGTAGATACTAGGAGATCTAGACTAGGAAAACAGCCAAATAATTCACACAATCATGGAGCCAGGACATGACTGCTATGAACAGCCACTACAACATGCTTCAGGTGAGGTGTTGGACACATCTGTGTTGACCCTGGTAACTTAAATTTGATTAATTTTGCTGTCCAGATGAGAAGTATAGCTAACCTTATACAACTAGTAAATGGGTAAGGCAAGTATAAGGGTCACATATATCCTATTCCTTACCTACCTTTAGTCTGATGCCCTACACATGGGTCACACAGCTCAGCTGTGGAATTCAAGATCTCGTTATTATTTGGCAAGAGGTCTCATCAATACTGACACTGATGCTGTTATTCACGCTTTTCCTTCTTATGTTAAATTACTTTTAAAATAGTCAAGTCGTGACTAATGGGTGACCAAAAGTGTTTCCTTTATATGGAGATTTATAGTTTTGAAATCACAAAGTGAAAAAGCACATAAACTTTATCCCGCTTGATGAATGTGGTAAGAGAATGTGCTGAAAAGAAGACAGACTACTGCCCTACATGGGTCAATATTATTTTTGAGATAAAATAAACATGTCACAATATAACTGCCGAGCTTGCTAGATAGCCATGTGTTCCTTCTCTCCTTTGATTGTTTAACCATCCATTTCTATTTACTGAGCACATGTACCATGCCTAGTCAAACTCCTGGCAATCCAGAAAGAAGTACCAAGTCAACACAGAAGCTGACAGTAAGCAAGCAAACCAAATAAATTCATTAAACCGTGGTGGCTCACAAACGTGACGATGGTGGTCTGAGTTCAAATTCAAAGAGCGCACATAGAGACAGATGCATGCCTGCGATCCCAGTGTCCCTGTGGTGAGATTGGAGGCAGAGACAGAAAAATCTTTGAAGCCCACAGGCCAGGTAGCTTCGTGTACACAGTGGCAAACAACAAGACCCTCATCTGTGTTAATCAAAGTGCAGAACAAGAACTAACAGGCAGGGTTGTCCTCTGACCTCCACACTCATACACTACTGCATGTATGAGCTTGCACTCACAAATATGAACATAGGCACACATATAAACACACACACACACACACACACACACACACACACACACACACAGCTCACTATGTAGACTAGACTGACCTAAAACTCACAAAGTTTGTCATCTGTCTCTGTCTCTCAACTACTATGATTAAAGGAGTGGACCACCATGCTCAGCACCTCAATTATATTTTTTAAAACTGTAGACTGGGTTGGGGCTAGAGCTCATGATAGAACAACCGCCTAGCATGAAATGGCCCTGTACTCTAGCCCCAGGCCTGAAAACAAGAGCATAGTGCTCTATATACTCAAGATGCGTTTTGGATGTCTTGTAGGCCTTGCTTACATTTCTATAAGTAAAAACAAAACAAAGTAGGAAACTAACCCAAGAGTCTGTATTTAGCCATTGTCAAGTTCTTAGAGATTTAAGATTTATATAATAAGATCAATGCTGTATTAAGTGCCCTTTGACCACTTAATCATCCTTTCCATAGAATTCCACACTCATCCCATTGTGTCAAGTGCTGCCCGGGAGTGGGTTGAACAAAATGGCCTTCACATTTTAAATTCATTTGCTGGGTGACTTCATCAATGAGATTCTTACAAAGGGGATGCCGTGAAGAAGCCAGTATCAGGGCCTGGAGTCTAGATCCAAAACAGAATAAAATAAGTAGAGTGAAGGTAAAGTCCACACCATGATGTAGACGGAAACACAGCCAAGGACTGGAGAGCTCTAAGAGGCACAATGCAGCCACACATACCACGTTAGCAGACCTTACTCAGGAAGAAAGCTTGTTCCTCTGTACAGAGAGAAGGGACTTTGTCTTGACTTGAAGAAATGGTCAAAAGGAGTTAACTTTGTATAGTTTTGTTTCCAGAGCTGTCTCTCTGGAATCAGAGTTACAGAAAGTGGTGTTTTAGGTCCTGCCAACACACCTTCAGAAATCTTCCAATAGGAAGAACACCTATACTTAGGGGTCCACTGACTGCACAATGCTTGCTATTTCCTCAACATTTCTGGTGTGTACAAAATGAGCCAAGCACTGAGACAGTTCTATGTAGGCCCTAGAACAGTTTATTAAAGAGGTCCTGCCATGACCACCATTTAGAAATAAGGTGCACATGGTGACGATTTTGGTGTCAGGATCCTATAACTTTAGCACGGTGCTCTAATTACCAAGCTGAATCCCTGAGCAGTTCACTACGGATGGAAAAGCAAGAGCTGTCAAGAGAGAAACAGTCCCTTAAGTGCCCCCCCCCCCTTTACTCCTACTAGAAGCTCAGTTCACAGGGATTTTGTTTTCCTTTCTGTATGTCCAGAGCAGTGGTTGGTGTTATAGTATCTCAATAAACACCTCCTGATTCATGAATGAGTCTCTCTAATACATCTTCAACAGAAATTTCCAACTTTTGGGGTCATGAATCCTCTGAACTCATCTGAGATGGTGCTATCCACTCTATTTGATGAACATTAGATGTAAAAGTCATATTAAACTATATCAGATCCTCACAAAGTATTCAGAACAGCTATTGCCAAATAAGGTTGTCATTGTTACTAACAAATCATTCATAGTTTTAAGTACAATTCCACTATCATATGTTGATTGATCGGCTTAGAGTCAAGAATACTAATCTTATCCATTTTTAATTATAAACTTCTGTAAAATGATCATTTGGAAGGATCAAAGAGCCTCATTAAACCAAGAATATGGATTTATGAATTGCCTTTCCTAATAAAAATTAATCCAATAAACATTGTTGGACTTATACTTTACAATAAATGACTGAGATCAGTTATTTTAAAAAGACCATCATAAAGACCATTCACTCTCTATCTCTTCCATTCTTAAGACAGGGTCTCACTAGGCAAGCCTGACTGACTTGAAACCTGCTGTGTAGACCAGAACCCACAGAGATCTACTTGCTTCTGCATCCCCAGTGTTGAGATTAAAAGCTTGTGCCCAATCACATCTGGCCCAATATGCTTTCTGTTGACACAAGAAGGGCAGCCTAGACTATCACCAAAGTCATTTAAGAGTTTCTGTTCTCAACTATGGAGACAAAATGTGGAGCAGAGACTGAAGGAAAGGCCTCCCAGAGACTGCCCTACCTGGGGATTCCTCCTATAAACAGTCACCAAATACTGAAACGACTATGGATGACAAGAAATACATACCAAAGGAGCCTGTTATGGTTGTCTTTTGGAGAGGCCCTGCCAGAGCCTTACAGATACAGAGACAGATACTAGCAGCCAACCACTGGACTGAGCGCGGGGTTCCCAGTGGAGGAGTTGGAGGGCAGACTGGAGGAGCTGAGGGGGGGGGTCTGCAGCCTCATGGGAAGAACGATGCTGTTGACCAACCAGATGCCCCAGGGCTCCCAGGGATTAAGTCATCAACAAAGGGGTACACATAGTTCCAGTCAAAAGAGTGGCAGAGGAATGCCTTGTCAGGCATCAGTGGGAGGAGAGTTCCTTGGTCCTGTGAAGGCTCAATAGAGGCCCCCAGTGTGGGGAAATGGAAGAGGGGTGGTGGGAGTGGGTTGGGTGGAGGAGCATATTCTGGGAGGCAGGGGTTGGGAGGATGGGTTGGGGGTTTTCGGGGAGGGGGGAAAACGGGAAGGGGTATAACATTTGAAATGTAAATGAAGAATATATTCAAGAAAAAAAAAGAGTTCTGTTCTCAGCCATATACTCACCTTCCTAAGCTGAGAAGGATGGTATTAATTGGCCTTAATATTGATTTAATTTTTTTAAAAGAGTGATTGACTTTTACATATATAGGTATTTGTTTGCCTGTGTGTCATGTGCACGAAGAACCTGCAGATGCCCATGGAGGGCACTGGAATCCTGGAACTGCAGTTATGGATGATAGTGATCTACTCTATGAGTGCTCGGAAGCAAACCCAGGTCCCTGGAAGAGCAGCCAGCACTCTTAACCACTGAGCCATTTCTCAGAAGACTCACTTTGCTTATTTTGATGACCATTCTTTAATCCAGATTGATTCTTGTGCTCCCTTCCTTCTTATCAGTATTGGTCAATGTCGGTGATCACTTCAGCAGTACATCTACTTCTAACAGCACCCTTGTCCTCCCCTATAATAACGCTTTTCAGAGTATCCTGGGCTAGCAAAAGAAATAATCAAGAGTTATTTGAGCTCTGTTAATCATAAGTTAATAGGTAAATAATAAGGTGGGGAATCTTCCATAATATGATAAAAGATGTATATAGTGCATTGGTTTGGAATCCCCTTTTACTGACCTCTCTTAATGGCTTTAATCTAAAAGCAGTATTCTAGAAAACTCTTAAAGGTTGAAGGCAATTTTTCACGTCAACCAAAGGCAATGATTTAAAAGAACTATCAAATTGCCTAGGGGCAAAGAAAAACAGGAGGGGTGGCGATTTGCAGTGGCTTCAGACCTAATGAAAAGGATGGGGAGTCACATTTTGGCAGCAGTCTGTTTCTTCACTGTTCCTGATTCCACATTCCATTCCAGAGTCTGTGTGGAGAATTCCATTCTCCTGAGAGTATTGAGACCAAGCACAAGACACTGACTAAACACAATTCCAAAGAGCCAAAAATAAAAGCTTTGCAAGGGCCATGCCAGTTAACTGGAGTTGTTGCACCTACTCCTACAGGAAGCAAGCCGAAGCTTCATTACCGTGGGAAGTTTCTCGGGAGTGTAAGAGGATGTCCCACTGGTGACGATCTGGGAATTCACAGCAACAAATACCATTCCCCACAACTTCTTCTGGTCCACACTGCTTCCTTTGTCCGACCATCAGCAAGACAAACATTTTTTCTTCTGGTTCTCCTACCACACTCCGAACAAAACCTTATAGTGGTGCTTCCTGTGAGTCACAGAAGTCACTGGTTGCTCCCTTACCATGATGCTGGCACCATTTCTAATTGAACCCCTTGCTCCCAGCACAGGAGCACACTGGAAACAATAGAAATTGAGAACAATGGAAAAATAACTGTAGTCTTATGTAGCCTTGGATCTCAAAATAAGGGCAGAAGACCATCAGTGGCAGTATCACCTGGGACTTGTTAGAACTGGATCAAAAGCCTGAGCTCCCTTCCACAGGAGTAAACACATACCTGGTAGTGAAAATCTGGTCAAGAACCCACAAAGGAGGACCTCATAGACTTCACAGGTGAATCCACTATTATTTTTGTTAACTAGAAACACAGTATCAAACTGTCCTCTAAATTCATATCTCAGTAGGCATGGATGAGTGCAGTGGATGGCAGTTAATGCAGAAATTCACAAAAAAGGGCAGAAAATAAGTATCTCCAGAGTGCTCAGTCACAAATGGAGCATCTGTCTAACCTCATCCCCTCAATGTTCAGGGACCATCTCAGGAGTGACAACGACTGGACAGCATGCAAGGGAAACAGTGTCTTCTGGACCTATACTCATGAACTCACATCTACTGTGCTACACAAGACCTGCACGTGATCAAGTCAGTCAGCATTTCAACAGGGGTGTTGCAGACCCGTGAATCTCCTCCCCAGGCAGGGAAGCTGAGAGTTGATAGCTGGAAGAGCCCATTTTCTCTAAGGTTGTGGCTACCAGTAGGCCAACCACATTCCAGTGAATGGCCCCCACACTTGTATATGTGTGCAGCACAAACAATAACAACAAAAAAATCAAATCAAAACGAGAACACAAAGTTGGAAGGGGGCGAGCAGATGGGAGGTGGATCTGGAAGGAGTTGGGAAGAGGAGTGTGTCTGGGGAGGGTGAATAGGTTCTAGATACATTGAATGCATGGATGAAGTTACCAACCAATTAATTAATTAACATACCATATCTTTTAAAACTCTGGGACCAGAACACGGCAACCTATGTTTAAACAGCTCTCCATAGAATTCTGACTCCTACCAGCATTTCAGGTCTACGGCCATGGACTCAAAGGAGATTCTTATATTATCTTTCATCTCTGATTGGGCTCCTCGGATGATCCTTGCCAGAGGATGCTGCTGAAATCCTATTCATTGCTCACGCTTCAAAGCTCTGCGTTTAAATCCAGCATGGGCAAAGCTAACAAGTGTCTGCTAGAGGGTGGGGCATCTCCTGCCAAATGATGTTACTCATGGCTGTGAATGTAATGGGCCGTTATAAAGGAAACTTCCAGCTTAATATCTGCTGAGATGAATCACGCCTGAGATACTTATTCTAATGGGAATTACCACAGGGATGAATCATGTCATAATGAGAAAATCTAGCTGCCAAAGAAGCCTCTGGACAAGAAAAAAAATCAAATTAGGACAAATGGATTATGTTGTTACGTTTGTGATGTCAGGCGGTGAATTAGGCCTTACAGAAAGGACTTAAAGACTTGACCTGCCAGGCTCCTTGTAACTCTGAGGAGCAGCGGGTCATCTAGTGAAACACATGAAGACAAAACCCCTGCGAGATAAAAGCAAAGTTCCACAAGCCTTAACCCTGTTCCCTGACTCAGAGTCCAGAACCTCATTCTTACTCAGCTGTACACATGGGACGCGCTGAGAGACAGAAAGCTGTGGACATCCTACTGCTCAAGGATGCTGCGGGTTCTGAACAGAAAGAAGGAGTCAAAGCCAATCCTAGGACCATGTACTTTCCGTGTGTTACCCCTTTCACGGACAGAATCCTTGCTGCCATTGACCCATTTCACATCTTCCATCTGGCCAGCTGGAAAGAGCCATCATTGCCTCTGTCTTCACAGTCCTGAGGGTCCCTCTGCCGGCGTCGCTGCTTTTGAACCAACATCCCATTTCTCTACTTGACTTTTTTTTTTATTGTGACACTTGTTTATTGCTTTCCTCTTGCAATTAAGATAATTTTACCTGTATGTGGGATGCAACAGAACATAATCCCAGGACATGTACACAGCACGTAAGGATCAAATCAGGATAATCAGCATGGCCGTCTCCTTATTGCTGGTGCTTGGGGCCTTGGAGCTCCTCTCTCCTAGTTCATCTCAAAGTACATAACAGGTTACTGCAACTAACTCACCTCAGCACACAGAGCTTATTCCTTCTTCCAAGATGTGTTTTGGAACTTGTTATCCAACTTCCCTGAATTCTTCCTTAGCCTTCCCTTCCTCGATCTCTTTTCCTTTCAGGCCATTTGGTTCAATGTCTACAATGATGGTGAACATGTGACATTTCTTTGTCTCCTCCTAGATTATTTCCTAGTAAACCCACTTTGCTGCAAACATCAGGCCCTTCTTCTTCTTCTTCTTTTTCTTCTTCTTCTTCTTCTCTTTTTTCTTTTACTAGTTTTTGCTTTATTTACAATTCAAATGGCATCCCCTTTCCTCATTACCCCTCCGAAAACCCTCTATCCCATCCCCTTCCCACTTTCATGACCTGGCAATCCCCTACACTGGGGCATCGAGCCTTCACAGGACCAATGGCCTCTCCTCTCACTGATGTCTGAAAAGGCCATCCTCTGCTACATATGTAGCTGGAGCCAGGGGTCCTTCCATGTGTACACTTTGGTTGGTGGTTTAGTCCCTGGGAGCTCTGGAGATACTGGCTGGTACATATTGTTGTTCCTCCTATGGGGCTGCAAACCTTTTCAGCTCTGTGGGTCCCTTCTATAGCATCTCCATTGGGGACCCTGTGCTCAGTCTATTGGTTGGCTGTGAGCCATGGGTATTTCGGTTCACCTTCTAAGAAGGATCAAAGTATCCATACTTTGGTCTTCCTTCTTCTTGAGCTTCATGTAGGCTGTGAGCTGTATCTTGGGTATTCTGAACTTTTGGGCTAATAACCATTTATCAGCAAGTGCACACCGTGTGTGTTGTTTTGTGATTGGGTTACCTCACTCAGAAAGATATTTTCTAGTTCCATCCATTTGCCTAAGGATTTCATGAATTCATTGTTTTTAATAGCTGAGTAGAACTCCATTGTATAAATTTACCACATTTTCTGTATCCATTCCTCTGTTGAGAGATATCTGGTTTCTTTCCAGCTTCTGGCTATTATAAATAAGGCTGCTATGAACATAGCGGAGCATGTGTCCTTATTACATGTTGGAGTATCTTCTGGGTATATGCCCAGGAGTAGTATAGCTGGGTCCTCAGGTAGTACTATGTCCAATTTTCTGAGGAACCGCCAAACTGATTTCCAGAGTGGTTGTACCAGCTTGCAATCCCACCAGCAATGGAGGAGTGTTCCTCTTTCTCCACCTCCTCTCCAGCATCTGCTGTCACCTGAGTTTTTGATCTTAGCCCTTTTGACTGGTGTGAGGTAGAATTTCAGGGTTGTTTTGATTGCATTTCCCTGATGATTAAGGATGTTGAAGATTTCTTTAGGTGTTTCTCAGCCATCCAGTATTCCTCAGTTGAGAATTCTTTGTTTAGCTCTGTACCCCATTTTTTAATAGGGTTATTTAGTTCTCTGGAGTCTACCTTCTTGAGTTTGTTGTATATATTGGATATTAGCCCTCTATTGGATGTAGGATTGGTAAAGATCTTTTCCCAATCTGTTGGTTGCAAACAGCAGGCTTTTATTCTTGGTTATGTCTGATGATACATATTATACTTCTTTCTCCACTCCTCCATGAGTGGCTGTTTCTTTGGACTTTCTGTATTATGTTTTGTAGGTAATGCCTTGGTAAACAAACTTTTGTGGGTTTTTCCTTGATATACTGTTAATATCCATTGGGTGCATGTCTTAGTTAGGGTTTTACTGCTGTGAACAGATGCCTTGACTAAGGCAAGTCTTATAAAGGACAACATTTAATTGGGGCTGGCTTACAGGTTCAGAGGTTCAGTCTGTTATCATCGAGATGGGAGTAGGGTAATATCCAGGCAGGCATGGTGCAGGCAGAGCTGAGAGTTCTACATCTTCATCTGAAGGCTGCTAGCAGAATACTGACTGTATCCAGTATCCAGGCAGCTAGGATGAGGGTCTTAAAGCCACAGTGACACACCTACTCCAACTCCAACAAGGTCACATGTACTCTAGCAGAGACCAACCCTCTAATAGTGCCACGCCCTGGGCCAAGCATATACAAACCATCACAGTGCATATCCAGAAGTAGGAATAACTGAATCAGATGAAAGATTAAATATTTTGAGCAGTCACCATGCTGTTTACCAGTATGGCCGCACCAATGTTCATTCTCATTATTTCAGAGCACTTGCTTCCCTGCTGGCACTGTTTTGAGAGGCTGTGGAGCCTTTGGGAAGCAGGGTCAGGTCAGCTGGAGCAAATGGGTCACTGGAGGGTGGGCACGGAGGGGTCAGAGACTTATAGCTTGATCTTGCCTCTAGTCCTGTCTCTGCCTATTTCACCAAGACCCAAGCAAGCGGCCTCATGCTCTGCCTGCATGCATTTCCCATCCAGGCACACTTCTCCATCACACCATACTTCCTCACCATGCCACGCTTTCACCCATCACAACACATTACACACTGAACTTTCAAACTGTGAATCAAAATAAATATTTTTCTCTCTTTAAAAAGTCTATTCTAAGGGCTGGAGAGATGGCTCAGCAATTAAGAGCACTGGATTCCCTTTCCAAAGTTTCTGAATTCAATTCTGAGCAACCACATGGTGGCTCACAACCATCTGTAATGGGAGCTGATGCCCTCTTCTAACATGCAGGTATATATGCAGGTAGAGCACTCATATACATAAAATAAATAAATAAAATAAATCTCGAAAAGAGTATGTTTTAGTCATTTGCCCATCATAATTGGGTGACTATTATTTTGTTATTGGCTTTTTGGTTTCCTATGTAGTTCAAATTCCTTGCTAGATTAATAGTTTGAAAATCCATTCCCCCAGCCTATTTCTGCTGATTGATTGTTTACTTTACCATGAAGCCCTTATTATCCCATGAGTCCATTTTAACACCTATCTAAAAGGTCCTTGCCCATAAGGGATATTTCAGTGTTTCCTTTATTTTTTTTTAGTAATTCCATGGTTCCCAGTTGTTTGTGTGTGTGTGTGTGTTTGCTGGCTTGGCTTTGCAGATTAATTTGGGGGATTTTCATCCTGTTTATTGGCCTGTTTTCAGGTTTTGTATCACAGTGCTGTGGTCTGATTTGTCTTAGTCCTTCCAGAGCCTTTAATCCTGCTCTGCCTGAAGATGGCCTGAGGTTGAGGTGAACCTATTAAAACATATTGTTTTGACAATCAGAGATGGCTAGCAAAATGAGAGGAGGCCTTAGGATGGACAGTAGGAATGTGTTCATTGCATCACACTGACCATACTGGACCCTTAAATGCCACCATCTAGTTAAAACAGGTAAGTTGTCTCTTTAATGGAGATGGTCATTGGATCATTCTAAAGATTCAAAGAGAGTGATTAGCTGCAAATTCCTTGTCTCCAGTTTTATTTGTATCTGACAGTCATAAATGGTATGTGTGTGTGTATGTGAATGAGAGAGAGAAAGAGACCATTTTACTCAGAGGCTTAAAGGGAGGAAGGTGATCATAACTTGACCCTAGAGGATATCCTAGGGCCTTGTACCTAGGGACAACTTCCCGGTGGAACACCTAGGCTGGAGTTCCTATCTAGAGAATTTTTCTGGAGAATCTCTGTCCCTATCCAGTGCAGACATGGATAAAGAAGAAATCTATGGTGAAGAATGTCTTCCCTGACTGGACTGTATTCACTCACTCATTCCAAAATGACTTACTGAATGCTTATTTTGTGCCTAATAACTTGCCAGAAGCTATTGACAGAATGGTCATTAGGTTGTTTGTTTGTTTTCGGTCTTCAGGAACATTACTTAGCATGAGGGAAGGTGACCAGTTTATGGATGCTTACAGAACGTACGCATGATATGTTCTGCAATATGTGAGTCCGCCATGCTTCGGAAACAGGAGGATCTTAACCACCCACGAAGGCTGCTTCTACGAGTGAACACTTTAGCACAATTTGCAGGTAAATAACAAAACTGGGGGAAGTCAGGAGAGGCAGAACTATCCTAACCAGAGAAAACAGTGTATGAAAAATAATTCCACATGATTGAAACCACCTGAGACCTTCAAGTGGATGTAGTTTGAGTCAAAACCACTAATTCTTATACTTTCTTTTTATCAAAAAAATACATTTTATTATAAAAGAGATCAATCTTTAAGAAAGGAAAGTGTTTTGAGAGTATTGTAAATGTTTTGATCATATCCATCCATCCATCCATCCATCCCTGTTTCACCTTTTCCCTGTATCCAGCCACCTTTCCTAACCATTCAACCATTCAACCTCATATCCTTCCTTCCTTCCTTCCTTCCTTTCTTTCTTTTTTTCTTTCTCCATTTAAGGCCAATCTGTGATGTCCAAATAGTCTTGGGTGAGTGGCCTTTCACTAGAGCACACTTGTCTTGCCACAAGCTACACTCTTACCAAAGCTATCTTTCTCTCTCCCAGAAGCTGACAGCTGTTAATAGGTCTGGCAAGGGATGAGACTCTGTGCCCAATTCACCTCTTTCTGGAAACTAGGTACGTTTTGGACTTGCACAGGTTTTGGCAAATATTATCTAAACAAACTCCTGGGTGAGTAAGAAGGCTCTAGCTCCTGTGCCAGAAGCCTTCCATCACCTTCCCTCACAGGGCTGGGAACAGACCAACTCACACAGACACAGGCTCTGCTGTCAGGCACTGATAGGATGGAGCTAAGAGTTCTTAGAATCTGACAGCTTCTTTATATGTTTTGTAAACACACACGCAGGTGCATGCAAGCACACACACACACACACACATATGCACATACACACAGTAAGAAAGTACAAAATGCAGTGTGCCTCTTGCCTACCAGGCTCTAGCTAGAGATCACCTCATTTGCACTAACAGTGATTAAAAACTTCCAGAGACAGCCCTCAGGGTGAGGAGGGACTCAGGGTTTCCCCACCCCTGGCCCCCAGTTAGTTGAAGGTATAAACTGGAAAAGCAATGGGCACTCTTCTATCTTTGGAAGATAGCAGTGGGAAGAGAAATCTCTGAGGAGTTTCTAAAGTATTGGAAAACAATATAATAATGGTGGCGATGGGTGGG